>ML776651.1:440828-532124 GCA_009831015.1 Picea engelmannii | reverse complement strand
CTTTCCACCAATTCTAGCTTAGATTATTCATGTCTGAAAACCACATGATTCCTTGCTAACCATAATTTCCAACAAATATATTTGGGCATAGCAGTGCAAACCTTTTTTAGAAGAGATTTGTTTTAGAAGGAGCCCTTATATAGGCTACACCATTTATCAAACATTCCTTTCCAATTATTTGGCTCCTAATACATGTGTTCCAATCCCCAAATAGCAAGTTTCCATTCTTATTTTGCAAAATTGCTTTACAGGTAAAGGTGGTGATTTGTTTTAATATCGTTCATGCAAAGAACACATCTTGATGGACCTTGTATCCCTCTTTTCATCAAGTTGTCAACTGTCAAAACCTTCCCATGTACCAAGGTCCAACAAAAGATATTTATTTTGGGGATTCCATCTGGTTTCCATATTTTTCCCCATATAGAAAACCTAAGGGGGATAGGAAGATCTTCCAACTAATGTTCATAACCTTTTTTAACTAAGTAAAAGGTTGTGCCCCAACTTATTTGATATGTGGAAGTCTTACATAATGGGGTGCATCCTTTAAGAGAGGATGACAATTTTTCTACCATTGAGGATAAGTGATTTGGAGGAGATCCCAAATTCCAACCTGTCCACCTTCCCCTATAGGACCAAGAGGAAATGTCATGCAATGAGTGTTTACCTTGGGTATCCAACTAGTCTTTTAGAGGTCATAGATCCTATATTGAGTTTAATGGATGTTTTCCCATAATACTATCATTCCACCAGTCGATTTGACACCCATTTCCATAGACCAAAGGGAGTTTTTCTTTTAATATGAGAATGGAGGATTTCAACAACCTCCATATTTGAAATCCTTCCCTTACTATGGGTACTTCTTCTAAGCATCTCTTTTTCATTCCCACAAAACATTTCTTATTTATGATTTTTTTCCACCATTCATATGCCCTTGTGATCAAATGACAAAGTAGCTTAGCACCCATTGCAAGATTCATCAAGACAAGGTCTTTTACTCCAAGTCCTTCATGTGCCTTAGGTTCTCTCACCATAACACAATTTTCCAGATGAAATCTCTTATTGTTGGATTTCTCTCCTTGTCAAAGGAATATTCTTATTTCTTGCACAATCTATTTCTTAATTCCCATAGGAACTAAAAGAGTTGAATATTGAAAAATAGGTAAAGTCAATAAAACATATTTAATGAGAACCAAACACCCAACTAGCTTGAGCCAATGTTCACCCCATAGTGAAAATTTAGATCTCATTTTGTTGATCACTTGATACCACAAATGAGAGGAAGAGGAGTGTAGACAAATAGTCATGCCTAAATATTTAAAGGAGGACCAATTGTCAAAGTGAGGAAACAGAAAGATTCTTGAGATGGCATTAAGCAAAGTTTTACTCACGTTCCATGTGTAATTCTAACTCTTGTTGCAATTAATCATACCTCTAGAGAATTGAATGTAGAGATCTAAGATTTTCTAAAATCTTCGTGCTATTATGGTAGAAGCGCCTCCCAGTAACAATGTGTCATCACCAAGCTGAGAATGATTGATACTCTTGACTACTTGCACTATTTTAAGGCATGTAATATTTCCATTATTACGCTCATATTCTAGTATCCTACTAAGAGATTCAACCATGATAATATACAAAGGGGGAGACAAAGGACAACCCTGTCTAAGACCTTTGCTGGCTTTGAAGAATCCTGATGGGTACCCATTGACTAATGGAGAAATCCAAGGGTTTCTTATACATGAAGATATCTAATTCATAAACTCAGAATAGAAGCCAGTTTTTTTAAGACATCAAAAATAAAAGAGTGTCTAACCCGATAAAATGTGTTAGTCATATCTAAATTGATAAGCATACCTTTGTCTCCTTTCATTTTGTTGGAGTGAATCACCTCTTGTACCAAAATAATGTTATCGATGATTTGTCTTTTTTCCATGAACCCTCCTTGATTCTTTGATATTATATTTGTAAGAAGGAGATTGAGTTTGTTAGCTATAATCTTTGACATAATTTTATAATAGGCATTACATAAGGAGATGGGGCAAAATCATGAGAAGGATGAGGAACTATCTCCTTTTGGAATAAGAGATAGGAAGGAAGAATTATTTTCTCCCCCAATCTTGTAAGAGTTATGGAGATATTTGAACATACGAATAAGATCATATTCAATAATGCTCCAACATCATCAATAAAAATGAATAAAGCACCTATCTAGTCCCGATGCTTTATCTAAAGCAAGTTCCCAAACAATTTTTTTTATTTCTTCCTCGGATATCTCCTTAGTTATGATGGAGTTTTCCTTGGGGAGACCAAAGAGGGAATGTTTTCTAGAAAAACCACTCGGTATCTCAAATCAACTCCTCCCTTTTCCAAATATGAATCTAGACAGTGAGGCAATGATGCTTCCTTTATCTTGTCAAAGGAGTAGGTTGACTCCCGACTTGGAGTTTTGATCTCCTTTGCATAATTTTTCTAGAGCCTGGCCTTGGATTGTTTATGAAAGAAGTTGGTATTTCTATCTCCAACTATCAACCACAAACTTAGGTATTTTAATATTCATATGGCTTCCTCACCTCATGGCACTTTTTGATATTTATAGAAAGTGTCTTGCTCTTCCTTTAACAAGTCTATCATAACCTACTCCTTCTCCAATCAACCTTGTATATGATCTAACTTATCCTTGCAATCTAGAATCTCCTTTTCTAGTGGAGTATATGAGATTTTGGCCTGGTCTGTAAGAACTTTATTCATATCCTTTAACTTATGATCCCATATGTGTACATGTGATCCAATTATCCACCCTCTCCATGGCCTAGAGATGACATCCATAGCAGATTCATTTTGTAACCATATAGGATTAAACCTGAAAGGAATAGGACCATAGTTAGGAATTTATGAGATTTGAAGAGAGATGGGTTGATGATCAGAAGTAGTTGATGGAATGATTCTAGAAGAATTAAATAAGCACTCTCAAGGAAATAACTTTAAACTAAAAATGTATCCAAGCAAGCAACAATATGTCTAGGCCATGTCTGCTTCTTAGTCCAAGTAAAACAACCCATGGTGGGTTTTATGTAAACAAGATCCCAAAATGAGATCAAGTAATCCATATGATCCCTTAATGGATCTCTGACAATACTTCCCCCTCTCTTTTCCTTCTGGTCCAAGGTGGTATTGAAATCACCAACTACAATACTTCTATCCCAAAAATCAAACCCTTTTAAAGATATAAGGGATTCCTAACAGACAACTTTTTCTAAATAAATAGATGGCATGTACACATTAATTATGTTAAATACCTCTCTTATATGAAGATGTGTGAGGATTTTCATCAACCAATATTGATTTTGTTGATTAAAGCTTAACGCATAATGTAATTGTTCCATAAAATGCATAGTCCTCAAGAGGCTCCTTAAGCACTAATGGCTTGTTCTTCACTATATTTCTAAAGTCTTTTATGCTTGATTAGGGATTCTTCAACCTCTAATTTAGTCTCATGGAGTAGGAGTACCCAGGTTTTTCCAAGATTATTCAAATCCATTATTGATTCTACTTTATTCCTTCCACCCATGCCCCTACAATTCTAGGAGACGGTTTTCATTATTTATTGGCATTTTTGTGGGTCCTGCTCTAAGGTAACTTAGATCTACTTTGGTTCCTTGAACTTTGATGGTTTTTCATTACTTTGAAAATTGTGGGTTGATGCTATAACTCTTTATCCCTTTTATTTTCCTCTTCTTTCTTTTCTTTTGGTGGCTTCCTACCAGCTCTTTTGTGGGTTTTTCCTTCTCCTACAGTCTCTTTCTTCTCTTCATCCATTCTAACTCATCTTCTAGGAAAGAATTATATTGACAAAGGTCATTGTTAGAAGGAGGAAATTTTTAAGGAGATTGAGGAATATCCTCATCTTGTTCAAGTATATTTCTATCCACTTCTGATGAGGAAGCAATGTCAAGGTTTCTTCCATAATTAGAACTTCAAAGGGAGTACCAACATTGTATAGAGGGATTCATACCATTTCTAAAGTGGGAACATTGTCCCCATGGGAGAGGATTTCATACCTATTTCTTGATGGAATAGCCCCAGTACCTTTCGAGGGAAAACTTTTGGAAGCATTTGTGGGATCTTTTCACAAACCTTACGCAAAGGGTTGATTTGGTACTCGACCTAAACCTATGGATTTCATTGATATGGCTAAGGGTTGTGCTTGCTTGGACTGATATGCATTAATTGGCTGCTTATTGTTGGGTTTTTCTTCTTGACATACTGCCACTATTCATCCTTCTCTTGGGGCACCTACTCATTAACTGCATTTTTCAAGCAGTTTTTGGAAAAATTTATGTATTCATGACACTGCTTACATTTGAATGGGATTTTTTTGTAATCCACTGGTTGATTATGTTTCCAATTATCTAGAGTTAGTTGAAGAGATTCAATTATGCCTTTTTCCAAATATAATTTGACACAAATATGATCATAGGCTAACATTCCATCCTGGGGTTCGCCTTTGTATATGTAGGTACCAAAGGTATTACCAATACTTCTCATGATATCATCATTCCAATAATGTAAAAGGATATGAGGCAATCTCACCTAGACAGGAAATGTTGAAGGGATGTAATTTTTTCGACTAAAATCTAGTGTCCATCTATTCAAATAAATCCCTTAAGTGCCATAAAAATATGGTCCACTTTGGAATATTAAGTCCATGTCTTCTCTATTCTGAAAGAATAATGCACAAAACCCTTAGTCACAGAAGTAGTGCAAGAGTTGGTCTTTGATTAACCCAAACTAGTTTTCTTAATCTAGTTTTCCATGGTCGTGGGAGAGGGCTAGATACCAATAAACTACTTGATCATACCTTTGTCTATAATCTTAAAATCCATTTGGTGAGCATTATTAGGCAGGAGAGGAATTTTGATATCTCAACCAATCGTTTGGCAAAGGGAGAATGATCCAAAAATCCTTAGATGTTAATTTATTCTTAAATACACATAAACATCCAACTTGATTCGAAATATAAATGATCATTTTGATTGTTTACAAATAATATGAATTTACTTATCTATCCAAATCCACTTTAATTATAAACAACTTGTAAGATAGTTGAGTGAAATAGAACAACAATCATGAAACACATACACAAGTTTGTAAAAGGAGTTCACCCAACTTGGGCTACGTCTCCGGATCCGCTTCCAATCGAGAGACCGATTTATTAATGCTCAAATGCGTGTGTTCTTAAAATGACCTTTTTATACATTGCTCTATCTTAGAAACATAGTGCACCATTGAATTCCTCTCGAAATTCTAAGAAAATGAGTATAAACACCCTATACTTTCCTCGTGGAACCCTTTGGCATGCAAAATAATGCAACCTTGAAGTCTAGATACCCTATGTCATAAACTTCAATACACCTTAGCATGCATATCCATGTCTCATACTCAATTGTACTTTGTCTCAATCTGGGCACTAGCTTAAATAAGGTGTGGGCCCTAACCACTATTCAAAACTATAGGAAAACATAAATACATTAATTTTGGTATTCCTTAACAAACGACGCTCTTGGCACATTGGTTAAAACATTTGTGTGTGTGGGAGGAGGTCATGGGTTCAATCCCACATAACTCTCCCCAATTGGTGTTTTGTTGTAACCATATATTAAATACATATGGTATGGTTTGTTATTTTCATTCGATGGCATAGTTTGTTAGCCCCCCCCCCCCCCCCCCCCACCCTGTGCAATCTTTGGTGTATGGTTACATTTGATACGTATATACCATGGGTCAGGGGCATATCCCTCGACCCTTTTCCCGCTAATAAAACCTTAAACCAAACTCAAATACAACATTTTTCATATGTTGTGGTGTATTGGTAAGTCATTGTATTGTTATGCGAGAGGTCGAGGGTTCGACTATGGTCAACCCATAATTTTTCGATAAACCTTAGTCATAGAAAGGCCAATGGGAGGCTACCACGTGGTAGCCTCTCATTGGTCCACCTATGCGAACCATGCCATGTGTCAAATGATGATTATTCCACTTGGATTGTACAATTGTCATGTCACCTTGCCAACTCAGTGGTACGATATGGCATGTGGCACCCTGTGGTGTTGCCACATCAATGTCATACATCCTATATGGATGTGCCACATTTCACCCTTTTAGTGGTGCCATGTGGTACCCCTCTTTGACCTTTGCCTCTGTTTGACCAAAACTTTGAAGGGCCATAACGTTTTCATATGAACTATGTTTGAGGCAATTTTTGCGTTGTTGGAAAACTATCATCGAGCTCTACACAATGAAGTCATTTATGAGATCATTTGAGACGATCAATTTTTTTAGCATTCTCAGATCCACTTGGATCATTCCTCCCCATTGGAAACCTTTTGGACCACCAAAAGTCTTGATTACTCAACAACTAAGTGAGGGTAAAGTTCCCTCACCTTCCCAATCTCGGTTCACTTTGCTTTTCTTGGTTTTACCCCTTTAATACCAACTCGAAGATATTCCACATCACCTCGTTGTGAAGTCTTGATTCTTCTGTCAAGGATAACAGCTTCTTGTAGCCCGTCTACGTAATCTGGAGAAAAATCATCGACTGTCGGAACATTTTCATCTTCATCCATAATCATAAGAGGTTCATAAAGATTTAAATTCCCAACATTCACCACTAAATACATTTGGATATAAGATGGTAGATATAAATGAAAGGCATTTGTACCAATCTTCTCCAAAATGTTGAATGGACCATAACGGGTTGATTTGAGATTTTTACCTTGACCTTTCATTATGTCCTTGTTGATATGTAACCATACTTTATCACCGACTTGGAATTCATGATCAACCTTATGCTTGTCATGCCTCGCCTTGTATTTGGCTTGGATTTTCTCCAATTGTTCTTGCATTGCATGATCTACCTGCTAGATCCTTTGAATGAACCTTTCATCTTTATCTGTATCATCCTGTCCATCATCTTTATTTGTTTTTCCAAAAGAAAATTCCATAGGTGATTTAGGAAAGTATCCCAAACATACTTCAAAAGGAGTTCTATGAATAGAAGAATGCATGGCACGATTATAGGCATGTTGTACATAGTACAATTGTTCATCCCATAACTTAGGATGTTTACTACAGTATCCTCGTAAAAATTTTACCAATGTATTGTTTACCACCTATGTTTGTCCATATGTCTGTGGATGAAAAGGTGTGCTCTTCTTTAACTTAGTGTCCATCATCTCCCATAAATGAGACCAAAATTTTCCCAAAAAATGAGAGTCTCGATTTGATATAATAGATGTAGGCATCCCAAAATGAACCCAAACATTAGCAAAGAAAAATTGTGTTGTATGTTCAATTGTGACTTGTTTCTTGCATGGCATTAAGACACACATCTTACTGAACCTATCCACGATGACATATAAATAATCATGACTTGTTATGGACATCGGCAAACCCCCTACAAAATCCATGGACACACTTTCCCATGGTTGAGAAGGTAATGGAAGTGGATTATATAATCCCAACTTTCTATTCCTGGGCTTACTTGTGGCACACATAACACACCCTTTTACATACTTGGAAATTGTCTCATTCATTTGAGGTCAATACTAATATCTTTGCAATTTTTCTATTGTCTTTCCTACCCTGAAATGACGAGAAATGAGAGATGTAGGAGCTTTTCTGATTACATTTTCTCTTTCATCCCTGGGTATATATATCTTTCCAAGATGATATAGTCAATTATCATGCACATGTTAATTAGATTCTTCATGTCGATTTCCATGAGTTAATGCTTCATATACATCTTTAAAATCATCATCCCTAGCATATTGTTCAACATAACTTTCATGAGCAAAAAATTATGCTTTAATATCGTAGATGCATTAAACATTGGTCTTGATAACATATCTGCAACCTTATTACGAATACCTTTCTTATACTTGATTACCAAATGAAATTTCTATAAGAAACCCATCCACCTGAAGTGTCATGATTGTTGTAGCTTGGTCTGTTACTACAGATATTGTAATGGTTGATGATCTGTATGAATTATTATCTCCTTCCCCATTAAGTAATTCTTCCATTTTTTAACACTTTGTACCAAAGCATACAATTCCTTATCATATGTTGGATAGTTAATTATTGGTTGAGTAAAAGTCTCAGAATGATAACATATAGGTTTACCTCATTGCATCAAGACATCTCCCATGGCATATCCACTTGCATTAGTTTGAACCTCAAATGGTTGTTGCAAATCTGGCAGAGCCAAGACTGGTGCAGTTCGTATCTTCTCTTTCAATGTATCGAAGGCTTTCTACTGCTTGCCTCCCCATTGAAATAACTTGTTCACACTTGTTAATGCATGTAGAGGAGTTGGTATGAAAGATAAATTAGCAATGAATTTCCTCCAGTATTGTACTGCTCCTAAGAATCTTCTAACTTTTGTGGTAGTGGTTGACTTGGGCCAATTCATGATGACTTCCACATTTGAGGGATATATCTCCAGTTGACCATTCCCTACAATATAACCCAAATATACCAGATAAGTTTTTCCAAACTCGCATTTAGACATCTTCAGGTATAGTTTCTCCTCTTTCAAAAGTTCAAAAACTTTCTCGACATGCATTATATGATCTTCCCATGTTCGACTAAAGATAAAAATATAATATAAGTAGACAATGAAAAAATCATCTATGAAAGGCCTAAACACATCATTCATCACCCTCATAGATGTCATAGGTCCATTGCATAGACCAAATGGCATAACCAACCATTCAAACAATCCATGTTTTGTCTTGAAAGCAATTTTCCATACATCACTTTCTGCAATTTTGATTTGATGGTAACCACTTCTCAAATCTAGTTTAGTGAAATAGACAACATTTCTTAATTGATCCAGTAAATCATCAATTCTAGGAAGAGGATATCAGTTCTTTACCATGATCTTGTTCAGTGCTCGAAATTCAATACACATCCTCCATGTACCATCTTTATTTGGAACTAATACAATAGGAGAACCACATGAAGAGGAACTTGGCCTTATGCTTCCTTTATCGAGCAATTCCTAAACTTGTTTATTTATCTTTTCATTCTCTATCACTGATGACCTATACATACCATCTCAAGAAGAGGAGCATCCTACTGCAAATAAATTTCATGTTCAACCTCCCTCTTAGGAGGAAACCATGTAGGTTCCTGAGATAACTCATCATAGTTAGATATGATCTTTACCAATTCATGTTTATGATCTAGATCACAACCTGAAAAAGCATCTGATATATCTTCCTCTTTTCTCTTCACCACCATGAGAACAAAATATTTACTAGGATTTATGAGTCTCTTCATTTGTCATGTACTCACTAAAGAAATATTAGTTTTAATTCGGTGAGCTCTGACGATATATTCAATCACATCCTTGAAAAGGTGATATTTGTTCTCTTCATGATAGAATATGGCTTTCCTGTCAAATAAATATGGATTACCCAAGACTATGTCACATATTTCAAGTGGGATGACATCTAACTCAACCTCATCAAAGAACTTGGAAGTAATTGCAAATCTGATTTTACATTGTTTTATCACTTGCAACTTAGAATCCTCACGCACCCTACCTAATGGATATGGTTTCACATGAGGCATAGTCTTTAACCCCAACTTCTTAACAATTGCTTTAGATATTAAGTTAACTTGAGATCCATTGTTGAACAAAAAGTATATCTTTGCATGCTTCACTATAACCCTGACATGTAAAAGCTCACTTCTTTTCTTTTGATTAGGAACACCTTCCAATTTAGTAGATTGAAGAATAACAAGAATTAGTAGTAGATATACCTTTGCTTCCCATTGTTGTGATCTTAAAATCATCTCCTGAATTTGATCACAGATCTTGTTGAGTTGTTGTAGCAGTATTTTGTTTCCCCTTATCCTGGAACTTCTTTGGTCGCAACTCTGGATGTAGCTTCCAACATTGTGCCTCCTCATGTCCCTTCCTTTTGCAGTGAGGACATGTAGGTTTCTCTTCAGCTTTCTTTATTGTAGATGATTTCTTACTCTTCCATTTTCCTTTCGACTTCTTCTCGAACTTGTGTGGTTTTTTTATTCTCAGGCACATGCTTTCCCTTACTAGATTCAAGATGAGTAGCTTGTACTAACACCTCATCAATATTAGTATGGTTACACATCAATAAGGTGTACCAAAGATATGAATGCATACCTCCAATATAATTTAGAAGAGGTTCACGAGTATATAATGGAATTCCTAAAGATAATGCTTTCTTTTTAAATTCATGTGTATATACTTGAACATTTTTCCCTTTTCCTTATCTTAGATTATGCCAATATATTATTGCAATTTGCACATAATGGATAAAATTGTTTTCTTATTGCAACAGTGAATTCATCTCAAGAATAAATTACTTTATCACATTGAACGAGATCAACTTGTGTCTTATTCTCCCACCATATCAAGGTTGTCTCGCCCAGATGAAGAGTATCTAGTTGTATCTTTGCAGTGTCATCCACAATATTTTGTACCCTACAATGTACCTCAATCTGTTTCATCCAATTGTCCAACTTATCTGCATTCAATTCTCCATCATAAATCGGCAAATCAAACTGGACATCTAATTTCAATAAAGGAAAATCACAAGCATGTGAAGACTTCTTAAAAGGCTTCTTCTTATGAGAAGAGCGTTCACTTGCACCATTGGTGGATGATGATGATGGTGAAGAAGGTTCTGAAGGTCCACCACCTTCACCTACTCCTTCTACTTTTACCGAAGATTCTACTTCTCCAGTCTTTCGAGGTCTTCGATACAAATCATCTATTATCTCCCTCATCATGTGGAGTGTAGCCATAACTTCCTCAAGACTCATGGGAGTATCTTCTCCTTCCTTTCCTTCGTAAACCATCTCTCTTACGAAATCTCCTTTGAATATCTGACTTACAACTCGCAAGTTTTCCTTTACCAAGATTGAGTCTGGACCTTGTAAGCATTCACTTGCAAATACTTGTCAAAAACCATCTCTGATACCAACTCGATCCGAAAATCCTTACATGTTAATTTATTCTTAAATATACATAAACATCCAACTTGATTCGAAATATAAATGATCGCTTTGACTATTTACAAATAATATGAATTTACTTAGCTATCCAAATCCACTTTAATGATAAATAACTTGAAATATAGTTGACTGAAATAGAACAACAATAATGAAACACGTACATAAGTTTGTTAACATAGTTCACCCAACTTGGGCTACGTCTCTAGGTCTGCTTTCAATCGAGAGACCACTTTATTAATGCTCAAATTCTTGTGTTTTTACAATGACCTTTTTATACATTGCTCTATCTCATAAATAGAGTGCACCATTGAATTCCTCTCAAAATTCTAAGAAAAATGAGTATAAACACCCTATACTTTCCTCAGGAAACCTTTTGGCATGCAAAATGATGCAAACTCAAAGTCTAGATACCCTATGGCATGAACTTCAATGCACCTTAGCACACATATCCATGTCTCATACTTCATTGTACTTTTTCATACTCTATCTCGATCTCGGTGCTAGCTTAAATAGGGTGTGGGCCCTAACAACTATCCATGCCATGTGTCAAATGTTGATTAGTCCACTTAGATTGTACAATTGCCATGTCACCTTGCCTACTCAATTGTATGATATTTCAAGTGGCACCATGTGATGCTTCCACATCAGCATCGTACACCATGTATGGATGTGCCACGCGTCACCCTTTCAATGGTGCCACATGGCACCCCCTTTTGACCTTTACCTTTATTTGACCAGAACTTTGAAGGGCCATAACTTTTTCATACGAACTCCATTTGAGGCGATTTTTGCGTTGTTGGAAAGCTATCACCGATATATACACAATGAAGTTGTTTACAAGAGCATTTGAGATGATAAAAAAAATTATCATTCTCAGATCCACCTGGATTAGAGAAGGAGCAACTTTAACCGATTTTCCTAGGGAAGAGACTAACACATGGAAAGTGTCGATATCAGGGGGGGAGTGTAGAGCACCCTTTCTAGAGATTGGATCCATGAAAACCATAGTCCTCATAATTTCTAGGTTTTTACAGAGATCAGAGCGCTACTCCTTTTCCAATCACTATAAGTTTCAAGGATATTATATATCCTGAGGAAAAATTGGGAACTTTACCCAAATAAATTGAATGGATTTGTGTTCCCATCTAGGATAAAAGCATGGAGACCGTCAGTAAATCCCTAATACCATTTTCCATCCAAAATCTATGTTGATTATTCCTGAGTATTAAATTCAAATCCTAACTACCCCTCAGTTAAAACATTGAATGAGAGCATGTACCCTAGGAATCCTCCCCACACCCTATATATCCAAAACGATATAGTTTCCTCCTAAATAGACCTTCCATAAAACCTAATTTTCAAATCATTTTTTCTTAAATACAACACTTTAATTATTTCTACATCTTCTCTTATAATTAGCTAAATTATTTCCTTAAACACTCTCACACACTTCCTTTTCCTCTCAGTTATACATGATGTTATTTGCTCCAAACCTTTTGGATTTTTCCTTGAATCCAATAAAACCCTAGTTGATTCAGCCAAGTTTAGGTCTCTCACACCTCTCTTTTCTCCACTATTAAACCACCAGTCACTTTCCTCTCCTCCTTCCTTGTCATTTAGCCATGGATTTAGAGATTTGTTACAATGTGAGTAGAACCCTAAAGTTTGAAAGTCGACTATGTTTTTCATTATTGTCGAATGAGAAAGGGAAGAATATGTTTGATTCATCAATCAATGGTTTCAACCCCATAGTCCCTTTTCCATTACTCCTTCTATCTAGAATTACTCAAATTCCCTTGGCCTAAATGCCTTTGCTAGTAAGAGACTTCCACTATCCTTTGGACCTTGTAGCTTCATTATTCCTTACTCGTTGCTCAAAATCGCCATTGACAATATTTCCCTTTTTCCTATAGTTTGATATTCTTGTTGACCTCCCAAAAGGATCCTCGAGGTCCCAGAATCTCTTTTGGATTTAGGAATTGAGGAAGGAATCGAGACATATAATAATTTTCCTTTTCTATGTTAGAACCATGGTCATTGCCATAGCTTGTAACCCTTAAGAATTTCCATTGTTCTAGAAGATCAACCCTAGATATAAATACCAATTTAAAAACTTCATCTTCTTCCTCGTTCGAGTAGTCCAAGGGTTCATCTTCCTCCATCCTCCCCCTCAATAGTCTTTAAAATTTAATGTGATTATTTAGAAAATACCTTCATTGAGAATTTAATTGGAATGCACATGCAAAATAGTATAATAAAAATAAGATAGAATTAATTTTACTAAGACAAAAGCATAAGAAGGTTTCTAGGTTCAATTTATGGTGTCCTTCCCCAAAGATTAGTCAAACACAGATGTAGACACCTTATTGGTTATTTCCAACTATTAAAGATTATCATGTGAATGGAAATTTTGTCAAAATGGTAATCTTCTTTAACCATTAAATATTATCATGTGAACGAAAGATTAGTCATAATGATAATGTCTAGGTCAAATCTTTGTTACAATTTTTTGGAACAAACACATGCGACATTTCATTTAATTTATAGTTTCTATTGTAAAACTATTTTTTCTGAGGAAAAAAAATGCATTTTATATTCGAAGAAGAATACAAAACATAATCTTTAGTTTTTTTAGCACATAGTACATAACAATGAGTGGTATCAAAAATTAACTCATACATATATGAGTGTATTGATCACTACAAATCAACCATACATCCACCTAGCAACAAATTAAACATAATCCCCATAATATTTGTACAATAGCATAGTTACAATGATCTAGGTATATACAACAAAAATCATATTGAATTACACAAAAGTAAAAATAGAACTAGACCCCACAATATCCAAAAGTGTTGCATATATGCCATGTTAATAATTTTTTCCTAGTCTCAGAAGAGACACCATCAGTAAGTTCTTCTAGGCATAAGTAACTTGGATCTTGTTGTAATTCCTACTAGGACAAATCGTTAGCTTCCACATTGAATTCTCTATACATGTGTGTGAAGGAAATCAACTCGAATTGTCTAGAATTCTCTTTGATTTGAATATCCAAAGCCATAAGGTAATTATAAATATGTTGTTCATACTACATCCACCTAATCACCAACACAAAATCCCCCAAAACTTGGACTTCTTCTTACACCTTTGGACATGGCCGCCATAAAAAGAGATATGAGGGCCATTAGTTCAACATAGTTGTTTGTTCCATTTCCTAAACATGCCCTGAAGCTAGAGAAATGTATTTCATTTAGGAATAATGGACCTCCCAAACTATTAGTATGATGGCCCCTTGGAAAGATCCATTGAAGAAGCCCCAAGGGATTGTCTTGTATGATTGAAGTCCCCCCACATGGTAAGGAATCATTCTTTGATAATCCTTTTTAATGAGGTGAAATATAGCTAAAATATTAAAGTAAGAATATGTTTGTTATAAAAAAAGGAGTGCATTCAGGGATAGCCATATGCCCCATGAAACTACAAATAGAATAGCCCTCTTTCCCTTAAGATCATGTCTTTGAAACCATAGTTGAAGACAATATTTTAGACAATTTCCCACCATGTTATCATGAAGACCTAAACAAGTACTAATATCTCTCCAAACCTATAAATTATAAGGGCACATAATTGAAAGGTATGTAGTACTTTCCTCACTATTCTTACAAATAATAAAAATGTTGGGCCCTTGAGTCTATCTATTTTGAAGCAATTCCCCAGTTAGTAATATATTTTTTAGTGCTAGCCACATGTGTATGAAATTTTTTTGGGGTGTATTGACCTTTCAAATCTTGGGCCACCACCACTTAGCCTCTTGTTTCTCTCCAACCCTCAAAGCTATGTAACCCAAATGAGTTGTATAACTACTTCCTATCTTATTTTTTGACCAACCCAATACATACCCTATCTCCCTTATCTTGGTAGGACCTCTTATAAAGGTTTCCAAGAAGTTATCATGCAACATAACATGTTCTCCCTCTAAACCAACATACCATATGATTTCCACCCCGAATGTCACATGTTTGTAGAATCCAATCAATAATTTGATTTAAAATGAAATAACCCAAATAATGTAGATGGTGTAACAATTATGTTGGGAGAACTATATCTAAACTACAGCCCAATATGGCATCAACACCAATGCGAACAAGTCTACCATTTCCTACCCGCCAAGCAAGATCTCTACCAATAATGGTAAAGGCTATAACTAGTGCTTTCCATTGATTAGAGACATTTCTAATGTTCTTTATACCATTTCGAATCCAATCCAACAAGGATCCATGAGAAATATACTTTTGTAGTATAATTCTCTTCCACAAGATCTCCTTTTTTATAAGGTTCCAAAGGCTTTTGGTAGTCATAGCAGTGACAAATAGATAAATATGTTTAATCCCCCATCCTCCCACCCCTTTGGGCTAGGCAAGTGTCTGCCATTTAGAAAGATGGAACCTAACCTGATATGAATTCCCACTACAAGGAGAACACCTTGTGAATTTTTTTATGGAATCTCCCTAAAAAATATATACCTTGTATGTTTATAACAAAGGTTTTTAGTGGAGGCGGGCAGCCGGAGGTTTTTCCGAAGGTTTTTTTATCAATGCACCTTTAAGTTCGATACACATTGGTGCATACATGAACAATAATGTACCAGTGTGTCAATGTTCAAAAGCACCACCATACTTTTTAATAAAAATTGCACGCATTGAATCAATCGCACCGGTGTCATTGAACATTACGCATCGATGCACCTCATTTTCATCATGAGCACCACAGTAGGGTAAATAAAAAAAATTACCCAACCGATTTTCATTGTTACAATGCATCACGTAATTCCTAACTATCAAACAAACATCGGTGCTCACTGTCCTTCCTAAGATGCCTTGTTTCTAGTGCTCTACATCGACTTCAATAGCTCCATTGATAGATTCCACACATTTCCAAATTTTGGAAATTACCACAAATTTTCATTTCCTCTCAATGGTGAAACCATGCCTCCTTGGGACATAAGAGGCCAGGTAAATTGTTTATTACCTTCCTATTTTCATTTTCATCCAATCAAAATTTAAATTTAGATTGAAATTTGGCATTTTTTCAAAAAAAAATCCAATTCCATGTAGTGCACCTGAATTCTTTGGTTGGCCCCGAAGCAATGCATACTATGTTAAATTCACAATGAGAATCACCATCAATGTGTCTCATATATATGTACACATCAGTGCCATTCAAGCAAGAGAATCACGATAAATTATAAAAACAAAGTGGTATGTCCTTCAGAATCCCCTGCGACCGGTGCATAATTAGATTCGACCCACACTGGAACCTTTCACTTAATTAACCACATCGCTAAATTAAAAATTTATAATATTTAACATAGTGCAACAACCATTTTAACCAACTGATCGGTGCGTACATGAAAAATAAAGCACCGGTGCATCAATGTTCAAAAGCACCACCATACTTTATCGTAAAATTTACACACACCGAAAAAATTGCACCGATGTCATTGAAAATTACACATCGATGTACCTCACTGTCGTAAGGCACACCATGGTAGGGTAAATAAATAAATAAATTACCAAACCGATTTTCATTGTTATAGTGCATCATGTGCTTCAAAACTCTCAAGCAAGCACTAGTGCTCACCATCCTTCCTAAGATGCCTTATTTTTGGTACTCTACACTGACTTGGCTAGCTCCATTGGTAGATTCCACACATTTCCAAATTTTGAAAATTGCCACGAATTTTAATTTCCTCTCAATGGTGAAACCATGCCTACCTGGGACATAATAGGTTTGGTAATTCTTTATTTCCTTCCTATTTGCATTTTCATCCAATCATTTTTTTTTGTAAGTTAGAATTTTGTATTACCATCTAAGAACTAGAAAAAGTACAGTTATAGTGTCCTTAGGCTTGGGCCACCAACCATGGAAACCATCACAAGCCCAAGACAAATTAAAATGATAAGCTACCCCAAAGGGGCCAAAAATTGAAAATGTGATACAGTTATCCCAGACATATAACAGTATATAAGAAAAAAAACTGGTATAGAACTTGAAACTAGGATGAAAGACCGTCACTCTTGCAGAAGGAAATCACTAAGTAGAGTGAGAGACCAAATCAATGGAAAGATTGTCCCTTTGGCGCAACTGCGGTGGGATTGGCCATTCCAGGATGATCACAGTCTGAGTTGGCTTCTCCTAGGTGTGCTAGTGCAATTGTGGACTGGAGCAGATGTCTAATAGAAGATTGACCTTTTGTCTAATATTTCAATTCTAAACTGTAAATCAGCTCTCACCCCAAATTTCAAATATTAGCTTTAGGTGGTCCTCCATCAATCGATAATTCTTCATCGCTTCACCTGGAATGTTTTCCATCGCTAGAGATTGAGGATGCATGCAGGTGTCAAGAAAACCTCGCAGGATCAGGGCCTCGCCCGAGACATTGTAATAAGCCTCGCCATTCTATGGATGCACCAGAACCTTCTGAGCAGCTTCACCCACTACCTCCTCACCAATATTGTACCATTCCACCTTGTAGACCCAAATCATAGCTTCATCTTGTCCCTATTGTAATTCTTTCCTCTCAACATGGGGTGTCGAATTGCCTCGCAACTCAATCTTCTAGGTTGCGATTATATTGATTTCACTCTCAATTTATCTAGCAGAAGATAGACTACTACCTAACTAAGCCTTGACGTGACTATGAGAACCTCTTCCTCTACACCCTCTGCCTCGTTCCCGAATGTGTGGCATTGTGCTGGTGAAAATACCAACAGCGTAGGGAAGGGGAGCCAATGTTCTCATCACCAACTACAAGAGGATATCATTGGGAAGAAAAATTAGGCTCGAGCTAGAATTATAAGACCTCCCACCAAACTGAATTATAGTCACCTCCATCCTATGTTCCCTCCTTTGCAGATTGGCCATATTAACTCTTGGACTGAGCGAGTGATTAATGCCTTTCCTGTCGACTATACCAAATACTAATGCTCCAACTCTTCTCGCACGCCGCAAAGATTGCATAAACTTAATTATCGAATCATTGAAGTTATGGCATTCTTCGTCCACCTATCCCTTTGGGATCGTAGGCTACCAAGTGTCAAAGTACAATTTCACCATGATCATGGTCATATTTGCGTCAATAACACTACATCTGGGGCATCCAATCAAAATTTGAATTTAGCTTGAAATTTAGCATTTTTTTTCAAAAACAAATTCCAATTTCATGTGGTACACATGAACACTTCAACTCGCCCTGAAGCAATGTGTATTGTGTTAGATTCATAGTGTGAATTGCCATTGGTGTGTCTCGTATAAATGTGTGCATCAGTGTCATTCATGCAAGAGCATCACAATAAATTATAAAAACCAAGCAGTGTGTGCTTTGGAATGCCCCACAATCAGCACACAACTGGCTTCGACCCACACTGATACATTTCGTCTAATTAACAGTACAACCAACTTAACAATTTGTAAAATATAACGTAGGGGTGCAATCTTTTTAACCAAATGCATCGGTACTATTTACATAAATGCATTGGGACATATATTACCTGACTTGGAATTTTGGAGCGTCTCATTGGACGCCTTGTTCCTGGTGCTCTATCCATTACAATGCACTGTGGAACAAAACGTTGGTGCTCCACTATCACGGTGGAACCAGTGCATTAATAGTAACACATTGCACCGCTTCAGCCATAATAATTCAATTTAACCTAGTGGAGCCCATTAGTCGAACAAATGCACCGATGTTGTAAAGACAACGACACCAAGGTCAATTTTTAATAACCAATTAGAGCGATGCGGATTATTATATGCACTGATGCACTGTTATGATGTGACAATAATTGCGGTAAACCAGTGTGTAAAGGTTAAATGTACGCACCACAACATGTTTTGAAAAAAAACATCATGGTTCATTTTTTATAAGGCCCTTTTAGTGGTGCATTAGTAATACAATGCATCTTTAGACATCATGTCGGTGCTCTGGTAAAACCGGTGCACTAGTGATTTTGGTTTAAAAAAGGGCACTGTTGATTTGTGCGCCATAACTTTTAGTGTTGTGTTGCATCTTTGTTAACGAAATGAACCAGTGCAGTTAAAAGCACTGAACTGATGCGGTTAAAAGCATTGAATTGATGCAAAGCGTCCTATGGGACGCATCGCACAACTACTTAATGGTGCGACAAGAAACGTGGCACTGGTGCAAATTAGTAACAACACTACATGACGATGTTATTTGTCTCATAGAGCACATCATAGTCTGTGCATATGTTTTTTTTTTGGTGCACAAGTTGCTTTTAAAAAAAATTGCACAAAAATTTACTTTTAGATTTTTTTAAATACACATCATTTATATATGTATTTGTTTTATAATTTCAATTTATTTTATCTATATATATGTGCCTAACAATATTTGTATGTAAACAATAAACACCAAAAGTTTTTTGGCGAGCGATTAGGTCACGCGCTCCTGCGCTCCTGGACCTCTCGCAGGCCGTCAACCCTGTGGCCCTCCCGCCCCTTCCTCCCTCCACCAAAGCTACAGCAAGATCCGTAGGCTCAATGGAGGCTCCCTCGCCCTCTGCTCAGAAGAAAGGTGGCCCTCCTGGTGTTGCTGCGGCGGCGACCCCTTCAATCTCGGCTCCCCTTCATGGTTGCGCTCCCCCAGGAGCTTCATCTGCGTCGTCATCAAAGCAAAGAGGCATCCCTCCTGGTGCGGCTGCGGCGGTGGATGTTGGCCTCCCTTCCTTGGTCGCGGATCTTTCTTCTGGGCTGCCCTCTAATGAAAGCACGGCCCCTGGTGCTCCAGCAGACGAGATCTCGCTAGTTTCGGCCCGCTCCTTTAAAGAGGTGGCTTCTCGCTAGAGATTTCCCTCTGGTATGCATGCAACAGGCCCTGAGGCTACCTCTCGTCAAGGTCGACCAGCCGGGTTGCATGGAGCAGTTCCAGAAGCTCCTGCAGTCTCAGTTCAAATGCCAAAGGAAGCCCTAACTCATGCATGCCATTACAGCAAGCACGCACTAGTATGCAGGTTTAACGGTTATTGGCCTAATCTGTCGGATCTGCTCACATGGATCTCTTCCAAATGGTACCCTCTTTTAGAGGGAGAAGTCATCACCTGCCCTTATGCAAAGGGGTTTTTTATAGCAGTTTTCGAATCTACAAACGACAGAGACAGAGTGTTTAACATCGGGCCGTGGTTCTGGGGCAGAGCAGGCCTGTCCATGCAACCATGGACCCCTGTCTTCGATCCATCCACAAACTGTATCTCCTCAGCTCCAGTCTGGGTGAGACTTCCATACTTGCCCCTGCATTTATGGGGGGATGAGTCTCTTAAAGTGATTGGCAATGGCCTCGGCAAGTTCCTCTGCAAAAGTCCGGACTCAAAGCCATCCCGCTCCACCTTCGCTCGAATTTGTGTTGAAATGGATTTCTCCAAAGGTTTCCCAGTTGAAATAATTCTTCAAGGCAAGGACTTTTCCAGGACCCAAATCCTCGATTATGAGAATCTCAGCTTCAGGTGTAGGAACTGCTTTGAAACGAGGCACTTAGCCGGCAGCTGTGGAAAACAACCCGGGAAAAAAAGGCCGTCCAAAAACCAAAGACCAACCTGGTGGACGGGGGCACCATCGAAACCGCGCATTGAAAGCAAGGCCCAGGAAGCGGCAGAAGAAGCAGAAGTTGAATCTGAAACCAAGCGCCCTGCTAAGGGGGAATCTACGGCAAAATCCTCTCCCAAGTCGCCCACCCGGCTAGAAACCCAGACCTCACGCTGGGCAGATCTAGCCGACGAGGAAGACCCTCTGGACCCGTTGGAAATTCAATCTATGCACCAAAGTATTGAATGGAAAACGGTGTCAAAAAAGAAAGAAAAAATCCAAGCAAGAAATGATGTAATAACGCGGAGCCGTTCAGGCTCGCTGAAATAGTTTTATTTCTATAATTTAGTAATGAGTTAGGATCTTCAGGCAGTAGTTTTCCAGTTTTCAAGCAAATCTTTATCGATGTATCGAACCCAGTGGCATGTCCACTGTGATTAATACAAATCTCCATTAACCGTTTCTGTCAAAAAAAAAAACAATATTTGTATGTAAATCGGAGATGACAACAACGAAAGGAGGAGGAGCATCAACAATAGCATGTTGAGATGCACACATTTGTGTGTGAGTGAGAGGCCAGGGAGAGGGAGTGGGTGGAAGATCATCTATGTCATGTCATGACTAGTCATGGAGTAGTACCCATACCCATTAGAGACATATTACGGGTATATGATATATCTACTATATGGAGGCATTTGCCTCATGAAATAACAATGTTGATGCATCATATTGTTGGTGTCGTCAACCACATCGAGACGTTGATGGATTCTGCTCATGATCCCACTACATCTAGCTCATCAATAGATCCATCTACATCCTCTACCCCACCACATGGTCATCCTCCTCCTCCTCGTGATTCTCCTCCACGTGATTTTGCTGCACCATCTACCATTCCTCTTGCTTCCCCTCCACATGTGTTTAAACCTACATCCATGTTTCCTCCTTCTCCTCCTCCTCCTCCTCCTCCTTCGCATGCTTCTCCTCCACCCATGTCACCATATTCTAATGATCCTCCCCCTCCTCCACTTATGTCACCATCCACCAATCATTGTCTTTCTCCTAGTCCACATGTGTCATCATCCACCGATCCCCCTCCTCCTCCTCTTCCTCCACATGTGTCACAATATTTTGATGCTTTGGACACTATGTTCACATCGGGTAATATTACACATATTCATGATATTGATAGAGAGACATTTTATAGTCCACTTTCGTCGACATTTATTTCTGAGATAATTGTTCTTGATAGAGGCTCTACCTCTAGTAGCAAATACATTGATGCACCTATCTTTGGTGGTGGACCACACTAGTAGTGGTACTGATTGACATTTATATTAATTGTTTTATATTTGATTTGAGATCTATATATGATATTTTTATTGCATATCTTGTTCAGATGTAAGTTTGACATGTATATTCATATGTATATCGCTCATGTATATTATGTTTTTCATATAATGGTGTGGTTTTTGTTATTGTATGATTTATAAAATTTATTATGAGTATGCTAATGACGAACATTGTTAATGATTTCTCTATTTTTAAGTGAAATTTGATATGTATCACTCATTTAAATTTACAGTTGTCATACAATGTTTAACTTTACTTTTATGAAAGCGTTTAATTTGGATTGTGATTGCAAAAAGTTATACCATTAATGTCATCTAATGTTTAATTGTTCTTCAAGGTGAACTATTTGTTGTCCAACAAGATACAATATGTTGATTAAACGTGTTTAAAAACAAAAATACTTAAATATGATGAGTGAAATTATTGTGATTTAAATATTTATGTCTTTTACATATATTATAATAATAGCATTATAAAATAATTATTCACTAATAATAATGATGATGATGTAATAATAATAATGTTATTTTTTCAATTTTTATTATTCAAAGATTGCAAGACAAAGTTATGATATAACTGTTTGCTAAAAATCACAATTATTATATTTTATTAATATTTAATTTTTCCAAAGATTTTATTAATTTATATTATCCAACTATTATAATATATGAAATTTGTTCAATTAAATTTAAAATACTAAATATAGAGAATAAGTATACATTTTGATCTATACACTTTATGAAATGGTTTCACAATTTTTTACTCTAATACAAACTTTATGAATCTTCTATTAAAAAATAATATCACCCAACATTTTATAACTAGTATTTTAAGAATTAGTAAAATTGACAAAGGTTTCTATACTTTTAGATAAGTATGGATCGTTAAAATTTTCTTTAATTCTGACTAGGCTCTAGAAAAAGACGATTTTAGAATTTCCATGTCCTTCTTATATTGACACTTATTTCAAGGAGAATTTAAAAAGAATGATTAATATAAGTTTATATGATTATAAAACTAAAGGATGGAGTGGAATAATGAAGGTCATGATAGTTGCACTAGTTAATGTGGGGAATGTCATCAAAGTTGGTAATGCCAACACCACAAATGTAGATGTTGCACAAAGTTATTTTGTTGGAATTGTTCTTAGAAGTTCCATCAAAATAAGTATATATTTATTTAAATTTTGATTTTTTCAAACAATAAAACTTTGAGGTTGGAAGATTTTTTAATAACTTCATTTTTTGTAAAATAAAATATAATTTAAAATAAATCTTTACTATTGTACGTCACCAAATTTTTGATATCTCAATTAATGTTTGGTAATTCAAAGGTTAACACAGTCCATTGGATGTAGCTTGGGTGGTTGGGAGGAATGATTATTACCCTCCCCACCCAGGTTCAATTCCTTGTACGTGACATGTTATGCCCTTAAATGGGATATTCTGAGATACCCTCCCTCCCTATGTTCTCTCGCAGATTCCGAGGAGGTTTACATGGAAGTAGCGAGCTTTCGATATCTGGTGTCATGAACCACATATTCAAAGGTTAACACAAACATATTTTAATACAATACAACATAAATTTGTTATAATAAACAATAAATATAACAATAAAAATATAACAAAACCACATCTTATGCTTGTACTATTTAATGTATTTTCAATATGGTGGTTATAAATGGTTGTTAACTTTTCATATACAACATAATTATAAAATGAAGAAAAAAACCATAATTTTCCATTATAGATACCCATAATAAAATGACACATCCACAATATAAATGTCCAAACAAATTATTTACAAATCAGTCTTCGTTGCCATCACCCTGATTATCTTCCTCGCTTGGCATTGTAACATTGTTGTTTTCAAAAAGATGCTTATATCTTGGATCATGTCTCAATACGAACCATCAATCCTCATCCAACAAATCTGGGTAAAAAAACACTTGGTTGCAATGTTTTGAGAAAACATAAGGCTCCTTACGTTTAACCCACATTTTTTTAGAGTTAATACATATTAGCCCACTATCACGATCTTCCTTTACATTTCTCCAATTGAAGGTATCCCACCACTTGAAATAAAAAATAACACATTGAAATGATGAGAATTCCACTTGCATGATATCTTGTATCTTTCCAATGTAACCTAACTTCCCCTCTATTAGGTTTTGATCATGGTGTCTAGCACGACTAGATTGGTCGAACTCGAGATCCACTCCATAATCTTGTGTGATGTGTCCATCATCAACATGCTGTATACAAAAATGATGTCCATATGCCCATATAGATGGGAACAAATGCACCTGTAAAAGTGCGAAAAAAGGACGATGTCATATGTCTAATAACTAAAGCATTAATAAAAAACAATACATGTTACAATTAAAATGTGCAATATTATAAATAGAACGTTGTACTCAGAGATGTTATTACAGATTTTTTGCACCCGATCCCTATGTTTAGTGCATCCATATCTTCTCCACGTGGGTTACAACCAGACACCGCATTTTTCTATTGTATCTGGTCAGCCACCCAACTGTTGGGACATATTTTTGGCATATTTTATTTTAAATGATCAGGATAAGGTATGCATCTACCATTCAATCATCTAAATGATTTCCTATCACTGTCTCATTTCCTTCTTTTCTCTTCATACAACACGACCCATGGTTTCATTTCCCTCATGTTGTAAAGAACGAATTTATTCATGGCATCCATTTCTAAATTCATTGATGTATACAAAAATTCAAAACGAATAGCATGAGATCAAATATATACTATCAACTTAAAGAAATAATTTATTGATGGCATCAAATTTTCTAAATTCGTTGATGTATAAAAAGAATACAAAACAAATAGCGTGGGATGAAATATATATTACAACTTCAATGTAAACAATTTCTCTGTACTAAATTGACAAAAAACAACTGAATTTCTCTTTATCAAGCGACTTTTTCCATTTGTTTCGAGTATCTCCCCTTTCCTTTTGTCCTACTCTTGATTGGTCGTTCCAAACAATTGTTGTATTATGTTGTCCTTGGTCAAAGGGTTGATTTCAAATATTTCCATAGTAATGTGCTTATATCATTGATGTATTGACTGTTGGATTATGTTGGCATTGATGTAATTGATGTCAAAGGGCATAGTGATGTGGTGTCATAGTGTTGTATTATTGATGTCATGTAATGGTTGATAGGAAGTACCAAATGGATGAACTCCAAAGTGGTCCCCTTATGGTGAAATCCCTCATGGAAAGACGCTTTGCGAAGTCCAAATGGTTAAGTGGTTGAGCAGTGCTAGTAGTGTGATTAGGAAACCCGATTTTGTTTGAGGGATAATGTTATGAAGTTCAGTGAATTTTCCAGTGAGACATTTCTAGATGGATAGTACATGTCATGCCATTTCCGGTGATATGTGGAATGTCACATAACTCCTCACGGTTAGAGAGTTATCACCTCGTGAAGTTGGAGGACCCTCATGTGTTGTCTAGAAGCCCCTAGAAGGTCAAAGAAGTCAAATTATTCTAAAAGATCCTAGAAGAAGTTGATTAGTCAAAGTGGTTAGTCATCGGTTAAGTGGTTGCAACAATAAAACAATTAAAAATAAATTAATTGCAACTAGAAATGGATAGTTTATTATTTGTGGAAAAGTGGTTGTAAGTGGACAAAGTGGTTAGAAGTGTGTTAGCCCCAAAAGAAGGAAGTTGGTTAGATAATAACCCCTAGAGGAAGCTACTTGGAGAAGTATAAATAAGAGAGAAAAGGTCTCTTATGTTGATGGATCTTTTGAGTAATATTGAAGATCTATTTTGGTGAAGGTTTCATTGCAGGTACTCATGGACAAATCAGAAGTTCTGCAAATCTAAGGTTGCAAGGAAGTTTGACTACGAAAATTTCTTAGGTTTAGAAAGCCCTAGTTTTTTTAAGTTGTACACGGGATGCAGTGGACCATATTGCTTACATACATGGGATGAAGAAGGCCAGGGCACATATATTTGAAAAGTTCAAGAAAATCTTGAGTAGATGCTAGTACCAGGTTCCTAAATTCTAAAGTAAGTTCCCAGGATATCATTCTACAGATTCAGATCTACTACAGAATTTTTGGTATGGTTATATGTTGTCTTGATGCTTATATTTACTCATGGTATGGTGAATGCTTGAAGAATTCTTGGTATGGTTGTTATGATGTTTATGGTATATGTGGGATGCTTGGTTGATTGGTTTTGTTCTAATTATATGGTTGAGGGATATCTATGTTCTGTGATGGTGTTTGCATGAGGAACATGCATAGGTTGTTGCATGGTGTAGATTTGTTTTTGGTTGAAATGGTACAGGTTGGGAAGTGACAGTTTAGTTGTAGTGACAGGTTACAAGTGGATATGACAGAGGTAGCAAGGGTCTGAAGTTCCAGAAACCCTAGTTTTTCGAAGGTGTACGTGGGCTGAAAGTGGAGGAGGATGTGTATGTACACATGTTGCAGTATAGATAGGTCACATACATATGTGTGCTACAGTATAGATAGGTCACGTACATATGCGTGCTATAGTATAGATAGGTCACGTACTTGTTGACATATTATTTTTGTCTACAAGTTGGGTCTTATACTTGGGGATTAGATTCCTCACATCTCATTTAGTGATGAGATCTGCAAGTTGAGTCTTGTATTTAGAGTTGGTACTCTATTGGTGTTGTTTCTCTTTTCAGTTGATGTTGATAAAGCCTTGAGATTGTAGTCTCATGTAACACATAATACAAAATCTTACATATATATAGCTGGTGTCCTTTGTGTTCTTTATGGTGATGGCTTATTGTTGATGTATGTTGTTCAGATATGTTTACATGCAAACAACTAGTTGTGAATGGAAGTAATGAATAATGATGTTTGAAGTGGTTTCTAACTAAAGTTTTGAAAGAAGTGTAAAAAGAGCCCTACATTGATTCACCCCCCCCCCCTCTCAGTGTGATCGATGTGCTCAACAATTGGCATCAAATCAGGCCTTCACTATAAGCCTTACAAGCTTGAAGGAGATCCATGGACAAACAAATGGATTAACATGCATATGAAGTTCCCTTCTTTGATGAGACAAATTACTCAGCATGAAGAATAAAAATGAAAGGGTATTTGAAAGCAAAAGGAGCAGGTTTTTGGAACACAATTGTTGGTGGATCAGTTCCCCCGAAGAATCATTCAAAATATGTAGACCAAAAGGAAGCAAAGAAGCACAATGTAGTGGTGCTCAAGACCATTTTCGATGGACTCCCGGATTCTATCAAAGAAAGCATAGTACCATATTCCTTCGCCGAGGACCTATGGATGAAGCTACAGAAGGTATATCAAGACAACTCCATCAAGGATAATGAATGTAAAGACTATCCAAAATCTTGTGATTGCAATACTCCTAAATGTAATGAAGTTGAATGTTCTCCTACAAATGAAGAAGAATATATAGAGGTAGTTTTTGTAGAATCAACTGACAATTATCTTATAGATCAAGAGGAAGATTTGTTGAAGCTTGAAGATAAAATTATGAATGATTTAGAAGAAGTTAGCATGGAAATAGGGCATCGTTCAATTACTTTTGAGTATATTGAAAAATACACTAAGGAAGCCCTAGAAAAGTACCCAAGGCATACCATGGAACTAAAGCAAATGCTCAAAGTACAAGAAGAAAGTAAGAAGACTCAATTAGAAAAAGAAAAAAAAGAGATCAAAAGACTAAAGAATGAAATAATTAGCCAAGCAAAAGAAAAGAAGAAGGTAGATGATGAGATTATCAAACGCCTTGAAGTTAATGTCAATCTAAAGACCCAAATTGAAGAATCCAAAAGGATAGAGGAACTATTGAAGAATCAAGTAAATGAAAAGGAAGAATCATGTCATAAGTTGGAAGCATAAGTTGTTGATCTCAGAAAGAAAGTAGAGAATTCAAATACTCATATCAAGTTCATGAGCATCGCAACAATCTTAGATGAAATCTTGGGTAGTCAAAGATCACCAAATGATAAATCGAGTCTTGGATACAACAAGGAAGTTGCACACCTTGAAGCTAGGACTTATAAGAAGCATGAGGTAAGTCCTTCATTCTCAAAAAGTGGAAGCAAAGCTGCAAGTCAAGAACCTACACAAACCAAGGAAAATTTCAGAAGAATAGATCAAGGAAGACACCAAGAAGCCATATTTACACCTCAAAGCAAATTCAAAAGAGAGACACCTTGAAGGTGGACACCAAGGCAAAGGTATGAAAATGTTTTTCAAGGTCACTGCTTCTCATGTAATGAATATGGTCACAAAGCTTTGGATTGCAGACATTATGCAAGAAAATATGTTGGAAGATTCCATAACATCCTAAGATGTTGGAGATGTAATCAAGTGGGACACATTGTTGCACATTGTCACACCATGAGATGTTACAGCTGCAGTGGGTTTGGCCACAAAGCTCAGGATTGTTGGAATTCAAGGAGACAGTCAATGAGGAGCACTTCATATAATATGGTAAGAAGAGCACATGAAACTAGGAAGGAAGACAATGTTGAAAATATGGAAGCTCATAGTTCAAGTTATGAAAAGATGGGATACTCTCATAAGTAGATGAAGAAGATTGAACAACCAGAAAAAAATGGAAGCCGTGAGGCAAGCTCAAAATTTACATTTTCTAAGGCATACGTGGGCTTCTGTGGGAACAGTCACATATATACGTGGTCTGTCTGAAGAAAACTCGCGTACATATGCAATTTGTATGTGGTGAAGTCATGTACATGTGGTAAAAGCCTCAAAAATAGGGGTGTACAGATGAGTTGCAACATGGTTTGATGGTACAACATAGTTTATGCAGGGTCTGAGATTATATGCTTCAGGTTTTCATGTTTGCATGTGTGCTTGATCATATATTCTTTAGATTTAGAGCATATGCTTGAGGTCTATTTTGGATGCATGGTACTAACCCTAGTTTGTGGATTGAGGCACATTTCTATTAAGGTACAGTGTTGGTTATGCTATGTAGTTTATCAGTAAGGTTATGGCACTTTGTTTATGAGATATATCATAATGATGTGATTCTAGCTAGAGATATATCATTGATCTATTGAGGCACACTCTTGGTACATGTTTAGAGGTACTATTGGATGCTTAGTACTTCTTGTAGTGAATGGTTTTTGAGGCAGATCTATTGTAGTACATGACTGATACATATGTGAGCTCCATTGATACATCTTATGATGTATTGTTAGAGGCATATTTTTTGGATGTATTTGGCATATGGTTGAGCTATATATTGGGACATGTATTTGATGAGTTGATGAGGTGGTGATTTTGTACATGATTGATGAGTCATAGCTTGATGCATGATTGGTACAGACATGATACATTATTTGAGGCACTTGCTAGTTGTATCATTGGCACATGATTTATGGATGATGTGCAATATGTGTATGGATATTTTGATTGTGGTACATTTTGTTTAGGTTTGGTGCATGGTTGATCCAATTACTTGGTATCGATGGTGATACATGTTTAGTGCATGGTTGATGCACTTGTTGATGGTATATGTTATAGGTTTGATGATTGATGGTTGAGATAGATTTTCTTAGAATGTGACACTTGACTTATGATAGAGGCATATCTTGTGTGATATGACACTTGTTGAGGCACATGGTATGACACATGATTTACATGGTTGATGGTTTGTTCATGATTCACCTTTCATTTTTGACATATCATTTGCTTCATGGTTGATGCATAAGATAGTATGTATGTATGGTGTGGCACAAGTTTAGATGGTTGATGGACATGGCCAAGGATCATCATAAGAAGAGTGGATCATTATTCAGCAGTTGATCTATATTCCAGTTGAGCAACAACATTTGCAGCAGAAGCAGAGTGCAGTGGTAGCATATTGTTCATCTTGCAGAGAAGATAGGGGGAGACATACCCACATGGGGAGTTATTATTCTTCCCATGATTGGTTACAAATGTATGATTCCATGTGGGGAGATTCATCAGATACATGGAGAGCAGCCCACAAGACAGTGCAACCAGGGGGAGCAGCCTCAGGGACATTTCAGTCGAGGGGAGCAGCCTCAGGGACAGTTCAATTAGGGGGAGCAGCCCTAAAGAGATATACACTTTTCCATTGATTCCAAAGGGGGAGAGATAGCCACATTTATGTGGAGAAATAAACATTGATGGGAAGCGATGACCACTTTGAGCATGAGCATTACCATGTCTAAGTGTTGTCATCAATGATTGGTGTTGACATCAATGTTGGTGTTGCCATCAATGACAAAGGGGGAGATTTTTGTATTATGTTGTCATTGATGTCAAAGAATTGATGTCAAATGGTTTATTTAAAGTATTGTCGTAGTAATGTGATTATACTATTGATGTATTGATTGTTGGATTATGTTGTCATTAATGTAATTGATGTCAAAGGGCATAGTGATGTGGTGTCATAGTGTTGTGTCATTGATGTCACATCATGGTTGATAGGAAGTACCAAATGGATGAACTCCAAAGTGGTCCCCTTATTGTGAAATCCCTCACGGGAAGACGCTTTGCGAAGACCAAATGGTTAAGTGGTTGACAAGTCCTAGCAATGTGGTTAGGGAACCTGAGTTTGTTTGAGGAATAATGTTATGAATATCAGTGAATTTTCTAGTGAGACTATTCTAGATGGATAGTATATGTCATTCCATTTTCGGTGATATGTGGAATGTCACATAACTCCTCATGGCTAGAGATTTATGGCCTTGTGAAATTAGAGGACCCTCATGTGTTGTCTAGAAGCCCCTAGAAGGTCAAAGAAGTCAAATTATTCTAGAAGCTCCTAGAAGAATTTTATCAGTCAAAGTGGTTAATCATGGGTTAAGTGGTTGCAACAAGAAAACAATTAAAAATAAATTAGTTGCAACTAGAAGTGGAGAGTTTATTATTTGTGGAAAAGTGTTTGTAAGTGGACAAAGTGGTTAGAAGTGGATTAGCCCCAAAAGAAGGAAGTTTGTTAGATAATAACCCCTAGAGGAAGCTACTTGGAGAAGTATAAATAAGAGAGAAAGGGTCTTTGTTACACATTATTTTCATCATCCCTATGACCGTTAACGATGTAAACCTATATGTTGCCTTCAGAGGGGTCAGTGGCCTGAATTCCTGAAGAAAGAAGGGAGAAGAACTTTCATTGAGAGAAGAAGTTGTATTTTCCTTTGTAAAAACCCTATTAAGGAAGATTTTCATAGGTTGCACTATACACAGGGTGTGGAAATGCCTGATTTTTGCACCTTGCTCTATAGCTAGGTTGTGGAGTTTCCACGGGTTGCTCTATAGCTAGGGTGCGGAAATTCCTGTATGTGGGAAAAACGAGCGTCTTCTCGATGCTTCTAGAAGGAGAAGCTTCTATGTTGAGGTGGCCTTCAAACGGTTTGGATCTTACTCACTTTCATGATTTAGTGGGATCATCCTAACCTCCTCATCTTATCCTCTTCAGCTTATAAAAGGAGAGGAGATCTCATGGAGAAAGTTACATTGGATTGTTATTGAGTTTTGTAGCGTGGAGTTTTTGGAGCTTGTATGTTGGCTTTGAGCTTTTCTTTGTCAAGATAGATTGTGAGTAGCTATCGGATCTATAGTCTCAGAATCTGTGGATTAGAAGCGTGTGTGAAGCAAGGAACTATTGGAAGGAATCTGACAACATCACGCAATCTGGTTGTATCTTTCTTCCACATTATATAATACATTGGCATGTTTCTTTCTCATAAAATCATTCTCATTTTATTACATGAATGCTTGATCACATGTATAAGCTTTCATTGAGTATATTATTGTTGCTTTCACTTTGGTTGGTTTGTGTCATTGCAGATCCAATATCATAAGAGCACCGGAGCGAAACAAGGACAACAAAGATATAAGGAAGCGATATTCAAAGGTGTGTCATTCATCTCTTGTTTGATAGTAAATTCGATGATTAGAGCTTAGGGAAAGTGCCATGTCATGTCTTGTTTTGTTCTAGATCCAAGTGGATCTAGGGAGATCAATTTATGTCTGCATTCACCGATTTATCCGATAACAATATCTTATGTTGATGAATCTTTTGAGCAATATTGAAGATCTATTTTAGTGGAGGGTTCATTGCAGGTACTCATGGACGCATCAGAAGTTCCACAAATCTGAGGTTGCAAGGAAGTTTGACAGTGAAAGTTTCGGAGGATTCGAAAACCCTAGTTTTCTGAAGTTGTACGTGGGTTACAGTGGACCAGATCTCGTATATACATGGGTTGAAGAAGGCCTGGATGTGTATATTTGAAAAGGTCAAGAAAAGCTTGAGTAGATGCTAGTGCCAGGTTCCTGAAGTCTGAATCAAGTTCCCAAGATATCATTCTACGGGTTCATATATGCTACAAAAGTTCTGGTATGGTTATATGTCATCTTGATGCTTATATTTAATCATGGTATGTTGAATGCTTGAATCATTCTTGGTATGGTTGATATGATGTTTATGGTACATGTGGGCTGGTTGTTGAGTGGTTCTATTCTGATATGGTTGAGGGTTATCTATGTTATGTGATGGTGTAGGCATGAGGAACATGCATAGGTTATTGATGGTGTAGATTTGTTTGTGGTTGGAATGGTACAGGTTGGGTAGTGGCAGGTTGTTTGCAGTGACAGGTTACAAGTGGATATGACAGAGGCAGTAAGGATATGAAGGGCCAGAAGTTTGAAGTTTCAAAAACCCTAGTGTTATGAAGGTGTACATAGGCTGACGATGGAGGAGGACACATACATATGCATGTTGCAGTATAGATAGGTCGCATACATACACGTGTTGTAGTATAGACAGGTTGTGTACCTGTTGACAGATTATTTTTGTCTACAAGCTCGGTCTTGTACTTGGGGATTAGATTCCTCACATCTCAGTTGGTGTTGAGATCTGCAAGTTGAGTCTTGTATTTAGATTTTGTGCTCTCTTAGAGTCGTCGTTCTTTTCAGTTGATGCTGATAAAACCTTGAGATTGTAGTCTCATGTAACACATAATACAAAAGCTTACATATATATATCTGGTGTCCTTTGTGTTCTTTATGGTGATGGCTTATTGTTGATGTATGTTTTTGAGATATGTTTACATGCAAACAACTAGTTGTGAATGGAAGTAATGAATAATGATGTTTGAAGTGGTTGCTAACTAAAGTTTTGAAAGAAGTGAAAAAAGAGCCCTACACTAATTCACCACCCCCCCCCCTCTCAATGTGGTCAGTGTGTCCAACAACGATTTCCCTTGTTGTGTCATCAATTTTCTTGATGTACTCATTGGCATAATATAATGACTCATATTCTAAGTACCCCTCTGCCATAAATCCCCCTGGTTTTTCCCTTTGTTAAACAAACCCCTTCAATTTTTTCATGTACCTCTCTAAGGAAAACATCCAACGACATGAGATCACCCTAACTAATTCATCCTCATCAAGTAGGTGAATTAGAAGATGGACTTGCAAATCCATAAAACTTGTGGGAAATTCCTTCTCAAACATATAAACAATCTCAATTATCTCTCAACGCCACCATGGAATCCTAGCCATATGAATCTCCCTTGGTGTGATCCAAAGTACAAATGCAGATAATTTCAATATGGTATGTCACAGGTCCTAGGGGAAGTCACGATTCACACAACCAGGCACGAGCAAGGGATAATGACACTACAAAATAGTGTATGTTCACCGACGTCAGTATAAAAGAAGAATCATGTATTCAACATGCATACCCTTAGAAGGTTCAGATGGTCATGTGATTTCAACCCCGACAAATTACCTTCTATGGTGAAGCAATGTCGTAGAGTTGACCCATATAAATGAGGTTCCTTCACACCCAATATAACATCCTTCACCATAGAAAGATAATATTTCTTCAAAATCCATGGGACATAATCTTCTTTAAAATACCAAGAGGGACCAACCTCTCCTCTAGTTTCGTTTCTTGGACAATGTCTCTTTTTAGTATATGAAGCAATAAGATCTCTCTTGACAGCCAATGTGTCACTTTTGTTCCATGATATGTGCCTCCATAAATAATATCAAACATTTTTTAATATATGTATGGGATCTAGTAAGAGGCCAATCTTAAAATGCTCCCAAAATGGAAGCTCATAAAATACAAATTTCATTTTCATCCCAATGAGAATTTTCTCAACATAGGTGTCAAAAAATTCAGGATCATTGAACACAGGTTCCCCATTTGAATCAAACAATTATGCCATTTCCTTCTCCTTCTCAGTGTCATATGCCCTATTCCAATCTATCGATGTCATTATTTTAGGTCTTTGTATTCTCTCTGGTTTACCATTGAAAGCAGATCCAACTCTTCTATAAGGGTGGTCTTCTGGGAGGAATACCCTTGAATAGTCGTACACCAGCTTTCGTAGGTGGTTGGATCACCTAGTATTTATAGAAGGTCCACAACAATTACATCTATGATGCCCTTTTGGTACAAGACCTGTGATGTTATCCTATACATACATGTTAGTGTCAAAAATATAGTTTCACCAAATGAAGTATGCCAAATAAAATTACAGATATAAAAAAATCAATGAACATTCTTACCAGAGAAAACTCATAGTCCTGGATAATCATGCATGGTGTACACACATATGCCATACAACGTAAAATACCTCTCCATTGGGATGGGTCTTGATACATAATATACATGTATCCCTTTCCATAATTGCTTAAATTCATTGACCAGTGGTTGGAGATAGGCATCCATTCTCTTCACTTGTCTTCTACCTAGGACTATAAGAGCCAACATAAGATGTTCATTCTTTAAGGACAACCATGGGGGATATTGTTATTGATCACTACCACTAGCCAAATAGAATAGTTGGTGTTTTGGAGGGAATATTTTTTAATATATGTATTGGATCTAGTAAGAGGCCAATCTTAAGATGCTCCCAAAATGGAATCTCATAAAATACAAATTTCCTTTTCATCCCAATGCGAATTTTCTCATTATAGGTGTCAAAAAATTCAAGATCATTGAACATAGGTTCCCCATTTGAATCAAACAATTTTTCCATTTCCTTCTCCTTATTTGTGTCATATTCCCTATTCAAAGATATCGATGTCATTATTTTATGTCTCTGTATTCTCTCTGGTTTACCATTGAAAGCATACACAACTCTTCTATAAGGGTGGTCTTCTAGGAGGAATATCCTCGAATAGTCATACACCACCTTTCGTAGGTGGTTGGATCACCTAGAATTTATAGAAGGTCCACAACATTTACATCCATGATACCCTTTTGGTACAATACCTACGATTTTATCCTATACATAACATGTTAGTGTCAAAAATATAGTTGCACCAAGCGAAGTATGCCAAATAAAATTACAAATATAAACAAATCAATGAACATGCTTACCAGAGAAAACCCATAGTCCTAGATAATCATGCGTGGTGTATACACATATTCCATACAATGTAAAATACCTCTCCATTGGGATGGGTCTTGATACATCATATGCATGTATCCCTTCCCATAATTGCTTAAATTCATCGACCAATGGTTGGAGGTAGACATCCATTCTCTTCACTTATAAGAGTCAACATAAAATGTTCATTCTTTAAGGACAACCATGGGGGATATTGTTATTGATGACTACCACTGGCCAAATAGAATAGATGGTGTTTTGGAGGGAATACGGGGAATACTTCATCCTTGAATTTATCAGGCCATGTATCCTCTATATGCTTCATGGCTATTGAATCTATCGGGATTCGCATAACTCCTGGCTCACTTCTATGTGAGGCATGCCACCCCTACAACATGGCTAATTGTTTGCAATGAAAAATCCTTTGAATCCTTGGAATTATAGGCATGTGCCTCAATATATTATGAGGAGTACCATGTGCCTTACCCTTTTTTTATGGTACCTATCATGCCCACATTCTGGACATATCTCTTTGTCTAAATATTTGTTTCTGTATAGAATACAATAATTTGGACATGTGTGGTATGATATGTACTCAACACCCAACATTTTCAACATTTGTTTTGCCTCTGCGCAACTATCGGGCAAGAAATTATCACCTGGAAGTACCTTATCTTTGAGGAACCTGCAATTAGTGGGAAATAGAAATGTACATTGTCAATAATCATGAAAAAAATCAACCCTTTTCTTCCTTCATTGTGTGACAAGATTCCTTAAAAATTAGGGGACTTAATGGTTAGTTACCTCAAAAGTGTCGAGAACCATGTGTCTGACATACCATACATTGCTTTCAAGTTGTACAGTAACATTGTTGTCCCTAGATAGGTAGACCTTACAGACCCTTGTAATTGACCAAGCAGAGGGGTGGTAGAAGCCGATTTCATGCTTTTGTAGAAGGTATCTACGACATCAGTATCATCCCCTAGTTCATTTTGCTAGAATGCATATAACAACATTCCCTCGATGGATTAGGTATGTCACAAGAAATCATCCATACCAACCTCTATATCATTGACTTCATCCCCAACATGTGAAGAACTAGTGTTGTTGTCGAGGTTTTGAATTGGTGACTCGGGACATAGTGGGAATTGACTAGGTAGTTGTTTTAACCATTCTTGATATGCTTCCTCTCTAAGCTATTTTCATTTAGCAGCAAGCTCGTGACTTGACATCATAGTGGGGTGCAATGGTAGATGGTGGACAAGTCGCTCATCATTATAATCTTGATTGTAAAAATATTGAACATTACATCAATAATATTAGTAACACTATGCTTTTAATATGTTCAAATATTATACCAAACACTTATCAGAAGCATAGACATTTTTTTCCCAATAATAAGCATGAAACCAACCACTTTATAAAACAAATGTCGAATTAAGCAATACATTTACATTAGTTCCAATGAAAATCCAAAAATACAAATATGCAATCATCATTTTCTTACGCCCTATGGGATTGTCTACATAAAAGAGATCCAATTCACGGTGTAATATTGTTGACCCAAGCTTGTTGTTGGAAGATGGCATGTTAGGATTGGTAGGGTAAAGAAGTTGTCCATTTTCATCAAACATATACTTGTGGTATATTTCTCCCAATAAGATCTTGTAGAATTTTGGGACTTCAGAATATCTTGAGCATATGAACTCGATCCTAAATCTTGATCCTGCAAAATTCAATGAACAATTATGAAACTGCACTTGCATACATAACATAATTTCAATGAGATAAATCAATTATCAATAAAATATAAATGTACTGTAATCAGCGTGAGAGAACTTGAAGGACTTCCAAAGATATGGAATGAGTTGGAATCTGAAGAATTGGCCATTTGATATTATAATTCTTTGTTTCCTGCATTTGAGAGAAAATCATCATCTCGGGTAAAGTAAGGCCTCGGATGCTCAGCTGGGGTGCGTTCACTTCCACCACAGTCTGAATCAGGTAAGAAGTATGCTCGGTGCGAAAGAGGAGATGAAAGTCTTCATATAGGGAAGAGTTAGGGTTCCTTGGGCGCGTGACGTGCCAAGAGGCGACTCCACCCAAGGTGTCTTGCAACACAAGTCAAATGATGGACATTTTGATGAAGGTTTGAGGGAAAGACTTAGGCACTCCACCAACGAAGGAAAATAAGCTAAGGCATGGGGGGTGCACTTAGAGGAGTCATCTTGACTCACCTAAGGGGCACGCAAACCCAAGAGGATGAGTCATTTAGATAGATGGGGCTCGCTGGTCCAAGAGGCATGTCGGTTGATGGGTGCCTGGGTTAGATGGGAAAATCGGGTCCACGAAAGGGCACAAAAATCGGTTGATGTGATGATTTCTAAAGGAGTGTGATACACCCAAGAGACATGATATTTCGCACAAGTGACCCTTAGAGTCCATATAAGAGTAAGTGTGCACAACCAAAAAAGGCAACTTGGTAGAACTTGGAAGACAAGGAGACAAGAAGAGCTCTAAGGTTTTGACACAAACAAAGAGGGTAAGCTCTCATAAGGAGCCAAGTCGCTCCACATGGGAGGAATTGTGTTGCCTTGAGGAGGATTCAGTGGACAGAGTTGGGCGATCTTCTCTTGGGTCGATTTTGGGGAAGTCTGGAAATGTAGTTCTATTGGAAGCGTGTGTGAGGCAGAACTGAAATATGTGAAGTCTACGGAAATGAAGAGACAATAAGTCAGTGGTTGTGGGCATGTTTGAGGTGCATCAAAGGTGGTTGTGAAGACGGTTGTGAAAGAGAGTCTTGGTGTGACAAATATTTCCATGGGTCTCTTGGCAAGGTGAGGTGAGTCATGTAACTCTACCAAAGTTGTAAACCAAGTCGGTAGTATTCATATTAAAAAAAAATTGCAATAACAAAGACTTAGCCAGGTGTTAGGAACAGTTCATTCCACCCACACTATATCTATGTTTCTCTTGTTTGTTTCATTGTTGTTCTCTTGGATTCTCATGTTCATGGATGTATGCTTATATGTGACTAAGTGTTAAGATGTTAACAAATGTCTAAGTTTACAAGAGTTGCACTAGAGTAGGAGTGCGACTTGTTGGTAGCCTAGAACGGAGTATGGGTATGCCATAGGTGAAGAGGCATAGTCCAGACGAAGTAACCTTGGTGTTGCCAAGTAGCCAAGCGGGAAACGTCGTGGTGTCGCATGCCCTCAAGAGGTGCACAATTGCAAGATTCATCTAGGAACATTGTGGGGACGTGATAGGTAGCATAGATAAATCTAACTTCAAAAATAATTTTGAATAAATTTTATAACTTGATGGTGCGCTTCATCATATAAATACACACTGGTGTGTATGGATAAACCAAACACACCGGTGTGTATGGATAAACCAAACACAACGGTGTGTTTAATTAAGAGAAGCATCGAAGACTGACCTTCGTTATTGCCTCCGCAAAATTTAAATGTGGATGTTTGTATTTGCATTGTGCAAATTTCACTGTCTTACAGTGCATTATTACTTACACACTGCCCCAGTACATTATTAATTACACATCGCACTGGTGCATTTCAAACTGTATAGCACATCGACTAAAGCAAGTTAGAAAATTAACACTTGCTTACTATCAATACATTGAAATTTATTATGAAAACAAATCGGTGCATTATATGTACACACCACACTGGTGCGCTACTCACGGTATAGCACACTGAAAATGTAACTTTCGAAAATAAAAATAAAAATAAAATAAAGTAAAAAATAAAACGCATTTATCATCAATGCAGTGAAAAATACAACGGAAAAATGAGCAAGAATTTGAGTTTTTGTGTTAATAAAGGAAAACCATATTCATTCTTTTATTTGTTTGCCAAAATTTTGAAAGGAGATTTGTGCAACAGAGATTTATCAACAAAGACTTCAGAGTGGGTGGATTTTTTTTAAAGAGACAAATTCGAGGGGATTATTGTAGATCACATAGAAATCTGCAGAGAAGAAATTTCAGGTATATGATTTCATTATATTAATCATATTAATCATTCTCTTATTCAAACAATTTTTAGTGCATTCCCAAACAAAAAAATGGGGTTTCATGGTTACCTTCGGTATTGGAAGCCCTTATTTCCTCACTATTTATTTGCTTTCTCTTTCTATATTTCACAAGAAGAATTTTTTAAGCAACATTTTTTATAGGTTTTGTTTATATATGTGTGTGTGTGTGTACAGGGGGTGGGGGGCGGAGCGTTTCCTATCCATTGCAATGAAACCACTCATTTCATTAGATCCCAAATTGTGTCGTTGTCAAAAAAAAATTAAATGTCGTTGCAATGACCGATGTGCTCTATACCTAGTAAGTGCATTGGTGTTTATTTGTTTGTAAACAACACTGCTTAATTTAAAATAGAAATAATATTAAAAAATCCTTTTCACGATCGGCAGTGTGCATAAAACCTAGATACGCACCATGGCACATTGTTTTACAAAGCACACCGTTGAGTTTAAAATGGAAAAATTATTGTTTTTATATGGAAATCACCATGTATTAAATTTGTTCACAGCTCGATGGTGCGTAATAAATAGTACTTAGGAAGTCGTGCTTTTCTTAATTCCTAAAGCACCTGCTAAATACAAAAATTTGTAAAACGTTTTCAACTTTGCAACGACAGTGTTATATTGTACTGGTGCGTATATGTATGGTTGATGCACCAGTGTGTATAAATATGTTTGATTCCTCGGTGCAGATTAAGTTACTATATGCATCGGGATCTTATTTTTTTTTAATCTATGTGATTTTAATATCTGATGATTCCTAGTTTTTTTTTAGGGAGATTTTGAAAATTCAAAGGGACAAATAAGGGGAAAACCAAGACATGTCGGTAGAGATGTTCAATAATGTGTAGAAGAAGATGGTAAAATAAATGAACATAATTATGTCACAAGAGGAGCCATCCCAGCTCCAATGTGCATCAAAGTTATGTAATCATTTATTTATTCTTTTGTGTACATTAAATTTAAGTATCACGTGAAATATTAATTTTCAATTATTTTGTTGCAGAAAAGAAAAACAAATAGAATCCATTCAACACATAAGACGGGACAATGAGGAAAAAAAAGGTTGATCGCAAAACATTGTGAGTATTTACATTTTTGGCCTTTCTAGAGATTTCATGTTTGTTGTGATCTTTCTATTTAAATAATTAATTTGCACTTGTCCAAGGATGTTTTCTAGTAGGTGCTAACATACAAAGAGGATCTAACCCATGAATTGATAAACATTGGGTTAAGTATGGGTTGTGAGTATATGTTGAAGAATGAAAGTTTGATTGAACAATTTGTAAGTAGCTATGTTGTTTAACTTCCCTTGTTTTATAATTAATGAAAAAATAAGAAAACTTTATATTGATTATATCGACTGTGCTTTGTCATGTTGTATTAAACATGCACGAAACGAAGTATGGAATGCAGCGAACATAGGAGATTTTGAGAGAATTCATGAAGTATGGCTTCGAAATAATATGTATTTTTTATGAAAGACTTGGTGCTAAGGTATGTTTATTTTATTTACGCAATCATGTATATTCTATTATATATCTAATTGTAGATATACCTATTACAATTTATTTATGTGTTTGTAGTTGGAAGATGAAGGACCCGAACATAAAAAACAAGTCGATCAAGAAACCATTATGTTAAAAAACCAAAGTACAATATCACCTGCAAATGATGAAGAAATGAGGCATGCATGCAACTCGAGGGATGACAACAGTTCAACTGATAAATGAAAATCAATATAATTGAATGTTACTGCAAGTTATATATTTTGGAATATTTGTCTCTGAAAACTAGGGATTTTGTTTAATGTACTCGACATATTGTCCCAATTGCATGAGCACATGTTACCAATAAGTGTAACAATACCAAATTGGTTGCAATTGGATTATTGTGGACCTTTACATTATCCTTTTTTGTATGACAATGGGTCTCTTATTTATATATAATAAAATGGGTTTCTTATTTCATTTCATTGTCAAATGTTGTAAAATGTTGTGTTCCTGAATAATTAATATGTGGATGATTTACATTGTTACAAATGACAGAGGTGTAATTGGTTGGATAACACATTGATGCAATCATTATATCGAAATGCAATAACAAAAATATAAAAAAATATTTGATTTCGAGATGCTCAGTTGAAAATTTGTTAAAAACAATGAATTAAAATATATACATACCAGTGCATTGTATTCTTTTGAACTCACTAGAAAGTGTGTGCCATAATATAGAAATCGATGTGTTTTGAGGAGTTATACACACCGGTGCACATTAATTATAATAACGCACTGGTACGAACTATTGAGAAAACGCATCGTTTTGTAAATGATATAACTTATAATAATATTTATCATTTAAAAATTGTATGGTGCTAATGTTTAAAATATACACCCGGGCGATAAAAATAATTTATGTATTGATGTGTTAAGTTTATTATACACACTGGGGTTCTAAATATTATTTAAGCATCGGTGTATTTACTATAATATATGCATCAGTGGTTAGTAAAAATATTGGCGCCAACATCTCACCTCGAATATTCGAAATTACACTACCCTTCAGTGCACATGGTAAAACAGACATCCGTACATACTAATTACACAAGCACCGAGGTACTGTCAGGAAATGAAATACACTTCCACACTAATCCTAGCAAAAGAGAAGAAGAATTTAATCAAGAACACAAATGACACAAGAAATCACACAGTACACCGAGATTTTACCCTGGAAACCCTTAACTAGGAAAACCAGCATTCCTTTGAGCATTCTTCTCTCTTATTGTCTTATTCAATCATAATCAAAGGTTACATGTCTAACCTTGGTACACACCTAAGACATAATCGACATCATACCCTCTTGCACATGCACGAACAACCCTATAGCCAATTCTACTTACATATGCATGAACAACAACCCACACTTACACATGCATTAACCTACAAAGGTGCATTCTATGATTACCTTACAACAGCAGCCTTTACGGCCTTACAACACGCCTCTTTATAGGCTTTACAACAGGAAAACCTCTAAATATCGGTGCCCAAAAACAATTATAGATCCATGCATATCATTGGCTACAAATACCGCAAATCCTGGGATTATGTTACAGTCGAATCCAAGTCGAGTTTGCCATTCAGCCTTCATTCGGTCTCCAGTCGGTCATCTCACGCCCGCACTTCGACCTCTTGTCGATTGACTTGTCGTCAATATCTTCAACTTCGACTTTACCTGGTCAACTCTCTCGACCTTCGACTTGTTGTCGATCCACCTTGACTTCGACCTATTGTCGATCCACCTCAATCTTCGACTTATTGTCAATCAACCTCAACTTTGACCATCAATCGATTCACTGCGACTAGACTTTCACTACAAAGAATATAACAATCCAACATTCTTCCACTTGTTGTCTTCTTTGTTGAAACAGGAGATTCCTGAACTTTTGTTCACAGACCCAGTGCAACAATGCCCATTGCCTCTCTACACAAAGAGAACTTCACAACACTCACAGACTTGGTCAATGAGTCTGCTATGTTTTCGAACTTATCTACTTTCTCAAGTAGCACCTTGTTACTTTCCACCATGTCTCTTATGAAATGGTAGTATACATCAATGTGCTTAATATTTGAATGATAAATAGGATTCTTTGCCAAAAATATTGTTCTTTTATTGTCGCAACGTACCTTCATAGCTCTCTGCTCAAACCCAATTCATGAACATAACCTTTGAAGCCATACTGCTTCTTTGCTTCCATTAGTTTCCACCATGTATTCAACTTCTGTTGTTGACAAGGGTACAACTGCATGTCACTTACTCATCCAGCTTATTGCTCCACAGAACATATTGAAGACATATATGTTGGTCGACCTCTATCGATCCAGATCTCTATCCTAGTCGGCGTCGACAAATCCATGTACATCTAATTTACCATTGTCACTTCCAGGTTTTTTGTGGTAGCATATAGCATAGTCCTTCGTGCCACACAAATACCTGAATACTCTCTTAATAGTTGTCCAGTGCTCCTTTCCAGGTGTCGACATGTACGTTCTCAACACTCCCACTGCATGGGTAATGTCTGGTTGAGTGCAAACCATCGCATACATTAGACTACCAATTGAACTCGCATAGGGAACATGTGTCATGTCCTCTATTTATTCATGTGTCTTTGAACATTGTTCAGTGGTAAGCCTTGCTCCCGCAGGAATTGGCACCTTCATCAATTTACAATCCTGCATGTTGAATCGTTTCATAATTGTTTCAATATACTTCGTCTGATTCAACCAGAGCTTTATAGCAGCTCAATCTCTCGTAATCTCCATTCCCAGAATGAAGTTAGCTGCACCGAGATACTTCATGTTTAACTTGGGTAATAGTTTCTTCTTCACCTCCTTTATTGTGTCCATGTTGTTTCCAATCAAAAACATGTCATCAACATACAAAGCTACATCTATGAAATGTCCACCTTCTTCCTTGGAATATATGAAGTGATTATATTTGCTTCTCACAAATCCCAAACTAAGGATGTATGTGTTAAAATTATGGTACCACATCCTTGGCTATTTCTTTAGAACATAAAAGGATATTTTGAGTTTTCACACCAACTCTTGCTTTCCCTTCACTAAAAATCCTTCAGATTGTTTCATATAGATTTATTCTTCCAGATCCCCATGTAGGAACGTTATCTTCACATCCATCTATTTTATCTCCAGATCGAATGTTGCATCCAGATACATTAGTACTCTAATGGAAGTTAGTTTTGCAATAGGGGAAAAAGTTCACTAAACTCGACTCCCTCAAATTGGGAATATCCTTTCGCTACCAGTCAAGCTTTGAACTTCTCGACTTGTCATATGGCATTCATCTTCTTATTGAACACCCACTTGCTACCGACAAGATTTCTTCCATTAGGTAACTTGACTAAATCCCATGTCTTGTTATTTTACAAGGATTCCATCTCTTCGACCATGGCGTCCTTCCAGATTTTACTCTCTGCTGAGTTGACTGCCTCACCGACCAACTTGGGCTCATCGTCGATGGTAGTTAATATGAATGCGGAATGGAATTCGAGCGGACTATACCTTTCAACTAGTTTTCTTAATATTTATGACCTCCTTACCACCGGATTCAGTCATTCCACCTCTTCCTTATATTCAATCGAGTCATCTGAATCATCTTCTTCATTCCTCAGTTCAAACTGCATCATATCAGGATTATTCTATGTCTGAACATCTTCCTCAGGCTCAGACTTACCTCCAACTTCTTTGAAGACCACATCTCGACTGTACACTATTCTCCTTGATGCAGGATCCCAAAGCTTATATCCTTTCATCCCTTCTTTGTATCCGATGAAAATACATTTGACTTCCTTCTTGTCCATCTTGCTCTTCTTTTCCTTGGGAACATGCACAAATTCATGACAGCCAAATACTTTGAGATGTGCCATCGAAGGATTCATACCATACCATACCTCATTTGGAGTCATGTTGACTAGCGCTGATGAGGGAGACATATTCACCAGATATCTTGCAGTCTCAACTGCCTCCGCCTAGAATTCTTCTGCGAGCCCGGCACCATTGAGCATGCTCCTTGCCTTATCCATCAATGTTCTATTCATTCTCTCTGCAAATCCATTTTGTTGTGGGGTATATGGTGTGGTATTTTTGCATGGTATGCCACACTGCTTACAGAACTAATCAAATTCCTTTCCACGAAATTCACCACCATTGTCAGTTCTCAACACTTTAATCATCTTCTCTGTCTACTTTTCCACAAGAGATTTAAACTCCTTAAATCTCTCAAAAAAAATTGATTTCTCTTTAAATATCTATTGTGGAACTGCTCACACTCTTTACCGCAATCTTTAACACAATTTATGACTTACGACTCTTACTGTACCTATGGTTTAGTTCTCATATTCAAGATTTGCAAATCAAGATCTGATATACTCGCCAAAGCATAACACCGCTCTGATAACTCACTTGTTTGCGCAGACCTAAGCTCTCATACCTCATGTCAGGAAATGAAATACACTTCCACACTAATACTAGCAGAAGAGAAGAAGAATTTAATCAAGAACGCAAATGACACAAGTAATCACACAGTACACCAAGATTTCATCCTGGAAACCCTTAACCGAGAAAACCAACATTTCTTTGAGTGTTTTTCTCTCTTTTTGTCTTATTCAATCATAATAAAAGGTTACATGTCTAACCTTGGTCTACACCTAAGGCACAATCGACATCATACCCTCCTACACAGGAAATAACAAACCTATAGCCAATTTGACTTACATATGCATGACCAACAACCTACACTTACACATGCATTAACCTGCAAAAGTGAATTCTACGATTACCTCACAACAACGGCCTTTACGACATTACAACACACCTCTTTATAGGCTTTACAACAGGGAAAACCCTAAAGATTGGCACCCAAAAACGGTTATAGATACATGCATATCATTGGCTACAAATCTCGAAAATCCCATGATTCTGTTACAATCGACTCCAAGTCAAGTTTACCAGTCGACCTTCATTCAGTCTCTAGCCGATCGTCTCACACCTGCACTTTGACCTCTTGTTGGTTGACTTATCATTGATATCTTCAACTTCAACTTTACCTAGTCAACTCTCTCGACCTTCGAATTGTTGTCGATCAACCTCGACTTCAACCTATTGTCGATCCAGGTCGACCTTCGAATTGTTGTAGATCCACCTCAACTTCGACCGTTAATGGATTCACCTCGACTAGACTTTCACTGCAAAGAATATAACAACCCAACAGGTACATGTTATATTAAATGCATCGGGTCTCAGAATAACTTGATCACACCAGTGCTCACTATAAATTAAATGCATCGGCATGAACAAATCCTAAAACACACCAGTGTTTCATATGCAAACAAGGTAGAACCGGTGCATAGAAATTACAAGAGCATTGATGCTCTGAATACAATGAAAAAAGGCGGAATTGGTGTGAAATAGTTATAAACACATCAGGGTGTTTTTAATTATATTAACGAGTTGGGGAATTTGTATTATATTAATGCATTAGTGTATTTTTATTATAGTAATGCACTGGTGTGTGTTTTTCAATAGCACACCGATGCGTTTTGACAAGAAAAGCACCAAAAAAAAAAACCTCCACTACAACCTCCGCCCGCCCAAATGTTTTAAGTTATATGGAACACCCACCAAAACCTCTGCAGTCAATAAAAGAGGTTGTAGCGGAGGTTTTTTTGAAAAAAATTCCAAATTTTGTAACACTAAAAACCTTCGCTGAAAGATGTTCTCCTTGTAGTGGCCCTTTCCAAAGGAAATTAAAACAAGTACTTGTTACATTATTCTTCAATACTCATTTAGGAATATGAGATAACAAATGCCAATATACAGGAATTGACTCCAACACTAAATTTACCAGAGTAAGCCTTCCTCCCTTGGAAAGCCACCAATTACACCAAAAATTAACTCTTTTTTCAATCTTGTCTGGTAGTCAATTCCAATCCTATTTAACATAACCATTAGGTTTCAAAATGAAACCCAAATATTTGAGACAACCATCAAAATATAGAGAGGTAAAAGGAAACATCTATTTCAACATCTATTGTATCTCCTCATTCAATTCATTGAAGCTTATAGTAGACTTGTGTTGGTTAATCTCCATCCCGGTGGCTTTACCATATCATTATAATATCTCCCTCAAATTTTGACTCTCAGCCTCTAAACCATATGTGAAGACCAATACATCATCAATAAAAAGATGTGCAAGAAATTCCTCTCCTCCTATTTTGACCCATTTGATGCTTCTATCCCTTTTTGCCTCATAAATGGATCTACTAAGGCCCCCAACAATTAATAAAACCAAATAGGATGATGAAGGAAAACCTTGTCTAAACCCTCTCATGGGTTTGAAGAATGGTGAGGTTGCTCCAACAATCAGCAAAAAAAGGAAACAAGGGACACACAACCCATAATCCAATTGGCCATGGGTAGACTAAAACCTATATCGATTAGAAGTAGTCTCAAGTGGAGCTAGCAAGTCCTATCATAAGCCTTTGAGAGATCAAGTTTTAAAACCATGGCTGGCAGTTTCTTGATCCTAATGGAATGAAGGCACTGCTAAGTAGAATCAATGGCCTTATGTATTTTCCTTCCCTCTAAAATGGAAAATTGTTATGTGGATATTATGTCTGAGGAAATTTTTTTCAACTCGACAACCAACACCTAGAAAATAATTTTGTAAACACAATTACACAATGAGATAGGCCTAAAGTCATGATATGACTCGGGTTTATCCACTTTTGGGATGAGGGCTATAAAATTGAATTAAGAGAACCCAAAACCTTACATATATCTCGACTTCTTCCACCACCCTTAATAATTCATCTCCCAACAAGTCAATAAAGCCCGATAAACACTACAAGGAGAACACCTTCTAGCGGAGGTTTTTATGGAACCTCCTTGAAAAATTTATTCCTTCTTTGTTTATAGCGGAGGTGGGCGGCCTGAGGTTTTTGCGTAGGTTTATTTACGGTGAGATTGTAAGGTACATATGCACCGGTGTGCACAAAAAAAAAATTCCCCAGTACTTAAATGTTCAAAAGCATCGTCATAATTTATAATAAAAATAACAAGCATCGATCAAAGCACACCGATGTCATTGAATCTTACAACCCGATGGATATCATTGTCATCAAGCGCACTTTGGTAGGGTAAATAAAAAATAAATTACTCAACCAATTTTCATTTTTACACTTCATCCCATGCTTCCAAACTCTCAAGAAAGCACCGATATTCAATCTCCTTCCAAAGACGCCTTGTTTCTAGTGCTCTACATCGAGTTGTAGAACTCCACTAGTAGATTCCACACATTTCCAAATTTTGGAAGTTACCACAAATTTTCATTTTCTCTCAATGGTGGAACCATGCCTCCTTGGGAAAGAAGAGTCCAGGAAAATTGTTTATTCCCTTCTTAATTTCATTTTCATTCGATTAAAATTTGAATTTAGCTTGAAAGTTGGCCAATTTTTTCAATTTTTTTTTCCAATTCTGCGTTTTATGCTTGAACGCTTCGACTCACCCTGAAGTGGTGCATCTTGCTAAATTCATAGTAAGCACCACCACTAGTGCGTCTAATCTAAACATACACATTGGTTTTGTTCAAGGAATAGCACCATGATAAATTTAAAAAAACGAAGCGGTGTGTCTTTTGTGATGCCCCTCAACCGGTGTGTTGTTTGTGACACCTCGTACCTAATGCGTTATAAAGGAAAATGCCCGCTAAACAACATGTATGTGCTCTTGGAACACTGGAGCACCGATGCATTCCATTTAATTAAGTGCGTTGCTATGTTTACGACTAATAAACTTTAATGTAGCAAGGCAACCATTTTAACCCAACGCACTGGTGTTGTTAACAGAACCACATTGGGACAGATATTGACTGACTTGAATAGTGGGGTGTCTCATTGGACACCCCGTTACCAATGCTCTATGATTCACAATGCACCATTAAAAAAAAATACCAGTGCTCCAATAACACGACAGTATTGGTGCATTCATAGTAACACATTGTGCCGCACAAGTTGCAGTAAAACAATTTAACCTAGTGGTGCCCATAGGTCCAACAAACACACTGGTATTGTAAAAAGCATGACACTGGGCCAAATATTTCACAATCTATTAGTGCAGTGCATCTTATGGGATGCACTGCTAAAACACATGGCGGTGTGACAATAAATGAGCAGCACCAGTGTGTAAGCGCTAACAATACACACCGGTGTTGTTAAAAGAAAAGCATCACAATAAGTTTTAAAAAATAAAAATAATGGTGTGTCTTTTGTGAGGCCATGTCTCCTATGCATTATGAAAGACAACGCATCGCTAAACAAATTTTCAATGCTCTGATAGAACTAGCGCACCAATGATTTCAGTTTAACAAAGTGCACCAGTAAGTTTGTGCACCATAAATTTTAGCATAGTGGTGCCTCTTGGTTAACCAAATGCACCAATGTTGTTGAAAGAATCACACCGAGAAAAATATTGAACAAGTTGGCATGTCGTGGTGTCTCATTGGATGCCCCGTTACCGGTGCTCTGCACAAACCAACACATCGTAAAACAAAATTTTGGTTCTCCAATAACATGGTAGCACCAATGCGTTCATATTAACACATTGTGTTGCTTAATTTGCAATAAAACAATTTAACCTAGCAGTGCATTTAGGTATAACAAATGCATTGGTGTTGTAAAGAGCACGACATTGGGCCGAATATTTCACAATTTAACAACGTAGTGCATCTTATGGGGTGCACCAATACAATATGTGGTGGTGTGATAAGAAATGTAGTGCATCAGTGCGTTATAGTAACAACACCGCATTATAGTGTTGTTTTTATGATATAGAGCATTGTTTGCGGTGTGTAGTTATTGTTTTAGGCACATCGGTTACTTTTCTACATTTTCTTCCAAACAAAAAATAATTTTAGTTTTTGTTAAATACATGTTATTTATATGTGTGTGTGTTTTATAATTTCAACTCATTTTATCTATGTGTGTATGTGCACCGAAAAATATTTGTATGTGAATCAGAGATGACGACGACGAGAGAAGGAGCAACAGCAGGTTGAAACGTACACATTTGTACATGAGTGGGAGGCTAGCGAGAGGAAGAGGGAGTTGTTCGTTTGCCCTATTTCACAACAGATACATGCCCTTTTTATGGATGTTGGCCTCCTAGAGTTTTATGAGGAGGGTACATCCCTCAGAGGGGACTCTTCATTGTTATAGCAGTTGATCCATCATCGGGATCATGGTCGAAAGGTATTCAAAGTTGGTCCAGAAATGTGGTATCATCCCACCGAGGAGGATGTTTATTTCATCATTGGGTTGTCTAGGAGAGGGGAAGTTTGGCCCCAGTTCCTTGATCTACCACCTGGGATTGCAGGAGAGACCCAGTTGGCATATGTGCAGAGATATGTCAGTCTGGGCATTCTTTCCCCTTCAGGATTCTAGGTTCCTGGTGGTCAAATGTGGATGAGTTCATTTCATGGAGAGGAGGTTAGGTGCTTGTGTCTTATTATCTCGGAACTGTTACACTCTAGCTCTAATGGGCAACACATTACTTTCCCTTTGATGCATTATGTAGATGGTTTAGTGCAGAGGCCTCAATTGATTAGGCGGTCGTATATTATTTTGAGACAATTTTGTCTAACATTGGATTATTGTCGCATCATTTCAAATGGGAGGATATTCTTCCCATTCACGTCAAAGTTATTTACATTATTTTTTGAGAGGGTTCATGCCACTCGACCAACAGTGCCCTTCTTTCCTTCTAGGCATATGTTTCATGTGGCATATGCACAGTTGGGGACATTTGTTTCCCAAGAGGGCCCAGTTGGAATTATTGTGTACTCCAGTAGGTAGGGATGTATGTGAATTTTCTGCTAGAGAGGACAATCATGTCCTCGATATTGTACAATACCCATATGTGCAAATGGATTGGAAAGGATGTCTAAACATCCTATTTACAACAACCGAGCCACCAGATGAGAGAGGTAATATTATCATTATGTTTTGATAAATCTAGTTGCATATTTTTTATGTCTTATTTAATGCACATGTAATTTATTGTAACATTTTGTTTTAATTGTATTATTATTATTATCTATTCTTTTGTATATATTGGCACATTTGTTGGGGATGAGCCTCCCCAATACAATGAGGAGATGGAGGAGGCACCAGCCTGTAGTACATAGACCCTGCATTCCATGCAGGCTAGATCAAAGAGTCTCGATGGAGGTGGTGGATCACCTATGTGGTTTCATGATTAGTCATTGAGTGGTACCCACGCCAATTATAGACATATTATGGGTACCAAATCTATCTACGATATGGATGACTCTACTTTGTGACATGACGTTATTGATGCATCATATTATCGGTGTCATCAACCTCATCGAGAATTTGAGGGATCATGCTCATGATTCTACTCCATTTGGCTCATCAATAGATCGATCCACATCCTCTACTCCACCACATGGTCCTCCTCCTCCTCTTGTTTCTCCTCCACATGTGTATACACCATCCATTGATCCTCCTACTTCTCCTCCACGTGTGTCTGCAACATCCACATTAGATCCTCCTCCACATGTTTTTGCACCATCCACTGATCCTCCTACACCTTCCCCTCCACATGTGTTTGCTCCATCCACATCTGATCCTCCTCCTCCTCCTCCCCTTCCACATGTTTCTGTTGCATCCACATTTGATCCTCCTCATCCTCATCCTCCCCTTTCACATGTGTTTGTAGCATCCACCTATCCTCTTGCTTCTCCTCGACATTCATCACCATCCACCGATCCTCCTCCTCTTCCTTCACGTGTACCACCATCCATAGATCCTTGTCCTTCTCCTCCACACGTGTCATCATCCACCAATCCTCCTCCTCCACATGTGTCACAATATTTTGATGCCTTAGACACTATGTTCACATCGAGTATTGTTGGACATGTTGATCTTGATAAAGAGACATTTGATAGTGTACTTTTGTCAAGATTTCTTTCTGACATAGGTAATGACAGACACTTTACCCCTAGTAGTAGAGACATTGATGCATCTGGCTTTGGTGATGGACCTAGCTAGCAGTGGTACTAATTGGCATGTATATTGATTGTTTTATATTTGACTTGAGATGTATATATGACATGTTTAATGAAAAATTTGTTGAAAAGTATGTTTGACATGTATATTGATATGTATATCGCTCATGTATAATATGTTTTTCATATAATGTTGTGGTTGTTGTTGTTTGACTTATAAAATGTATTATGAGTATGTTAATGATTAACATTATTAATGATTTATATAATTTTTAATTAAAATTGAGATGTATCACTCATTTAAATTTACAGATGTCATACAATATTTAACTTTAGTTTTATGAAATCTTTTAATTTGGATTGTGATTACAAAAAGTTATAACCATTATAGCCATATAATATTTAACTCTTCTTCAAGTTGAATTGTTTGTTGTCCAACGAGATACAATATGTTGATTAAACATATTTGGAAACAAAAATACTTAAATATAATGAGTGAAATGATTGTGAAACAAAAATTATGTCTTTTTCATATATTGTAATAATAACATTATAATATAATTACTCATTAATAATAATGATGATGTAATAATGCTATTTTTTTAAATTTTATTATTCAAATATTATGACAAAGTTATAATATAATTGTTTACTAACCTTCCTAACCTCTTAACTCAACAAAAGTATGGTGATCTTGGAAAGCTTCTCTTAATGCTTTTCGAGCGCAGAAACAAAATTCTAAAGAATCACAAGTAATCACTTACCCTCTTAAGGTCCGATAGACCAATTAGGTCTTAGTGGACGTTAATCATCATCATCATCATCATTATCCAACTTTTATAATATATTAAATTTATTTAATTAAATTTAAAATATTAAATATAAATAATAATAATAAATTTTGATCTGTACACTTTCCATGAAATTGTTTCACGATTTTTTACTCTATTGATAATGTTATGAATCTTCTATTAAAAAAGTATGTAAGTATTAGTTGAATCTTCTATTAAAAAAGTATGTTAAGTAATGTATTTTGTTGATTTTGTATTAAAATGTATGCAAATATTGGATTTGTTTAATGGATGAAAAAATCAATTTAAATAATTACTCATATGAAATGTTATTTTTCATCTATTTTCATAATAAAGTTTTAATAGTTGTTCATTAAATTTATAATAGTTATTTAATAATAATAAAAATTCTCATAGAAAAAAATAAAAAAAATAAAAAAAAAAGATAAATTTTATTCATAATAGGATAAAATTTACATTCTGTAGAAATACATGTGGAAGACATGTATTTTGCAGCGCTATAGAAAGAGCCTTTGTTGAATAAAAGTTTCAGAAATGATGAGAATTGATCATAAAAATGAAGACACGGCTCTTCCTCAAAAACAAAATCATAAAAAGGAGCAGCCTATAGTTGTATCATGAGTTATCCAAAGAGTGTCCAAAAATATACATTGTCCTCTCACATGAGTCAAAATGATATTGTACACATATATTTGTTGCAAATAATAAAAATTGTGAAGATGGATGTTTGAAAAGTTGGAACTGCATAGAATTTACTATAGAGATGTCATAAAAATATATATGAGGAGATACTAAGTGTTTTATGGATACCTGTCAGGAGACTCCAAATCATCTATGAAAGGCCTATGGCAGTATTCAAACAATTCTCAATATTTATGTTCTAAAATTAGCCAGGTCCCAAAAACCATCTGAACTGCCTCCTTAGAGAGAAAATCTGCACCCTGGTTTTGCTCCCTGTAGACATGAAGCACTGAGCAGGAATCTAAAGATGTCAGAATTCTAAAAACGTCCTCAAGAAGTGAGTGCAAAATTATACTATGACATTGTTGAGTATTTCGAATCTAGTTGATGACAAGCATTGAATCCCCAAATATCTGAAGAGTCCTAACACCCTTTTCCTTAGCAAAAAGGAGGATGAGCTTTAAATCCATTAGCTCAGCATAATTGTATGTGCCTGGTCCAAGGCCCATTTTGATTTTGAAAAAATGATTTGAGGAGAGATAGAGGANNNCCCCCTGCAGCTCTCGTTCTAATCATGAGAGGCCCCATCAAAGAAGATCCAAGGGTTGGATGAGTCTATTTTCTCAGCATCAATTACTTTAACTGGGGCTAGGCCTTTTTCTTGTGGAAAATGAGCAACAATGCTCAATCCCTAGGCTGCTATAATCTCCAAAATGGAAGGTTTGTCATGAAAAATGGTTGAGTTCCTATCGAGCCAGACCCCCCAGCTTACAATTAGGGGTAGATCCTTGATTATTTTGTAGGTAGAAGTAGAGGACTAGGCCCACCAAGCCTCTTCTATTGACTGGCCATTTCAAACACAATCATGTGTTAAATGAGAAGAGTATAACTTTCATACATGACATACAAAGGGGCAGTGAATAAAAAGATGCACCACTGATTCTTCACTATCCCTGCACATGAAGCACCATCCTATTCCCTCTAGTTTCCTTTTATTCATTGTGTCCCAAGTAGGCATCGTATTCTTGATAACACACCACATAAAGATGTGGGATTTTAATGGGCATATTTGCTTCCAAATCCCTTTCCACCACCACATAGGTTCCCTGAGATGTTGTTCAATGTTAAGCTAGATAGAGCCCAGCTTTGGAGTATACGCCCCATGTTGGGCATGAATCTAGACCAATTCATCATCTTTTTTAGTGAGGTGAATGTGGGATGAATATAGAGTCATGATGAAGTTTCCCCAAAAAACCTCATGATTTTCCCCCAACCCCACTTGTAATACAGACTTCCATCCTTCATTCCAAATGGAAGAGCAAGTTGGGTCTGCAATCTGGTTCAAATGAAAAATGTCTTGGTTATGGAGAAGATGGATCAGCTCTGGTGGGAGGAGATGTATATCCCCACTTCCTGGCTAGGTATCAGAGACAATCTAAACCTTTGTTCATTTCCCTATACGCCAAGCCCATCCTTCACCAATAACTAGAAAAGAGTTTAAGATTTCTTTCCATATAATAGAGCAGCCATGTTTCTATTTAGATGGGTTGTGAATCCATTCCTCCACTTTCTCTGGGTGGATATACTTGTGGGACACTACTGCTATCCAGATATTTTCATTTTGGATTAACCTCCAACATAACTTTGTTGCCAGTTATTTAGAAAAGAAAAAGATGTAGTTTAATCCCCAACCCCCAATCATTTTTGGTACAACCAACTCTTTCCATCTGACTCAAGGGAGGACAAATTTATCTTGAGAGTCAGCCCACAAAAACCTAAAGCATATTCTTCGAGATTTTTCAAGAACCCCTTTTGGAATCCATGCTAAGGACATCCAATACATTGGGATAGCTTCCAAAACAAACTTTACTAGCACCAAATGCCATGCATGAGAAAGCCAATGAAAACTCCAAATTTTCAGTGTTTTTTCCAACTTTGCTATGAGCCATGACCAATCCTCCTTCTTGTAGCAATTTGGTTTTAGTTGAAAACCCAGGTATTTGATTCTTGCATCTAAGTCCCTCACAACAAAGGGGAAGAGAGAAACACAATAATTGATCTCCTTCTCATATAGATTTATAACAGATAAAGAATATTTTCGTTCATTGATTAGCATGCCCGTGGTACAACCAAAAAACTCGAGAATGTCCTATAACTTTTCCACATCCCTTCGAGATTCATCACAAAAAATCAGTACATCATCCACAAACAAAAGATGCATGATTTGAATTTTGGGGGTGATGGAAATCCCATGAAAATCTCCCCAAATTTTTGTTTTTTCCAATGATCTGTTAAGGCCTCCAACTACTAACAGGAAGAGTAGAGGAGACAGAGGGAAACCCTACCTAAGGCAATGCTCCGCATGAAAGAAAAGAGACGCAACTCCATTGATTAACACCGCAAAGGAAACTATCGTGATACAACTCATTACCCAATTGATAAAGGGAACCTCAAATCCCAAATGGCTAAGGAGGAGTCTGATATATAACCAACTCACTCTATCATATGCCTTGGACATATCGATTTTAACGACTACACCTTTGACATTCCTTGTTTTGAGACTATAGATTACTTCATGGGCCACCCCTATTGCTTCATGGATCTGTCTGCCTTCTAAGAACCCAAATTGTTCTCTTGAGATTGTATCATATATTATTTCTTTGATTCTTCTTGAAAATACTTTTTCCACCACTTTATAAATATAGTTGCACAAAGATATCGGCTTGGACCATCAAGCAAAAGGGGAAGGTCATTTTTAGGAATGAGGGCAATGAAAGTGGAATTTATAGGCACATGCATGTGACCCTGGGACCACGCATCTTCCACTACTTTCAGTATATCATAGCCAATGTCCTCATAAAGACCCAAGAAAAACTCATTGGACCAGCCATCAGGACCATGGCTCTTGTCTTTATGGAAACTATGGAGGACCTCCTTTCACTATTTTTCAGTGACTTCTCACATAAGCGACTCGTTACCTTCTTCATCCACAAATCTAGGAAAAGAGAGTGTCATTCTCACAATATCAGCTATGGACACTCTTGGATCTGCTTTGAAGAGATATTTGAAATGGTTTTTTCCAAGTTGAGCTAGACCTTCAAAAGAGGAGATATCCTTTCCTAAAGGATCCTTTAAACTCCATATGGTGTTTAAAAGTTTCCTTCCCTTCGCATAGGCTTGGAAAATTTTTGTGTTCTCATCACCGCTTTCTAGCCACAAAGCTCTGCTTTTCAATGTCCACATTGTTTCTTGTTCTTCCAAGATTTTCCTTCTTTTCTTTTCCAAAGACAACAAGTGTTCCTTGGATTCATTAGAGATAAATCCCTTCAAAATCATAGATTCCTTGAAGTTCTCGTTCAATCTCAGTTAGGGCTTGTTCATATATTTGTCTCTTATCTTGAGTCAATTCTTGTGTGGCCTTTTTTACCTTCTTTAGGTTTGCGTCGAATTGGACTATCGCTAAAGCCCAGATTGGAGGTCAATTGGGGTCCAATTTTCTTTTACCGGAAGGTGAAATATCTCATCCTTAAGTCAGGACGGATTGAATTTGAAAGGGCTAGTAGGTTTCCTCAAACCTCCATCCATTTCCAAAAAGATAAGAGAGTGATTTGATTCACCTCCACAACCCACCCATTGCCTCACTTGAATGGGAATTTCCAAAAGGTTGGTCGATAACAAGAAATGATCTAGTATTTTCGCAATTCGGTCCTCTCCTATACGCTTATTCCTCCAAGTGGGGTTTAGTTTAACTAGGAATATGTCGATAAGACCTTGTTCCCCCAGAAAATGAGAAAAGAAATCAAATGGTGGGTCTACTTTAGCTTTGGGACCCCAATATTCTGACATGCCCAGAGAGAAATTGAGGTCACCTCCAAGGATTAGGCCCTTGTTTTTCATAAAGGAATTTTTAGACAGATTCTCCCAAAAATAATTACGCTCAGAATTTGGCCTATAGATGTTCAGAGCCATAAAATCCATCCCTAAATATTTAGAACAAAACTCCACACCCAACTCATATTCAATCCCCCATGAGTTTTTTACCTTGATGGTGCGGGGATTCCATCCAATTTCCAAACCCCATGATCGACCTTTAGCATCCGCACCGAGAAAACACCAATGCTTCAGAAGAGCTTCCAAAATATTTGACACAGCATCACTTTCCCCCAATGTTTCTTGGAGGAGAATAATGTCAGGCTGATTATATTCAACCACCCTTTTCAAGGTAGAATTCTTGGAGGGGCTCGTTGCACCCCTGCAATTGAAAGAGAGCACTTTCATGGGCGAACCCCTTCCGAGGTTGTTGCTCCTCTAAGGGCCCCAAAATTTGATAGTTGTCTACTCATTTCTACATTGACCAGTGGTCACTTCTGGGCTTTTGAATAAATTATTTCTAACCTCTTCTTTTTCGTTCAAAGGTCTCCTCGGGATTAAGGCCCAACCCTTTCCCCCCCAATGTTGGAGCGAAAGAGGCTAGGATGAATCTGTTTTGAAGTTGGTAGAGGATGAAAACGTCTTCCAAAACCTCTGCGGGAGATGAAACAGATGACAAGGAAATAAGGGCATTGTTAGGGGAGACATGAAGAAGTGTGCATTGGGATAAGGTAGGACCAGGCACAGAGAAAGAAGAGGGTCCATGAATACTAGTGAGGGACAACATATTTGAAAAAGAACTCGACCAATACCTAACCAACATAGACATATAATTAATTAGAAAATTGATGGAGATGGGAGGAGATAAAAGCATACCCTAGTGGGAGGCCAGCCCCCTAGTCGATTCCTCAATATTTTGAGATTCTCGAGACAAGAATTCTTCGACGATTTCCATAGGAAGAGGAGGCAATAGTTGAGGAATCAGAGTTGGGTTATCGCTTCTGATGAACAGGGCCATGCAATTATGTCCCCCCTCCTTTACCACATCCTTAATGACCCCTTCATGTGGGAATGTCTCCTCCACTTGAGACGTTGATCGCTTTTTCAACTTAGGTGAATGAGCATCATCGAGTTTGCTTCTAAGAGGTAGATCACAATGCTTGGCCACATGACCGTATTTGTTGCATCATCTGCAATGAAAAGGTAAACCCTCATAGTCCAGTTTCTATGTAAATACTTTCTCCCCAGCGACCAAATCTACCACCTCAGCTAAGCCTTCCCTAAAGTTCAAAGATACCAGGATTCGAGGCACATACAGTTTTCCCATTTTTTGAAAGGTCATGTCCACTTTCAAAAAGACTCCTAACAGGTTACCAAAAATATTGAAGACCTCTTCTATCCAATATTCTACAAGAAGCCCTGGTAGTTGGACCCAAATCAGTGCCACATCTATCCTTTCCTTGCCGGCGTCAAATAGCGACATCCATTTTTTGAAGAGGATTGGAGTTTATTCGATACGCCAAACCTTTGAGAGCACCCTTTCTACCTCCTCTGCAGAATGAAATTTGAAGAGGAACCAACCCCTTGTCAACATTGGCACAGAAGGGAGGGGATCAAAAACAGTTTTCCAATCGGATCCCGCCAAGTTAGAGAGAGTCTTCAAGTTGAAATGGCGCCCTATGTCTCTCCCCGATACAACATATTCTGCCATGTCCATGACCTGGGAAATTTTGATATCTTCCCCCAAAACTAGTTGGCCAATGTTTCCTTTTGTCTTTAAAATGATACTTTTCTTGCTCTTAGGGCTTGATTTCGTGTTCTCACTTACTCTTGTACCACCTCCTGAAGACTGACCAGCTAAAACCCTAACTCCAACAGTCTGATCACCACCCCCTAAAGAACCTTTGCTACCATTCGAGGTTTGTTCAGCCAACAAGGACTCAAATAAACTAGAGGCTGCAAGGGAACCAAAAGCTTCAGCCATGGAGGGAACTGGAGCCCAAAGCATTGCTTCCAATGACGAGAGCTTGAGACTAGGCTAACTCAAATTAGAGATTAAAGCCCATGGGAAGCCCCCCACTAGTGAACTTCGTTCCATCCAATAAACTGCAAAAATCCAAATGAGTAGAGGGAAAACCACAATGCAAAGGTTCAGATAAAGAAAGAACATGAGACTGATATGCATTCCAAAGTCTGAAATATGTGATCTCTGGTGTGCTTTGAGGAGGTTCGCCAGAAGAAGAATAGAGAGAGGCGAGCTTCGGTTCCCATCCTACCACTGGATCTACTCCCAAATTTGATGAGAGAGGTAAAGACACCCCAACAGCCTATGAAAATATTGCTTCAGCGAGAGAAAATTGGTCATAAACCCTACCATCCCACCCTCGATCCTCATTTTTGTCAACGACGGGTCCCCAGTCTATGTGGCGATCCATTGGCTTGACAACTGGAGCCGCCCAGACGTCTTTACTACTGAGAAAGTATGACGTGTGGTCCACCAATTCCTCATTTTCATCCACCAACCACTAGAAATCGGTCTAAATCTATGAAGTCACAATCCATCACATCACCTCTTCCGGGGAGACACCATATATTGGAAGAATGAGATCACCTTTTTCCCGTCACTAACATTAACTCCAACTTTAGAGCCATACCTTATGCAAGATTGGATAGCTCAACCCTCTTACAAGGGACTCATGCAAAATCATTATACTTAATAATTTTTATCATTTAAAAATTATAATTAATTAAATTTAAATATGAAAATGAATTGATTAATAATAATGAATTTCAATCTTTGGCTTCCATGGTAACAATTTATATCCAAGCTTTCTCTTTACCTCTCTCCCCCTATCTCTCTCTAACTTTGCATGCTAATCTCCTAATCATTTGTTTTAAATAAAATATACTTTAAAATCGATATTTACTACTATATTATACGAATACGTCACCAAATTTATGATATCTCAATTAATGCTTGGTAATTCAAAGGTTAACATAAATATATGTTAATACAATACAACATAAATTTGTTATAATAAACAATAAATATGACAATAGAAATACATCAAAACCACATCATATGCTTGTACTATTTAATGTATTTTCAATATGGTGCTTGAAAATGGTTGTTAACTTTTCATATCCAACATTGTAAAATGAAGAAGAAAAAAATAATTGGCCATTATAGATACCCATAATAAAATGACACATCACAATATAAATGTTGAAACAAAGCATTATCTTTGCCATCACCTTGATTATCTTCCTCGCTTCGCATTATAACATTGTTGTTCTAAAAAAGATTTATAGATATCGGATCATGTCTGAGTAGGAACCACCAATCCCCATCCAACACTTCTAGGTAAAAAAACACATGGTTGCAATGTTTTGGGAAAACATAAGGCTCCTTATTTTAAAACCACATTTTTTTAGAGTTATTACATATTATCCCACTATCATGATCTTCCTTTACATTTCTCCAATCGAAGGTATCCCACCACTTGCAACTAAAAATAACACATTAAAACGATGAGAAGTCCACTTGCATGCTCTCTTGTATCTTTCCAAAGTAACCTAAATTCTCCTTTATTGGGTTTTGATGATGGTGGCTAGCACGACTAGATTGGTTGAACTCAACCTCCACTCCACAATCTTGTGTGATGTTTCCATCATTAACATACTCAGTGTGAAAATGATGTCCATATGCCCACATAGATGGGAACAAATGCGCCTGTAAAAATGTGAACAAAGAACGGTGTCATATGTCTAATAACCCAAGCATTAATAAAAGCATAATACATGTTCCAATTCAAATATGCAATATTATAAATTGAATGTGGTACTTAGAGAGGTTATTACAAAGTTGCTACACCCAATTCCTATGTTCAGTGCATCTAGATCTTCTCCACGTGGGTTACGAACGGACATCGCATATTTCTCTTGTATCTAGTCAGCTATCTAACCATTGGGACATATTTTTGGCATATTTTCTTTTAAATGATAAGGATAAGGCATGCTTCTTCCATTCAACCCTCTGAATGCCTTCCTGTCACTGTCCATTTCTTTCTTTTCTCTTCATACAATGTAACCCATGGTCATGTTATAAAGAAATTTTTTATTGATGGCATCAATTTCTAAATTCGTTGATGTATACAAGATTTCAAAACGAATAATATGAGATCAAATATATATTATCAACTTCAATGTAAACAATTTCTCTATCCAAATTTGACAAATTATAAGTGACTTACTCTTTATCAATCACCTTTTTCTATTAGTTTGGAGTATCTACCCTTCCCTTTTGTCCTCATCCCGTTGATCGTTCCAAACCATTTTCCCTGGTGTGTCATCAATTTGATTGATGTACTCACTGACATAATAGAATGACTCATATACTATGTACCAATATGCCACATAACCCTCTAGTTTTGTCCTTTGTCGAACAAACCCCTTAATTTTTTTCATGTACCTCCCCAAGAAGAACATCCAACGACATGAGAGCACCCCAGCTAATTCAACATCATCAAGTAGGTGAATTAGAAGATGGACTTACAAGTCCATAAAACTCATGGTCAATTCCTTCTCAAACATACAAATAATCTCAGCTATCTCTCGATGCCATCGTGGAATACTGTCCATATGAATCTCCTTTGATGTGATCCAATGTACAAATGCAGATAATTTTGATATGGCATGTTCCAGGTCCCAGGAGAAGTCATGGTTCAGATAACCACGCACGATCAAAATATAATGACACTACAAAATAGACACACACATCATTAATTGTCATAAAACTATGATTGCATAGCATATTTTTACCGATAGTATAGAAGAATAATCATGTATTCAACATACATACCCTTAGCAGGTTTATATGGTCATGTGATTTCAACCCTGATAAATTCCCTTCTAGAGTGAAGCAATGTTGTAGAGTCAACCCATATAAAGAAGGTACCTTCACACCGAATATACCATCCTTCTCCATAGAAATATCATATTTCTTCAAAATCCATGGGACATCATCTTCTTTAAAAGACCAAGAGGGACCAACCTCTCCTCTAGTTTCTTTTCTTGGCCAATGCCTCTTTTTAGTATTTGAAACAATAAGATATCTCCTAACAACCAATGTGTCACTTTTATTCGATGATATGTGCCTCCATAAAGAATATCAAACATTTTTTAATATATGCATGGGATCTAGTAAGTGGCCAATCTTAATATGCTCCCAATATGGAAGCTTATAAAATACAAATTTCCTTTTCATTCCAATGGGCATTTTCTCAACATAGGTGTCAAAAAATTCAGGATCATCAAATATACGTTCCCCATTTGAATCAAACAATTATGTTGTTTCCTTCTCCTTCTCTTTGTCATATGCCCTAATAATTTGCGGATAAATTCCCCTATGGTTGTGGGTAGACCATAATAGATCAGTGACCACTTAAAGACTAGTAAATTCCAAGAAAAGAAAAATTGAGAAGTTTGCAACTACTTTGATCAAAATAACTAATTAATGGTGAAGAAAGAAAGAAGAATTTACCTGAGGTCCAATGGTTGATGTAGATCCAAAATTGGAAGTTCCTTTGCTCCTTCCCAATCACTCCTTCCTGAACCTGTAAGACTTGCACACACAGGACTACAAAGGAAGGTAGTTATATGATAACTAACTCTAGTCAATTTGATAAAAAAATAGAAAGATTTGTAGCAACTAGTGTTCTAGATAAATATATATTCAAAAACAAATGAATTACATATAAAGAACACTATAAATCGAAGGATTGAGCATCTTTATTATTAAAACAACAATTTGAGGTGTAGTTGTCACCTACTCAGTCGTGACACTGCTCCTTGAATGGAATCTAGGTCCCTCCACCCAACCTACTGCATATGTGGTAATCCTCTGACTCTGATGCACAAACAAACTCAAATAAAACCCAAGAAGGTTTCTTAGTCAAATAGTGGAGTGCAAAGAAATGGTTGTAAGCAAGGGTTTCCGTGTCTAAGGACCAAATTAGCAACATGAATTGCATAGGATTTTAGACGAGGCAGGATTCAACAAGCATTAAAATTCCCCCTAATGTGTGAGGTTAGAAGAGCAATCGATGGCTAAAATACATTATAAGTTCTCAAGGTATAGAATCAATAAGCCAAGGTGAAGCTCCCCAGAATCCAAACTAAGAAACAACCAAAAATAGAAAACAAGTAAGAATACTCTATTCCCGAGGAAGGAATACCCATGCTTAGATGTGATGATAAACATGGTCTCCAAATCAAGTACATTGCAGATCCATGAAGAATGTATATAGAAAAGCAGTGATCATGGTCACGAAAGAGATACATAGTGGATCCATGTCAAAAGGAGATCATAGCCACAAAAGAGATACACAGTGGATCTATGTCTCAGAATCAGTGAAGGATGTCTAGAAACATGAGATAAATAATTGATCCTTCACGAGTCCCGATGTCAGAAGTGGAAATGGTACTATCCAACACAACTCGGGAAACAACATAAAAGAGGTGATGCTACTACGTTCCCAAGGTCTTCAAATCAATCGTCGTGGTATAAGTCTACACTATGCAAATATATGTGTTCGAGTCAGACATAGTGAGGTACCATTTGATTATTGTTCCTTGATGTATACCGTTAACAAACATGAGACAACCCACCGACAATGATAATGGGTATCAAGGTACCTAGTACAATCTAACAAGTGTGAATAAAGGATTTTATGTTGAACACCCTGTAGAATATATCAACCATGGGACATTGATGTATTCCCATTGTCAATAGCAAGGGCACCTACCACTGACAATTGCAAGCTCCAAGGTACTAATAAAGACTCTAGATCCCTATCTGAGAGAAAGATGTGTCGAAGCTGATAGGAAGAGATCCACTAGAAGGAGGGAATTAAGGCATCCCCCATCAACCAACACGAAAAGTAGTAGAAGGAAAAAGATTTGTAAGAAATCAGACAAAAATATTGAAAGGACCCACCATGAAGTACATCTCTCGCATGCACTAGATGGAAATAGTGCATGAAAATGACCCTCTGAATAGCAACCAATAATGAAGACTGCCAACAAAGGTGAGGAAACCACCAATAGAGACAAATGGAATCCAATGTACTACACAAATCCCAATGTGTTAATAAGGTTATTGTCATCGAACACAAGGGAAACCACTCAATCAACGACCAATGATGAAATTTTATCTTTTGAGCACAAGGTCACCTATCAATGATGTAAATAGGGATAGGGTGCGACTCTAGGTCAAACTCTCAGAGTAATGTGTCATAGTCATTAAAATCTTGACCTACCAACATGAATTCAATGGAGACCCTTCATACCAGCATGAGTATAAGACAAAGATACTTGTGATTCTAAGAAGTACTTGACATATGGCAATGCCGACTTGCAAATTCAAGAATTTTGCGGAATGGCTGACACGGGATAAACTTCATGTGAACAAAAACACAACACAATAGATTTACTTAGGTAGCATGGACTGAAAATGAACATTGACATAAGTTTGTGATGCAAGAGGAAACAACAGACTCTCCATAGTGACTGGAAGAATAACTAGGCAGAGGAGTAAGAACTTTGTGTAACTGGTTCAGTTTCCTAAAGCCATACTAAACCCAAATTTGTTGAGACCGGACTCAAAACTTTGTGCTTTGTTTAGAGGTGACTCGCCTACTGCCAATAATAGAAAAGATGACTCTTTCCCAAGCTGTTTATTTTATTGTTGATTTTTTTGTCTTTTTCATATTAGAAATTTTAAAAAAGAATAAAATAATGTTAAAATACACGAAGGAAACGAGTGTCACGGGCAAGCAAACTAGTTCCATGCACGAGGAACATACCTATACTCAATGCAAGGAAATATGTGCAGGATATGGATACTCTAGGGAATGTTTCCTCCTAGGATTTAGGGCCAAATTTCAAAGGCAAGGATTTCAATGCTAGCGACTGATGAGAATGCATAAGCAAATGGTGAAGTAACAACAAGCAAAATCCGACATTAGGCTCCAAAGCACGAGTGGTAAGAATGCAATGCAGTTACAAATTGAACAGAATAGTATAGGAGCCTTGCGAGTAAATAGCCATAAAAATATTGAGAAGAATATGAGGCTTCAACGCAATGTCATGGCAGGACTAAAAGGACTCCTAAGCCCAAGAAAAAAACTTCAACATGGACACCAAAAGGCAAATCAAGGTGATATCTAGGATTCCCATGACGATAGGCTTTACCATGAACAAAACTACACTTAATATATGTGGGAAAAGGCTTGTGTCACTAGTAAGTGGGGTTGACCCTAAGGAAAATGTATAAGAAGTCATTGACTGTGCAAAATGTAAGGTAGAATTAACCTACCCATATTCTAGTGATGAAAGCATTACTTTAAAAGAGTCGAAAAAACGAATTGGCAGATATGAAAAAATGCCATCTTTAATCATCTTCCCTGCAAAATATAGACTCAAACGATTATCTTATTCAAAAACTTAGTTCATTAGGTGTTCAAAACTGAAAAATAGTAAAAAAAACTATATAAAAAGTGGGTAAAAATTCATTAAAATAGTAAAATTTTACCCAAACTGCAATTTCATTTGAGTTTTTACCAACATAATGAAAATTGAGTGAAAACCCTTTGAACTTCTAGTGATTATTGCGAGAGCTACATGGATCAAATTTCAGTGACGTCTAAACCAAGATAGTAAGCTCTTGACCCTCTTCAATTTCATCCATAAGTTTTTTTCATTTCTGCAAATTTTTCATTAGTATTTTTATTTTTAAAATAGGTCATACTTGTATGTGTCTTCCTTTCGTGCAGAGCATGTACAAGTGGCCCTATAAGTGTCTGCCCTTCATGACAGTCACGTATGTATATGATTGTCCTAAAAGGAAACCTCATATATGTGTGCAAAAGTAGAAAAATTATATGTTAATTCATCTTTTCTCTTTGGAAATTGTAGATTGGTGATAGAATGGAGGGAAAGAGAGCATGGAGAAATTGATAGCCAAGTCCTTGAAGATGGGGAGGCCTTAGAATCCCTCCGTCAATGTGGACTAAAGAAGTTCTTCGAAATGAGCAACATGCGAGCCCAATAGAGTCTAATGCAATCGTTGGCTAATTAATGGGAACCAGGCGTCGATGCTTTTATGATTGATGGTCAATCTCTAAATATAGAGGTTGAGGACATCTATTTCATTACGGGACTTTCATAATGAGGAGATGTCGCAAACTTCCATACTCGAGGTGGAGGACGCATGATCATTGAAGAGTACATTGCCTTGTATTACACCCCTGAAACATAGTTGGTTAAGAGCTGAGTCCCAACATGTAACATCGAAAGCTTGAGTCTAAAGATTATCCTTCTAACCATCACAAGGATCACCAAATCCACAACAGTGTATCAATATTTGAGGTCACAAATGATCTATGCAGTAGAATGTTTGCGACCTACAATATATAATTGGAGCTCAACACTATTGCAAGGTATGAAGACATAGCTTACCGAGTGTAAGCAAGGGAAAATGAAAAATTTTGGACACAAAATTGTACTATGCACCTTCTTCTTCGAGAGGGTACCTATGATCAGTGCGAAAGTATGCATGGATCCTCATGTAAGTGAGACACCATGTATGTCTAGGTGGAACAAGTTGATGCTACGACTAGGTGGGTGGACGATTGTCCAACCCTTATGACAACGACTTCTTCCACTGGTGGGAGAGGCAATTCATAACCATTGATGATTATCCCTATGAGGGAATAACTTTTAGATGAGATGCAGACATTCCCGTTCCTCTTGGCACATCTTTGGGAGAGATACGTAAAAAATTTGTTTTTCAAAGTTATTTAATTTTTATTGATTTTATTTATGAAGTTCCCAAGAAGCAAACCAAAAGAGAATATTTTTAGGGTGGATAAAAAAGGTAACACGATTATATGAATGTGCATATATTGGACCAAGGAGGCCTGAGGGGTACCCGCACCACCATCGCAGAGGACGTAGTATGGAGAAGTCGGGCGGAGACACCAAAAGAATGGAGAGAACTCTACAAAACGTCCAAAGGAATCTAAATCGTTTGACACTTCAAATACCAATGATTTAGATAGAGGACCTACCAGAGTAGATGCAACGACAAGTTGTTGGTGTACTACGAGACTAGGTGTAGCTCTTCTGGCATTTGGCCAACGTCATTTTTTTTACACGGATAAACATATGGGGGTGGGGCCCTCGACATAGATTTTACCTTATATTTTGTATCAGTATATAGATAGACATTCGGGGATAGAGACCTGATTTTGTAATTTATGACCGACATTTTTGTACTTAATGAACATTAAAGTAATATATATACAACTCTTTTTGCCTCGGTATACTTATGTGCAAATGTGAAAATCTTTTATGTACATTTATGTGTGTGCTTCTGAAATTTAATTATGTGATAAATGCCAATCTAAAACATAGTTATCATATGCATTAGATACTGAATTTTCACTCATAGAAACATGAACATATGTAACATAACTAAAATGACGTTCCAGAAGACGTACCCAAGGAATCGTTAGAGAAGCACATGATTGCGCACATGGTATTCACCGTTTAGTTGTGACACCACCAACTGGGAATCTAGGTGAACCTCCAAAGATAGGATACCATGCAAAATAGCATCCCTTAGAAGCTCAATCATGATGTTATACTCAACCACATTATTAGTTGTTGGCCCCAAACAAGCACCTCCAGATGTGACCACTTGGCCCAAAGGCGAATAAATCACCCATGTGGTGAAAGCAAGGTTCCGATTGTGACACCTGGCACCGTTGTGAACTCGACATAGATCAAAGACTCTAGCGACATCTGCCAATCAAGAAGAAGCACCATAAGCAACCGAAAACAAAAGAAAAATGAACTAAACAAGTCCTAAATACTACCAATGTACAATAATTACAAAGGGACAAACGCTTGAGCATTGATGCTCAAGAGTAGTATCTCTTGAGATAGAGCACATTTATGGGCTCTACTATCATGTTATCTTCGTAATCAGATAACTCATAAGCTCCCTTCCAAAGGGCACACCTCATGATGTAAGGACCATGCCACATCGGGTTAAATTTTCCTGCCCCCAACGTATCCTTGTCTTGATCATTAAATAAAACAAGGTCATCCTCGAAAAAGATACTTAGGCAGACAGACTTGTTGTACTAAATCTTGACACACTTTTTTGTGTGTATCATTCGCAATGACACCATCTTGACATTGCTCATCGAGATGTTCCAGATGAACGATATGCGCTTCCAATTCCGTCGTGTCTGGCAGAAGCTCAACAACAATCTTCAAAGAAGGAATTTTGCATTCAATCGACATGACTGCTACCACCTTGTGAACGAGTTGGAAAAGAGAGAATCATGTAGTCGCCTTAATCAAGGTCTAGTACACCCATAACACCAGATAAAGAATCAAGTTCCAGTTCGATTTACTCTTATTGAAAGTCCACTGAAGTATGGTCTTGAGAGACTTAATAACAACCTCTACTTGACCATTCAGTTATGGATAGTACAAACACAAATGCTCCTACTTAAATCCAATTTAGATGCTAACTCTATCAGGATTCGGTTCTGAAAGTGACTGCCATGGTCAGTGACAATCTCTCTCGGAACTTTCACCCTAGTGATAATTCAATTGAATACAAATAACGTTGCAGTCTCACCGTCGTTCATGAATGTAGGCATGGCCTCTGCCACTTTGTAAAGTAGTCAACAACCATGATGATATAGAGATGCACCCTAGCCGAAGGTGGGTGGTGTGTCATGAAATAAATCCCCCACTTCGTAAAGGGACCAAGGGTGATGACAGGAAATAATGGAGTCGGGTGCGCGCGCATGTTTCAAGAAAATATTTGACAAGGATGACACCTTTTGACTACCTCAACACAACCTTTAAAGATCGTTGGCCAAAAGTACCCAGCGTACAAGATTTTTTGGGTTGTTTCCAACCAAAATAAATGACTGCCACATGCTCCATTGTGGCAATGATTAAGCACGACATTCGTGTCTTCGTGACTTAAGCAGTGACAAAGAAGTCAATCGACCCCACGACCATACAAAGCATCATCGATGATGAGGTAGTTCTTCGTTTGATGTCAAATCCAACGTTGATAATCTTGTGAATGATGCGAAGAGAATTTCAAAGTCTGGAGATATACCAGAACATCCCCATACCAAGGATCGCTAGAAGCAATAAGGAAAAGATGCTCATTCATAAATGTGTTCGTAATCATGATTTCCTCATCCTCTCGAGGAAACTGTGACATGAGTTCAGCGAAGACAACGACTTATTAGACTTGGCAAACACAAATTCCAAGTCAAATTCCTGTAATATGATAATCCATTTCTTATATTTTCCCCCAATTATGTGTTGTGTGAGGAGGTATTGAAAAGGATGAACATCGGCTATTACAATAGTCTTACATAAAAAAAAAATATAGTGTCGAAGTCTCTAGACAGCATGAACGGCTGCCAAAGCAAGTTTCTCAAAGTGCGAATAATTTAGTTCAGGCCAAATCAAACCACAACTGAGATAATAGATGATGTCCTCATGAAGGATATCATATTTATGGACTAACACCATGCCAACTGTGCATTCCATTGTTGTGATGTACAACAAGAAATCCTTGCTATATTCCAGAGGACTCGACAAAGGGTCCAAAACAAGCACATTCTTGAGCACATCGAAGGATTGTTGCACGAACTCATCCCAAACAAAAGGGACCCCCTTTTTCAACAAGCACATAAATCCTTTGGTGATATCAGCATAGTTAGTTATAAAACACCGAAGGAAATTAGCTTTTCTTTGAAGACTCTGAAGTTGAAAAATATTACGCAGGGGAGACAACTGAACTATTGCCTCAACATTTAAAGGATCAATAATGATCTTTTTGTTGGAAACAATGAATCCCAACAAACGTTGTGAAACGGCACAACAGATGCACTTGTTCAGGTTGAACCAAAAGCGATAGTATTATCATCTTTCAAAGATAAGCCTAAGATGAGTCAGATGATCTGCGCTCTTGCCAGAGTGAGCAGTGAGATCATCCATATATGCTTCAATGATATGTTTTAAATCATGAAAAGCAAACGACACGTCCCCTTGGAACGTAGGCCCAACATTTTTAACGCAAAAAGGCATCTTCTTGTATGCGAAATTCCCCTAAGGATGTATAAACACAATTTTATGGTGAAACTCGGGTCGGTTATGAATCCGATTGTAATAAAAAAATCCATTCATAGATGAAAAGATTTTGCTTCCCGCACACTCATCGATGATATGATCGATAAATGGTGTGGGGAAGTTGTCCTTTGGACATGCCTTGTTCAGATCACGAAAATCCATACAGACACAAACGATTCCCTGCTTCTTATCTAGAGGAACGAGATTCGACACCCATTCTGTCAGAGGGACCAGGTAGATAAAACCAGCCTTATGCAATTTCTCTACCTCTACCTTGATTGTTGTCGATTTCCTAGGATTCATAGGTTGTAACTTCTGTTGAACATGCTTACCATTCTCATATGTTCGAATTTTGTGCTCGACAATACAAGGGTCAATTCCTAACATTTCCTCGTAGGACCAGAAAAAATGTCGCAAAACTCTTTAAACAAAGAGGTATACATGTGGATCTCTTCAGGAGAACAGTCTACACCAATAAACACATTTTCCATGACACCAGGGGTCTTAGAGATGTTGATCAGAATGGTTTCTAGTATATTGGCGATGTTCCCCTTGGTATAACCACCATGCTTTGCTAAGAGGTTCATAGGGCGATCAACACCTCCACTCAAAGTTGATCAAAATTCTCCACTTTCAACTCGAATGAGTTCTAGGAGGAAGTAAGATCAATGATGCAAATCCTCCCATGATCATTTTGGCCCTATCATTGCTTGAGTAATAGCTTCGTCAGAGGGTAATACAGTTTCAAAGCAATCGAGTGAACTTGAATAAGCTATCTCAACTACAGACAACAACATGGTCATCCTGGCATGCACAAGACAATTCCACCGATTCACATGGTGAGGGTAACACCTAGGGATCCTCAAAATATGTGGTTCGGAATGAAATCACTTGTGTGACGGGGATCGAGGGGCTTGATTTTTGGTAGCGAACCGAGGTAGCACAAATAAATGAAATAGGCACCGAGAAGTTGAATGTTCCCATTAACGAAGGATACATTCTGACATATATGCTCTTAATTGTCGTCTAAGAGTTTTCTATCAACGAGACTGTATATCTTAGATTTGTTTTGGAGTCAGAGCGAGAAAATGAAATTTGGTCTATCGTTACAATCTTCCCTTCATGAGGGAAGTACAAGACTCAGAAAACCGATGAGACGATTGTTGTCATCGCATAAGTCCAACTCCTTCTTGGCAACAAGTTGTCATCAAACGGAGCATCGACCACTTCCACCTCTATAGAAATAGTCTCCCCCCCCCCCACGCAACTAGATAGGGAAGGAGGAAATAAGATTGTGAGTCCTAAACTAATTTCCATCAAAAGTGATTAACAGTGTGGGAGACAGAGCGAGCTCAAGACAGTTGATGGATTTCCAACAAGACAACAACATTACACGTGTCGAAGTGCCTTAATTGATGGCAATCCTCCCAATAACATGTTCGGTATACACGAAATTGATTTGGAAGTCTATGTGATAAGGAATATGAGTCTTCACATCCACAACATCGAACTTTATAACATGTTGGCTCGAGGAGTCAGTGGTTCCTATAGTGGATAACAATGCAGCTCGTTGCCTGGAGCAACTTTGAAGCACCTCTAGGGTCGACATCGCACAGGGAGTGTGAGTTAAGTCCTCTACAATGGACAATGGAACAGTTGGGCATGGCTCGACCATTTGGGTTGTGCGACGAACGCTTGTACACAAATTTTGGTATGTGTGGCATTGTTCCCCCCAGGATTCTCTATATGCAGAGAATTTTGGGGATCAGAAGTTTCTTTCTCTTTAGATGCCAACTCAGGATTACCATAATTTTTGGTCTTGTTCAACACATCAATCTCCTTTTTCGAGTTCACCGTATTGATGAATGAGATTGTTCCATCCGACAAGGGTGCATTTTAGGTGCCCCCTTGAAGATTTGCATTGGAAGATCCCGTCATCATATTATGTCCCTGTGGGAACGGGTTCTTTAGCACAGAAGGTTGTTACTATGCTAAAAAGCATTGAGCCTCTTCCATCTTGGGGCATTGATGGTTAAGGTGTTCGTTGCTACAAAGTTTGCATGGAAACTTCACCTTTTTCTTCTCCTTCTTACCCCCCTCGGCACTTGTGTCAAATTTAACGTTCTTATTGTTGTTTCCACCTCCCTTTTTATCTTTATTATTTTTATTCCCTTTGGGCTCATCGAATACATAGCGTGTACATTTGATGATTGAATGGTGGAAACAATCAAAGTCGTAGCTTGACTAGCCGCAGTTGGATGAATTATCATCTGTTTTATCTAGTTCGCAACCAGATCTATGGTAGTGCTATTGACGGAACCGACAATGCCATCAACATGTGGTCTGAAATTTGCTTTTGGCAGGTCAATACATAGTTGTGGTTCATTCGATATTATCTCATAAAGGATCCCAGATTGTGAATAGATCGAATCTAACTATTGGGCCTTGAAAATAGCCTCCTCTTCAAAGGACACTCTTGACATAGAAACATCCTTGGAGATGTAAGGCAACAAGGACTTTAAAAACCATTTCAGGAGGAACTCAAGAGGGATCGTAGATTTGATCATGCCACTCTTGGATGTGATACAAAATATGAGTGGCTTTGTCCTTCTTAAGCATAAACATTCAATCGGTGTTGACATCGTACCAGACGGGAGGATGGAAATGGTTTAAAAAAAACAAATCCAAATCATGCAAAGTGAGAAGCCCTGAAGTTCAATATACCATTTCACCAGAACTCTCATAAGAGTGCGTTGGAAGAGAAGTAGTTCGATGAAGTCATCATTCAGAGAATTGGATGAGCACCATAAATGAAAATTCATCACATGGTCACCTGGATCCTCACCGACTTTACCTTCAAACTTTGAAATGTATAAGGGTAGCTTAGTTCGGATCAGAGACCAATTTGAATCATGGCAGACCAGGTTATTCATCAATTTCGATAGGTCTGGCAAGTTTAACGTTGCCATAAATGGAAGCCTCAGCTAAGGCCCAGAATTTTGACTAGTGAGGTTGGAGCTCCCGGGTTAACTAGCAACTGGAAAAATAATACCCTAGATTATTATTGGCACCAGTTTGCGAGAAAGAGTTTGTTGATGGGATGGGATTTTTATTAAAACCTTGAAATCCTTAGTTATAAGGAGGAAAACCTTCGCCCATCTGGTTTTCATAAGAGAAAGCAGGGTTGCCCCTTGCCAACATCCCTTCTGAAGGGAAAGCCCCTTGCATCAAGTTTCTTTGACTTGGGAAGGGATACCCCCCAATGACATTCCTTGTGAAGGGTATGACTCTTATGCAAGATTCCTTTGACCTTGGAAGGGATTGCCCCCTGCCGAAATTCTAGATGAAGGAAAGGGATTGCTCCTGAACCCACCAAGTAGAGTGAAAGGGTTTGAAGAAGAATACATGCTTGACGATTAGAATCCTCCACCCATAGCACCGCCCCATCCTACGAAGGGATTAGGACCAGAATACAGGAACGACCCACTCCCAAGTGAGGGGAACTACATAGGGATGTTCCCTCCGCCCAGAGGAACAACTTGAAGGGGAGTTTAAGAAATTCTCGCTCCAACATTAACATTTTGAGGCATCAATTGAGAACTAACCGATACATTCTATATGTTTATCAATGACATTTCAAACGAGAAATCATTAGAAACAAAAGGCAATGAAGAGGCTGCACTGAAAGGATAAGTGGACACAATGATCAATGGTGCAAAGCCACTAGCCGAAGCAACAACTGTGGATTGAACAACATTAGTCGTTTGTTTAGAAAGGAAGGGAGGTAGAATTAGTCCCCCAACTATGGTAGAAGTGGGGGTTACAAGGCCCCCCATCCCAGATACTTCTGAAGTGTCATCCATAACGGCCCACTGAATAGGGTGACTATAAGTGTTATCTAACTTGGAATTCGGGAGTCGCAAAATAACAGGATCATTTGATCGAGTCAACGGAAGGTTAAAGGGTCTAATGAAGCCTTTGGCCTTGAGATCCAATATATGCGTAGCCTCCAACATAGAATTGTTTGACTATGCAGTCTCTGTATCAATAATGTCAATAAGGCTAGCTAACACAAAAGTGTTGGTTTGATCGAGTCAACACCTCAAAGGAGGCAACGAAGAATTCAATTCAATAGGCATAAGGCCTTGAACTCTCTGAGATCGACATAGTGGTTGATCAACCACTTAAAATCAAAGACTCAAGGTGGCATCCAACACGCTTACTAAGGTCGTCTATACACACAAAGCACACCACTGTAAAAAATCCTAGGGAAACAACAAATGCAAACAAATTTTTCAATACTCTAGCTCGGGTGAATTAGGTCTCGAGACCATAGTAGTAACGAAGTTAGGGACATGCCCTTACAAACAACGACATAGGTTGATTAAGTCCCATGAAATGAAGAACAAAAGAGTGAGAGGTATTTACCTTGACCTCCACTAACCAACCCTACCTAGTGCAAGTACCCTCACTTCACGGGGCACCCTCCAGCAGTACTAAATAGCACGATATTCTTATATTCTTTGCAGTGAAATTCTAGTTGAGGTGGATCGACCAACAATGAAATTCAAAGGCCAAAGTGCTCGACCAGGAAAGTTGAAGTTGAAGTGATCAATAGCAAGTCAAAGAGGTCATCCATCAAGAGGTCGACAAGAAATCATGTGGCAACCGACTAAAGACCGAATGAAGGTCGATTGGCAATCCCACTTTGTAGTTGACTGTAACAGAATCCTGAGATTCATAGGATTTGTATCCAATGATCTGTGTGGATCTGTAACAATTTTTTGGGTGACTTTATTTAGGTTTTTTCCTATTGTAAAGCCTATAAATAAGGTGTGTTGTAATGTTGTAAAAGCTAATCTTTAATTTAGAAACCATTAGATGTTGTTGGTCATGTAGATGTAAGCCAAATTGGCTACAGGTTTCTTCTTATGTAAAGAAAGAAGATATGATGTTGATTGTGTCTTATGTTTGGACCAAGGTTAGACATGTAGCCTTTTATTCTAAATGAATAAGACAACAAGAGAGAAAGATGCCCAAGGAATGTTGGTTTTCTTGTTTGGGTTTCCAGGGTAAAATCTTTGTGTAATGTGTGTTTGCTTTGTTATTTGATCTATAGCTTAAATCTTTATTCCTCTCTTCTATTAGGTTTAGCATGGAAGTATAAATTTCCTAACAAATACAACATCTACCTCGAGTACCATGGGAAACCCCTCGTAGTCACCTCTGAGAAGCCTAGGAAAGGCAAATAAGGATACCAACTCGTAGTTAGCGTCCAGGGGAACAATCGATAGTTAGGATTGAACTTATGGGCATGGTAATAAAGCTCAAAGCTTCTAAAGCATCGCCTCTCAAGGAGGTATGGGCATTATCAAAACCCTTGTATACCTCTGTAACATTCGGTCAAGCCTCGGAGGGGTTATCTGCTCGACTTTTCCTTGCACGACCTCATGCTTAGCTCTTATGTGAGAGGATTTTCTCGACCACACCTATATGAAAGTTGGGTTTTTACTCTCCCTATCTCACACTCCTAAGTTGTTTTAATGGCCTTGGAGAGTTAACTCTCCAATCCTAGTCCAAGGCCCTACACCTAGACTAGTCCGTTCACCCTACAAATGAAAACTCTAATTAATTTTAAGTTATGCATTCATTTTAAGAAGTTGTTGTTTATTCAAAATGGTAGCGGATGCAACTAAATGGTGTTTCAGAGACACAACAAAAAAATAAAACACTTATAAGAACATTGTTATGTAACAAACTTATTCTTCAATGAAAGTAGTGTAAAAAACGCTTCAGAAAAGTGCAAACTCTTTATTCCTTTAATGATATGCAAGAAATGCAAATTTCTGTTCAGATGCAATGGAACACTGATATGAAATCCCTGAATGAAATGCAACTATTTGAAAATGAGCAAAACTACAGTAACCTTTTCATCGAAACTTTAACTAACTTTTGCGAAAATCAAAGTCTTTCAAAAATGCAAAGCATATTTTGAAATCAATGAGCACTAAGAAAAAAAAAAGTAAACTTCAAAAAGAGCTCTCCTATCTTGCGAAAAAATGAAAGTAAACACTGAAAAGAGAGATACAAAGCACACCTTCTATACTTGTCTTTGTTTTTCTTGTTTTAAAAGCAAAAAAGAAAATGAAAACTAAAACAATTTTTTCCTTTCAAACAAACAAGAAAGAAACAAAATGAGAAGCGGAGAGAAGTACTCAGACTTATTAAAACTTGTAAAGACAACAAACAAGACTATCCCAACAAGAAAGACCTAAGACAAAACTTTTCAAACCACTTCTACAAGCTTGAAAACATAAAGCAAAGAAATGAAAACTTTTTTGTTTCTCTTTATAAAAAGCCTAACATATTAACTTCAGAGACTTACAACAATCAAACCAGAGTTACAAAACCCCAAAAAGATTGCAAACAATAGGCCCAACACCCAACAAATAGAAAAGATTAAAAAAAATCTCTCTTGTGGGGATGTACATGACTTTCTCCAAGGCAGAGCATGTATGTACATGACTATCTCCAAGGTAGATCACATATGTACGTGAATTTCTTAAAGGCAACATGTGTATATATGCGACTGTTATAAAGGAACAATGTGTATATGACCCAAAAAGTTCCAAAAATAGGATAATCAACAGGCCAGATGAAGCATGAAAAGATTCTGGAAATTAAATGCTACTAAGCTAAGTACCAGAAAGAAGTCAGAAATAAAGAAAACAAATCAAAACCCCCATAGACTAACCCCCTAGGGAGAGTCACCAGTATTGTCGCCAGTTTTGTTTGTGGGGAAATTTCCCTACGGTTGTGGGTAGCCCATAACAGATCAATGACCACTTAAAGACAATTCCAAGAAAAGAAAAACATAGAAGTTTGTAACTACTTTAATCAAAATAGCTAATTATTGGCGAAGAAAGAAAGAAGAACTTACCCAAGGTCCAACGATTGATGTAGATCCAAAGATGGAAGTTTATTTTCTCATTATCAATCACTCCTTCCTGAACCTGCAAGACTTGCACACACACGACTACAAATGAAGGTAGTTTTCTAATAACTACCTCTAGTCAATTTGATAAAAAATAAAAAGATTTGCAACAACTAGTGTTCTAAATAAATATATATTTAAAAACAAATGAATTACATATAAAGAACACTATAAATCAAAGGAATGGGCATATTTATTAATAAAACAGCAGTTTGAGGTGTAGTTGTTACATGCTCAATTGCGACACTACTCCTAGATCCACCCAAGCTACTACAAATATGGTAAACCTCTTATTCTGATGCAAGAACAGACTCAAAGAAAACCCATGAAGGTTTCTTAGTAAGAGAGGGGAGTGCATAGAAATGGTTGGAAACAAGGGTTTCTAAGTCTTAGGACCAAAGCAACAAAAGGAGTTACAAGGGCTTGTAGACGAGGTGAGATTCAACCAACATTACTTTGCTTTAGGATTCATTCATTCATTATCTTTCTCCTCATGTTTAATGCTTTATTTAAATCATCTCCAAGAAGTTGGAGACAGTTGTGTACAAGAAAAAAGAGTTAGGAAACTAACCAAACCTGTAACTCAACTCAAAATTATGCAAAAATGTTTTTTTTTAGCATTTACTGTCATGTACATGACTTTCCTTTGAGCAACCCACATATATGCATGCTGCATAATTGTCAGGGCACGTACAAGTTCCAAAATATTGTTTTTTAGATAATTCAGAGGAGGTATGGGGAAATGTTGTCTACAAGAGGATAGGGACAAGGCCAACAAAGTCATCAATGCTTCAGTGGTTGCAATTGACACTATAACACTAATCCAATACGTTGGTGTCATTGTTTCAGGTATTCGAGTTCTCTCTGGTTTACCATTGAAAGTAGATGCAACTCCTCTATAAGGGTGGTCTTATGGGAGGAATACTCTTGAGTAGTCATACACATGATTTTGTAGGTGTTTGGACCACCTAGCCTTTACAAAAGGTCCACAACATTTGCATTCATGATACCTTTTTGTTACAAGACTTGCAATGTTATTATATATAGATCACATTAGTGTAAAAGATTCAACCAACATTACTTTTCTTTAGGATTCATTCATTCATTACCTTTCTCCTCATGGTTAATGCTTTATTTAAATCATCTCCAAGAAGTTGGAGACAGTTGTGTACAAGAAAAAAGAGTTAGGAAACTAACCAAACCCGTAACTCAACTCAAAATTATGCAAAAATGTTTTTTTTTAGCATTTACTGACATGTACATGACTTCCTTTGAGCAACCCACGTATACACATGCGGCATAATTGTTAGGGCACATACAATTTCCAAAATATCGTTTTTTAGATAATCCATAGGATGTATGGGGAAATGTTGTCTACAAGAGGATAGGGACAAAGCCAACAAAGTCATCAATGCTTCAGTGGTTGCAATTGACGTTATAACACTAATCCAATACGTTGGTGTCATTGTTTCAACTCTTCGAGTTCTCTCTGGTTTACCATTGAAAGTAGATGCAACTCCTCTATAAGGGTGGTCTTATGGGAGGAATACCCTCGAGTAGTCGTACACATGCTTTTGTAGGTGGTTGGACCACCTAGCCTTTACAAAAGGTCCACAACATATGCATCCATGATACCTTTTTGTTACAAGACTTGCGATGTTATTATATATAGATCACATTAGTGTCAAAGATATGCTTGCACCAAATTAAGTATACCAAATAACATTACAAATATAAACAAATCAATCAACATGCTTACTAGAGCAATCTTCTAGTCCTAGATAATCGTGCATGGTGTATGCACATATGCCATACAACGTAGAAGATCTCTCCATTGGGATGGGTCTTGATACATCATATACATGTATCCCTTCCCATATTTGTTTAAATTCATTGATCAATGGTTGGAGGTAGACATCCATTATCTTCACTTGTCTTCTATCTGAGACTATAAGAGCCAACATAAGATGTTCATTCTTCACGAACAACCATAGGGGGGTATTGTTATTGATCACTACCACTGGCCAAATATAATAGTTGATGTTTTGGAGGGAATATGGGTTAAATCCATCCATGGCTATGCTCAATTGTATGCTCTATACTTCATCCTTGAATTTATCAGGCCATGTATCATGGCTATTGAATCTATCTCACTTCTATGTGAGGCATGCCACCCCTATAACATGGTTAATTGTTTGCAATGAAAGATCCTTTAAATCCTTGGAATTATAGGCATGTGCCTCAATATCTTATGAGGAGGACCATGTGCCTTACCCTTGTTTTTTAATTTATGGTACTTGTCATGCCCACATTATGGACATATCTCTTTGTCCACATATTCGTTTCTGTATAGAATATAATCATGCAGTCATGTGTGGTATGATATGTACTCAACACCAAACATTTTCGTTGCCTCTGCATAGCTATTGGGCAAGACATTATCACTCTGAAGTATCTTATATTTGAGTGACCTACAATTAGTGGGCAATAGAAATGTACATTGTCATTAATCATGAATAAAATCAACCATTTTCTTCCTTCATTGTGTGACAAGATTCCTTAAAAAATTAGGGTACTTAATTATTAGTTACCTCAAAAGTGTTGAGAAACACATGTTTGACATACTATACATTGCTTTCAAGTTGTAGAGTAACATTGTTGCCCCTAGTTGGGTAGACCTTGACCCTTGTCAACCAAAGAGAGGGGTGGTGGAAGCAGATTTCAAGCTTTCAAAGAAGGTATCTACGACATCAATGTCATCCCCTAGTTCATTTTGTTGGAATCCATGTAACAACATTCCCTCCATGGCTTGGGTATCACATAAGAAATCATCCACACCAATCTCTATATCACTTCCTTTCGCCCCAACATGCGAAGAACTAGTGTTATTGCAGAGGTTTTGAATTGATGACTCAAGTCGTAGTGGGAATTGAATATGTGGTTGTTTCAACCATTCTCGATATAGTTCTTCTCTAAGTTGTGCTCGTTTAACAGCAAGCTCGTGACTTAACATCGTAGTGGGGTGCAACAGTAGATGGTAGATAGGTAGCTTGTCGTCAGAATCTTGATTGTAAAAATATTGAACACTACATCGATAATATTGGTAACACAATGCATTTAACATGTTAAAACATTATAACAAACATTTATTAGAAGCATGGAATTTTTTTCCCAACAATAAACATGCAACCAACCACTTTATAAAACAAATGTTGAATTAAGCAATATATTTACATTGGTTCCATTGAAAATCAAAAAATACATTTATTCAATCAGCTTTTTCTTATGCCCCAATGGGTGTCTACATAAAACAGATCATATTCACAGTGTATTATCGTTGACCTAGGTTGATTGCTAGAAGATGGCATGTTACGATTGGTAGGGTAAAGTAGTTGTCCATTTTCATTATGTTGATTTTCGTAGCATCAGATAGGTACTTTAGCACAGGTCTAGTGTCAAATGTGTGGAAGTAGTTTAAAGGACCTTTTAGGAACTTTGGAAATTCACTTTAATTAAAGGGATTATTAAAGTGAATGTATTTTTAATTATTGAGGTAGGAAAAGTTTAATAAAATGTAATTTAATTACATTAGTGGTTTAGACTTAATCTCAACCGTTGATCTCAAGTGAGGTGAGATGTAATCTCAATCATTAACATCTTTATAGATTAGGGTTAGGGATTCAACTCAATGTTATAAAATTAATCCAAGGTGAAAGGAGAAGATACATATGTTTGGAGTCAGTGAATCATAGAGATAGCAGAGAAGAAATTTTTCTCAATAAGATTTTAGCAAAGATGAAGAAGGACTTTCATCTAGAGATCAGTTCAATGCAAAGGAGAAGATAAGCAAGTGAGAAACATCAGACAGATATGACAACAAGGACATGTATGGGCAGGTTTAAGCAACAGATATGAGCCACAAGTACATGCCATATTGATCCGCAGACAACGTCGTACACGTTGACCAAATAGCTAGGGGCGCATATATATGTGTTGGATAGGTGGTCCAGGGCACGTACATAAGCACTGGAAAAGTATTCTAGAGAGCGTACATACACGCAGGGCACGTAATCGAGGCATGTACATATGTATTGTACAATTTGTATTAGGCACATACATTTCGTATAGGTCACAGGTACGAGGCAATACAATATAGATAGAGTGGTTGGGCTGCAGGTGTTGGCTATTTTTTTCTGTTTCTTTTCTCAATGGGTAGTTTTCCCAATTTGGGAGCCCTTGTAAGCTTGGATTCATTATTCAATGAAAAGTTGATTTGAAGGGAATAATTTATACGTGCATGTGTGAAGTTTGGTTTTTATTTTTCTTTTGTTGTTTGATTTACCTCCATCCAGTATATTTTATTCGTTGTGCTATAATTTATTTATCGACAAAGAAAAACACAAGGTAGTAATTTATCTAGGTGTCGAGGATTGATATTCTTAACATGGTATTAGAGCTTTCACTTTGAGAGGGAGACCAATTTCAGATACATCACATCTTGTGCAACAGATCTATAAACCAATAGTGAAATTCTTGTGGGTGCTTGAAGGAATAAGCACACAATAATTTTTTTTGTTCAGATATAGAAATGGTAGCAACCAGTCTTAGGTTTCAAGACCAGTTGGATGGAGCATCTAACTTCTTGTCCTAGAAGGTGAGGGTAACCTTGATTCTGAAGGAACATGACCTTTGGGAGATTGTAGAAAATGTTGTTCCTACATCGACATGTGTAACTCTATTGACAGATCATGAAAAGAAGGACATCAAAGCCTAGAGAATAATTACGGATGTTGTGAAGGATCATTTGATCCCTTGCTTGGCAGAGAAATATTCGACTAGAGAGATGCTCAAGGCTTTAGTGGATTTGTTCTAGAGTGACAACATGAATAGGAAGATGATCTTGAGAAACAAGCTTAGATCCATCCAGATGTCAATAAATGATAATGTTACCCGCTATCTCATGAAGATCATGTAGACACGTGATCAACTTGTTGTTATTGGGGAGAAAGTGGATGACACAGAACTTGTAAATGTGACATTAAATGGTTTCACCGAGTCATGGAAACCATTTTTCAAACTTCCTAATTGGGAGAGGCTTTGGGGTGATTGCATCTAGGAAGAGACTCGGAGGATTCTAAATTCAACATGCAAGGATATGGAGAGAAGATATTGGCCATAGTTAGTAAGGTCGAGAAGGGAAAAGGAAAGGGTTCCAAAGGTAATAGTGATGGGGCAACCTCACAACCGGGTAAGAAGAAGCACTTGAGTAAGATCAAGTGTTTTTCATGCCACAAGAGTGGGAACTATTCATCACAGTGTTTGGAGAAGAAGAAGGGGCAATGGATGAGTTTGTTGTGAAGTTTGACAAGGAATTGACACTAGTCTCTTTCCTTTCTACCAGCACGGTCACCAAGAGTGTTTGGTACTTGGACAGTGGTGCATCATGTCATATGACAAAAGCACATGATCTATTTAGTAGTTTGAATGAGAAGGACTCCAAGATCCATGTGGAGCTTCGCGATGATGCCAAGTATGCAGTGAAGGGCGAGGGAATCTTGTTCCAGCTTGAGTTAGGAGGTTCGTTTTGAGGCCTAGGATGTGCTATTTGTACCATTATTGAAGAAGAATTTGATCTCAGTCTCAATTATGGAGGATAGAGGTTTTGTTGTCATGTTCAAGAAAGGGAAAGTACTCATATGTCTACAGGGAGCTATCCCTGACACAATAGTGAGCATTGGGGTTAGAGAGAGCAATTTATATGCGTCTCAGGACAAGCCTATTTAGGCCTCGATACATGACAGTGACAACCTATGGGAGTTATGGCATAGGAGGATGGGACACTTGCACTATAGGGTGTTGTCGATTCTAAAGGATATTGTCACTGGTCTTCCATATTTTAGTGTTGAGAAGCAAGACGTGTGCAGAGGGTGTGCACTTTGTAAGAATGCCAAGGTTGTTTTTCCAAGTAGCGAGAGTAGATAAAAAGGGATCTTGGATCTTATACATTCAGATGTGAGTGGATTGATGCCAGTTGCATCGGTCCAAGGAGCATTATATTATGTGATGTTCATTAATGAATTTTATAGGAAAACCTGGATCTTCTTTACGAAGACCAAGGATGAGGTCTTCAATCAGTTCCAGGAGTTCAAGGCCCATGTGGAGAAACAGACAAGGAAGAAGATCAAGGTCTTGAGGTTATATAATGGGGGAGAGTATCCCTCCAATGAATTCAAGGATTTCTGCAAGGAGGCAGGGATCAAGAGGGAGTTAACAGACTCATACAACCCTCAACAAAATGGGGTTGTAAAGAGAATGAACCGGTCCATCATCAGTTCTGCCAAGGCTATGACACATGACCATGATTTGCCTATGTTCCTTTGGGAAAAGGCATGTAACACGACAGTATATGTGCAGAGAAAGAGTCCTCACGTGATATTTGGGTACAAGACTCCAAAAGAGGCATTCACATGAGTTGAGCTAGAGATAGGACATTTGAGGATCTTTGGTTATCCAATATACATCCATGTGCTTGTGGAGAAAAGGACAAATTTGGAGCCTTCATGAAAGAAGGGAATATTTGTGGGATATAACAAGACCTCAAAAGCTTACATGATCTTCATATAAACATAGAGGAAGACAATTGTGAGAAGAGATGTTAAATTTGAGGAGAACTTGGCATTTAGGAAGTCTCATGAGTTACCACCAATGACAGAGGACGAGGAGCAGGAGGCTTCGAAGGGAGAACAATGTTTAGAGGCTTCCATTTCAGGGAGTCAACCTTTAGGTGGGGAGGAGGAGTTATCCCCTTCCAACAATGTTAGGAGACCCAAGTGGTCTATGTAGACATTAAAGGATGCTCAATAGCATGTTGAGGCTCCTAAGAGCACTATCAGAGAGAGTAGGCCCCCTGAGAAGTTTCCAAACTTCATGGTACTAATGAGTAATATCATTGAAGAGGCAACAAGGTATATCAGGATTCCATGGTACAGAATGATGTGTGGGACATTGTGCCTAGATCAGAGGGACAACTAGTTCCAGGTGGCTCTTCCAAAAGTACCTTCCTCGCTGAGAGGGAGTGTTGATGTTTGTAGCATCAAACATGTACTTCCGGAAATGTCTAGTGTCAGTCGTGTGGAAATATTTCAAAAGACCTTTCAAGAACTTTGGAAATTCACTTGAATTAAAGGGATTATTAAATTGAATGTCTTTTTAATTATTGAGTTATGAAAAGTTTAATAAAATGTAATTTAATTACAATAGTGATTTAGACTTAATCTCAACAGCCAAGGTAAAAGGAGAAGATTCATCTATTTGGATTCAATGACTCGTAAAGAGAGCAAAGATGGACTTTTGCTCAAGGAGATCTTACCAAGGGTGAAGAAGGACTTTCATCTAGAGATCAGTTCAGTCTAAAGGAAAAGATAAGTAAATGGGAAACAACAAACAAATATGATAACAAGGACAAATATAGGTAGATTTGATCCATAGGTATAGGTCATACTGAGTCACAAACAACGTCATACGCGTTGAGCAGATAGATCAGGGCGTGTACATACGCGTCAAACAAGTGGTCCAGGGCATGTACATGCGCATAGGATAGGAAGTCCGAGGTGCATACACACACATAGGACACGTAGTCGGGGCGTGTACATACATGTTGGACAGGTTGTATTGGGTGAAAACAAGTCGCAAGTATGAGGCCGTACAACAAAGGCAGAGTGACTAGGTTGCATGTGTTCGTTGTATTTTTCTGTTTATTTTTTGAGTGGGTAGTTTTCCCAGTTTGGGAGCCCTTGTAAGCTTAGAGTCATTATTTAATGAAAAACTAATTTGAAGGGCAGAATTTTTGTGTGCATGTGTGAAGTTTGGTTTCCATTTGCTTATATTATTTTATTTATTTCCAACCAATATATTTTATTTTGTGTTTTGTAATTCAATTATCAACAAGGAAAAACACAAGGTAGTAATTTATCTGGGTGTTTGGAATTAAGATTTTGATGCATCAACATCTGTTTGCGATATCTTTCTCCTGATAAGAGCTTGCATAATTTTGGGATTACTGGAATATCTTGCACATTCGAACTTGATCCTAAATCTTGATCCTGCAAAATTCAATGAACCATTATTCAATTGCACTTGCATACATAACATAAATTCAATGAGATAAATGAACTATAAATAAAATCTAGACTTACAATAATCGACATGGGAGAACTTGAAGGACTTGCAACGATATGGAATAAGCTGGAATCTGAAGAATTGGCCATTTGGTATTATAATTTTTTATTTTTTTTCTGCATTTCAGCCAAAACCATCATCTTGGAAGCATACAACAATATAACTTCAAATATAATTTTGAATGACTTTTAAATGTTAACGGTGCACTTAATTATATTATGACACCCTGATGTGTATCCATACAACAACCGCATCGATGCAATGAGTTATGATAAGAACCAAGGAGTGGCCTTTGTTACAACCTCCACAATTTCTAAATGCGGAGGTTTGCATTTGCATTTTTTAAATTAAATTGTTTGTTGTTGCATTATTACTTACAAACCACACCGGTGCTAGCGCACCGACTAACAAAGTTACAAAAAAAAATAACGCATTCATTTATATGCGGTTGTTTACATTTGAATTTTATTTGTCAGTGTGTTTTTCATATAAATCGCATCGGTGTGTTAAAATTTAGAGGGGATATTTATGCAAGGAAGATTTACCAGCAATGTCTTTGGAGTAGGTGGATGTTTTTGAAGAGCCATATTCGAAAGAGATCACCGTGGGTCACATACAAATCTACAAAGGAGAAATTTCAGGTATATGATTTCATTCTATTGATTGTATTAATCTTTCCCCCATTTGATTTGAGCAATTTTCAATTCATTCCCAAACAATAAAAGGGTTTCATAGTTCCCTTCGGTTTTGGAAGCCCTAACTTCCTTGTTCTTTCTCTTGCTTTCCCTCTCTATATTTCACAACGATTATTTTTAAGCAATAGATTTTTATAGGTTTTGTTTACTTATGTATGGGGCATTTGGTATCTGTTGCAATGGGACCATTGATTGCATTGGATCCCAAACAAGCTTGTTGCTATCATTTTTTTTCAAAAACACATTCGTCATTCACAATGCGCACTATATTAGTATAGAGCACTGGTGCCCATATTCATGTCAAACGCACTGTTGAATTTTAAATAAAAACAATATTTTTCAAAAAACTCATTTATTGTCAGCAGTGCGCATTTTACAGACAGCGAGTATCGGTGTGTGTTATTAGATAAAAAAAATCGCTTAAATTAAAATGGAAGTAGTATTATTTTTTATATGGAAAACATCATGTTTTAAATTTGTTCATGGGTCAACGGTCAACTGTGCGTAATTAATGGTACTAATTCACTAGTGCATTAATTAATTTATAAAGCACAATGTGAATACAACGGTTAATTGTAAAACATTTTCAATTTCGCAAGCACACTACTATCGTATATCGGTGTGTATACATATGTGCAACACACCGATGCATATACATATGTGTAACACACATGTGCATACTTATTTACTATATGCACCGGTGCGTACTTTTTTACTATACACACCAATATCTTATGTTGTAAAAAACGTAATTTTTATACTTTATGATTCCTAGCTTTTATTTTTTTAGGGAGATTATGAAAATTCCAATGCACAAACGAGGGGAAAACTAATACATGCCCATACGGATGTCCAAAAAAATGTACAAGGGGATGGTAAAAGAAATGAACACAATTGCATCGCAGGAGGAGCCATCCCAACAACAATGTGCATCAAAGGTATGTAATCATTGGTTTATTCTTTTATGTACATTGAATTTAATTATCGCATGAAATACTAAATTTCAATTGTTTTGTTGCATAAAATTAAAAAAAAAAATGGAATCCATTCAATACATAAGACAATATGATGAGGAAGAAAATGATTGATCGCAAAGTTTGTGATTACTTGCGTTTTCAGCCTTACTTAAGATTTCATATTTATTGTAGTCTTCATATTTAAATAATTAATTTACACTCGTCCATGGATGTCTTCTAATAGGTGCTAACATATAAAGAAAAGCCAATCGAAGAATTGTTCGACATTGTGTTAAGTATGGATTGTGAGTATATGTTTAAGTATCACGATTTAAATAATGAACAATTTGTAAGTAGATATGTTGTTTAACTTCCTTCATTTTATAATCAATGGAACAATAAGAAACCTTTATATTAATTACATTGACTATGCTTTGTCACGGTGTATTAAACATGCAGGAACAAAGTATGGAGTGCAACCAACAGAGGAGATTTTGAGAGACGACATACAACATGGCTTCGAAAGAATGTGTATTGTTAATGAAACACTCGTTGCTATGGTACGTTTTTTTATTTATGCAACCGCATGCATGTGTGTGTTTTCCATCAATACATCTAGCTTATATCAGCCCATACAACCCCTTAAAACACTTTGTCTCTTTCTCTATATGTTATAACCCTATGACATGGTTTCAATATGTAAACAATAAAAACTCCCCAGGCGAGGGAACATAATAACATATTACATCCATACTCTGTCTTTACAAAAAAACAAGTAAAAATGTGTCAAGTTCAGTACATAAAGAGATCACAATAGTCTAAAAGACCATCACAAGTGGAACTATGTGGCTTCCAATTCATCGCCCTCATTAAATTCGTAGAAGCAAAACGTCCTCACATGTAGCTCCAGAGCTTCCTTGGACAACTCATCTTCTTTAGTGTTAAGTTCTCTTAAGATATGGTGGAAATATAATCAACTGAATGACTGAAGAGAGAGTTTGATCTCTCTCATAATGGTAGAGAGTCTGATATTTTGAATAGTGACTTTGTTCAAGGCCCAGTCAATGACCAGCTTGGAATCTCCAAAAACTTGTAGTTGTTTCTGGAGGTCTTTCATTTTTGCAGTTTCTAATAAAGTCTAGAGAGCAAGGATTTCATCCATGTTGTTTGAGCCAGGAATAGGTGCATAATGAATGTGTATATAATGGTTGTGTCTAATGTGAAGGACCACGCCAGCATCGCACCTGGGAGGATAACCATGACTAGCTCCATCGAAATGACCCTAGGGAGTCTCGTAATCAATTGTTGGAGGGATAGGATTCCTTGGGTTTTTTGTCCTCAAATCATATTTATATTATATAGCCTGTGAGATGGTGAGAGCAGCAGTGCCCTCCGGGGGGATGAAATTGTCCTTAAAGATAACTTGATTCCTTTCCCACCAAATATTTGAGATCATCAAACTCGAGAGGCCTGCATACATATTAACAACCTTGTCCTGGACCCAAGATCTGCAACACTCTTCTAGAGATGCACTATTCCAGTGAATTTTTGCTTGTAGTTTATTTTTTACCATCTCCGCAATCTGACCTGCATAGGGACAAGTGGTAAATAAATGAGAAATAGATTCTAAAAATGATCTGCACAACAAGCATCTACTAGGGCCCACCCAACCTCTCTTTTGGAGGTTGTCCCATGTCATCAACTTATTGTTAAGGGTGATCCACATAGTCAATTTACATCTTCTTGGAGCTTTGAATTTCTAGAGTGGTTTCCACCACCATTTTTTATCCCCTTGGGCCCGATCTTTCTGCTAGGATTTATAGTCCAAATTGACTGTGAAGGAACCATCCTTAGGGTTAAGGGTCCAACAAAGAGAATCCTTAGATTCCTCATCAAGGGAGATGAAAATTTTGCATAACAATCCAATATATGAGTTCCATTCATTTGCAATATCATCCAACAATCTGAGACTCTCTACAGATTTCCATCCCTCTCGGCTATGGATGACTGATAACTTGACATTATATAGGGGCAAGTGACAAAGGTCTCTAATGGCGCGAATCAGAGGGTCCAGTAATCTGTAGTGGTTACCCACTCCAACCCATAGGTCCTCTCCAAGCCAAATACTATGCCCGTTTCCCACCTTTCGGGCCATCCAGGCCTCGACCAACAAAAATGTAGAAATGAATGCCTTCCACACTAATGTGCGGGTGTTTGATTTATTCGAAGATTGGAACCACTCAACAATCATTTTGTTTGCAAAATACTTTGAGTTCATAACATGAACGCACAATGTATTACCTTGTGTTAAATGCCATAAATTATTGTCGGCCAAAGTATGAGTGAAAGGACAAATATCCTTTAAGCCCCAATCGTCGAGATCCTTTGGGACAACAATCGCCAACCAATGTACTAGGTGTAACCCACCTGGGAAATGTTGACCTGCCCATAAGTATTGGAAACTAATCCTACGGATTTTCTATAAAACGCCTTTAGGGATCGCCATAATAGAATTCCAATACACGAGAATGCTTTCTATGACAACTTTTTAAAGGATCAATCTTCCTCCACGCGTAAAAGTTGATTAACCCAAATCAGAATCATGGCTTCTATTTTTCGTATGAGCTAGCTCCAATCTTCCTTCCTGTAATAATTTGGCTTAAGGTGGAATACCAGATACTTGATTCTGTCCGACATGCGCAATTTCTAAGTTGGTATCAGGTTGTCTAGTGTGGTTTGTTCTCCATCAGAGCAGTTATTCAAAATCTTGCTAGAATTATCCATATTGATCATCATACCCATCGCTTTGCAGTAGAGGTATAGGATTCGCTTAAGGGACTGTAGTTTAGCTTGGAGCCAAAAACACTTAGAAAGATATTGTCTACAAACAATAGATGAGTGATAACCTTTGAATTAGAGACATTGACCCCTCAAGGACAATTACTATTTATGACTTATTTAATCAATCTATTGAGGGCCTTGTTTGGGCTTCAAAACGTCATACAAATATCACTCATTACCATACATTTTTCACCTATGCTTCCATTATATCACTCATTATTCACCACCATGTCACTTCATTTTCCCTATTGTTCACCATTAATGGGTCTCATTTATATTTTCCAAATATTATTTATTTTCAAGCATTTTTGAGAGAAATTCTTCATTAAATATTAGAAAATAATATATTTTACTTCATATATGGAAAGTGGATTGTTTTTGTGACATGTGTAGGTTCCAAGGAAGCTTCCAAGACACCTTTATGTGACACTCTATGTTCAAATTCGAATTTGAGGAAGATCATGGAGGATCTCATGGAGAATATCAAGGACAAAAGAGGGTTATGTGTCTAGATGGTTGAGAGATGTATGGAACTAAAGAGAGATTAGTGGATCACATTTATGAGTTTGTTATCATAGCTCTTGTATAAATAGGAGTGTTACCTCCTTCATTTAAAATCCTGAAGTTTGTAATCTTAGAATTATAGAGAGTTGTAATCTTAGAGTTGGTTTGTAATGGACATTTTGAAATACAGAATCATACTTTGATTTTGTTGCTTCCACATTTGAGTCTCCTTTGAAGTGGTGTGCTTGTGGAGTTATGGAGGCCCCCCATGGCCTCACTTGCATACCTATTTTAATTTAGATGATGTAAGGTTGTGAATTTTGATTAGGAATATGTTTTCAATGAGTTTGATTTCAAGTATGATTGATTTGAACGAGACTTTGTGAGTTGAGTCCTTGTAAGGGGACTGGAGTTTCCAACGAATCTTAGGAATTAGATAACAGATTTTAGTGTG
>ML776651.1:423983-435150 GCA_009831015.1 Picea engelmannii | reverse complement strand
AGAAATTCTTGATTAAATATTAGAAAATAATATATTTTACTTCATATATGGAAAGTGGATTGTTTTTGTGACATGTGTAGGTTCCAAGGAAGCTTCCAAGACACCTTTATGTGGCACTCTATGTTCAAATTCGAATTTGAGGAAGATCATGGAGGATATCATGGATCTCATGGAGAAGATCAAGGACAAAAGAGGGTTATGTGTCTAGATGGTTGAGAGATGTATGGAACTAAAGAGAGATTAGTGGATCACATTTATGAGTTTGTTATCATATCTCTTGTATAAATAGGAGTGTTACCTCCTTCATTTAAAATCCTGAAGTTTGTAATCTTAGAATTAGAGAGAGTTTTAATCTTAGAGTTGGTTTGTAATGGACATTTTGAAATACATAATCATACTTTGATTTTGTTGCTTCCACATTTGAGTCTCCTTTGAAGTGGTGTGCTTGTGGAGTTATGGAGGGCCCCCATGGCCTCACTTGCATACCTATTTTAATTTAGATGTTGTAAGCTTGTGAATTTTGATTAGGAATATGTTTTCAATGAGTTTGATTTCAAGTATGATTGATTTGAATGAGACTTTGTGAGTTGAGTCCTTGTAAGGGGACTGGAGTTTCCAACGAATCTTAGGAATTAGATAACAGATTTTAGTGTGTGTAAGAGATTATGTGAGTTGAGTCCTTGTAAGGGGATTAGAATCTCAGGCAAACATAAGCACTCTATTTTTAGTAGGTAGATTTGTTTAAATTGTAGAGGTGTTTAAGTGAGAAGGAACCAAAGTACAATCTCTTGTAAAAGAGTATTGGCTCCTGCTACATCAAACCCTCCTTTAGGTAGTTGAATCTTTCTAGATCTATATATTTTAGGTAGTGCTTCCAAGTTTACCTTCCCGGGTTGACATTAAATTGAACTATGATTGACATCATCAATTAGAACTAAACAAGCCTCCACCACTATCAAGAAGAATAAAGGGGAGAGGGGACAACCTTGTCGTAGACCCCTCGTTACCTTAAAGAATCGTGAAGGAGACCCATTTATGAGGAGTGCGAACGTGGCACTGTACATACATCTCATGATCCAGTTGATAGATTTTGGATTCATCCCCATCTGCAGCAAAACCAGCCTCGAGAAGGTTCTATCCACCCTATCGTAGGCCTTATCCATATCTGGTTTGAGAATGGTCGCCTTGAGGTTTTTCTTTTTTATGGAGTGAAGGGTTTCTTGTGCGATTGCAACCGCACTATGGATCTGTCTATTATGAAGAAAACTAAATTGTTCCTCGCTCATGATCTCACTCAGCATAGGGTGGAGGCGTCTAGCGGTGATCTTCAAGATCAACTTGTAGGAGATATTAGCGCAGGAAATGGGCCTGTAATCTCCGAACATTTTTTACTTCTATTTTTTGGGGTTAAGGTAGATGGAATTAGAGTTAAGTGCCCCATGCACTTGACCAATCCGTTGAGACTCACAGACCATCAGGAGGAGGTCAGTCTTAATCAACTCATAGAATGTTTAGTAAATTTCGTCTGGAAAACCATCAGGACCTGGATTCTTGCCACTCTTCATAGTGAACAGGGAAGATTTTAATTCATTCTTCGAGACTTCTTCCACTAGGGACTGGTTCATCTCATCAGAAAAGACCCCGGGGAACTTGCTCACAACTTCAAGGATCTCCTGGATAGAACATCCTATTGGTGCACTAAAGAGTTTTTCAAAATGTCTGGCACTAGCAGTTGCCTTCTCATTGAAGGAGGATGCCACGATACCTTGATCGTCTCTTATATCCTAGATTGTGTTCATATTCTTTCGATGGTTAGTAAAATTGTGAAAAAAAATTGTATTGTTGTCACCTGCCTCAATCCAGAGAGCCCTGCTCTTCAATCTCCACATTTGTTCTTCCTTCATAAGCCAATTGCCTTTTCAATTTTCTAGACTCTTCAGTTTGTCAAGTTGTATAGGGCTAAGCGACCCATCTTCTATGTGACTGTGGAGTGCCAATATGTTGCTTTCAATATGTTTTATTTCCCTTTGTGTGTTGGCCTTCCATATCGGAAGCCAATATTTAATGGCTCTATTGATTTTTTTTAGGTTCTCCCCAAATTGGACCATCAATGGTTTTGGCTTATTGAGGGAGAGGTGCTCGCAGTTGTCTGAAACCAACTTAATAAAATCATCTTCCCTAAACCAGGCTTAACAAAATTTCAATGGGGTCGGTGGGGCCTTCGATCCAGGTCTCCACTACAACATAATTGGACGATGGTCTGATAAACCACCCTCCCCCACTAATGTCTTGAATGAAAATCCCAAATCCAAGAAAGCTTAAAAAATAAATAAAAATATGTCAAGTCTTTTGGCCACATAATCCTCTCTGGTCCTACAATTGCACCATGTGGGGGACAATTTGGTCTACTTGAGGTCCACAAGGTGTAGTTTCTCTAGGAAGGAGTGAAAGAAAGCCTTCTGTCAATCCTCCCTTGGGTTGTTCCCCCAAATTTCTTGAAGAGAGAGGGTGAAATTTATATCCCCTCTAACTAAGGTGTGAGGATCCCTAAAAACTGCATCCTCTGACAGAGCTTCCCAAAAAGGAACCTTGTCCACATAAGGACCGTAAATATTTATGACAAAGAAAGAGAGACCACTATCCTTATGTCTAAGGGAGACTGAAATAGTAGATCTAACCGAAGAAGTGTATAAGGCTTGGAACAATGGGATCCACCTAGTGATTAATCCTCTAGAGAAACCATCTGCATCTAAAGATATAAAAGACCATTTTTTTAGCTAGGGCTCCATCGCCTCCCTGGCCTTCGCCGCCGAACACATATTCTCCTAGGGAAGAATTATATCGGGTTTTTGACTCAGGAGCAGTCTTTTGAGAGCTAATATTTTCTGAGGGCCCCCAATCCCTCTACAATTGTAGGATAAGATCATCATCGCGGAGGGGGAGGTAGGGCGCTCCCCGTTCTAAGAGCCCTGGTGATGGTAGATTGTGTACCTTTACATATTTATGTCATCACCTTCTCCTTTGCCTTGTGGAGATGTGATTTCCAACTAGCTTGTGCGATAACTGGGGGATCCAGTGGCAATCCTCATTTTGAAGGATTGACCACCTTCAGGAGGTCCTTATATCTAAGAGCATAACGCTTTATGGGTTGCGGAGAAGGGTGATGAGATGATGGAGAGGAGGGGCCCATACCCGTGGGGATATACGAGGGGCCAAGGGAAAAGTCGAGGAGGGAAGGGGAGGGGAAGCCAGAAGGGACGAAAGAAGGGGAGAAATCAGAGAGCCCCAAAAAGGGCGATGTCGAGCCTCTGTGAGGGTCGGGTGGGGGAGGGGGGACAGACAGAGGCTCAATCGGGGGAAATGAAACCTCCCCTGGCCTTATGGGTTGAGGAAGGAGGGTACCACAGTCACTCACATATTTTACACAAGGGTCAATATTATCTGACCCAGACATACACTTTGGTGCAGAAACCAAAATTGTTTTGTTTGCTAAACCAGGATGCCAAGATATTGACTGGAGGATATCACTGCATTCGGCCCTATCTGCACCTCCTCTTATCTCTACTCGACATACACTACCTCAGTAGTACTCGCATGCCCAACATTAGACTTTCTCCTGCAAACCTTCCGTGGACCCAATGTAGATGACAACAAACGAGTACATTGAGCATGAACATGACCAATCTCTTGACAATCGTAGTAACAGAACGATAGGTGCCAATAATCGATCTTATGTTTCCAAATCTTATCAACAAACACAATATCAATGGACCCAACCAATCCTCCATGAACATGCACCTCAATTTGTATCCATGCTCACCGTCGGTCATTTTTCGAGGCCCAATTAGGTTCCAAGCCCACAAAAGAGCCCAATTTGTTGCCAATTGCATAGAGTGCATCTATGGACCAAAAAGCCAGTGGCATGCCCAACAAAATGGCCTAGACTCGCATCAGAGATACAGGTTCCTTCATCGGATCAAAATCCATGGTCCACAACTTGAGAGTCAGACCGAAGGGTCCCCAAGACCAGTGTTTCGACATGAGTACTCAACAATGGTCCGCCGAATTTAAAATAAAAGAAATCCAAACCCGAGCTAAGACATGGGTCTCCAGAGTATATCCGAGCAATGGCTTCCACTGCAACTCTAACCATCTGTGAATGGATTTTTCCCCCGTGACCCACCAGGGATAGACCCACAAAGCGCATCACCTCAGATATTGGAATGTCCTCTCTAAACACCATTTGTACCAATCCCTTTCTTTCCTTGATGCACTTTGGTGTAAATTTGCATCCATGCGCCTGTAAAGGAGACCCACTTAAGTTAAGTTTCCCTCCCTTTGCCACGGAACAACCAGAAACTTCCACCACCTAGGACTTCGACTACGGAAGGCTAGGAGGGAAGGTTTCCCCGTGATCCAAAAAAAGCCTCAGGTGGAAATTGACAAGATCTGTGGGAGAGGGGACAACCTCGTGAAGTCCACTCGTAACATATGTGGCAGCATTAATCCCTGACTAGGGACCTTCTCCTTCCCCACATGCAAAACATTTATGGAAAATCATTCTAACAGACCTCTCGGATCTAGTGCGATGGGGAAGTCGATCGCAATTGTCGATCCCAAAACTTTGAAGGTGTGCAAGAGGCCCGTACTTGTGTGGGGCTTGCCTCATAATCTAAAGCTTGGTCTTCTTCGAGGGCCATCTATCCAGTAATTTAAATATGTCTAGAAAAATAGTACGTGCCCAGATCTCCAGTCGAGATAGGTGTGAAAAGGAGGAGGGATACCGGTGGGAAAATGTGGAAGACATAATGTGGAAAGAGGGAGACGAAAAAAAGGTGCCAGAAAAAAGTTCAGGGCCCTGCGGCCCCCACACCCAGGCTTATGTGTGAACCCACGTGACCAAAAAAAAACCTTAGACTGCAAAGCCAAAAATCCCCTCCATGTATTATTCCATACACACACACTTATTATACTTTATTTCCATGTTTGTAGATGGAATGTGAAGAGGATGAACATAAAAAACAAGTCAATCAAGAAAACATTAGGTTAAATAACCAAATTACAATATCGCCTACAAGTGATGAAGAAATGAGGCATGCACGCAACTCGAGTGATGACAATAATTCAAGTGATGAATGACAATCGATATAATTGAATGTTACTGCAAGTTGTATGTTTTGGAATAATTGTTTGTGAAAATCAGGGATTTTGTTTAGTGGACTCGAGATATTGTTGCAATTGAACGAGGACATGTTACCAATGAGTGTAACAATTACATATTCGTTGTATCTTGATTATTGTGGACCTTTACATTGTCCCATTTTGTATGACCATGGGTCTCTTATTCATGTATAATAAAATGGGTTTCTTATTTTATTGCATTGTCGAATGTTGTAAAATGTTTCATTATTGATTAATTAATATGTGGATGATTTACATTGTTACAAATAACAGAGGTGTAATCAGTGGGATAACGCATTAATGCAATCATTATATAAAAATGCAATAAAAAAATATAAAAAACAATATTATTATAAAAAGTATTTGATTTTGAGATGATTAATTGAAAATTTATAAAAAAATACAATTATTTAAAATATATACATATCGTGCACTGTATTCTTATGAACTCACTAAACGATGCGTGCCATAATATACAAATCAGTGCATGTTAAGGGTTTATACGCACCGGTGCCTATCAATTATATTTAAGCATCGATGCCAAATATTGAGAAAAAACATCATTCCTTAAACGATATAATATGCAATTATATTTATCGCTTCAACATTTTACATTGCACATGTTTATAATATGCATTGGTGCTTTAAATATAATATGTGCCTCAATGCTTTTAATATAAGATACACACCAGTGCATTTAATATAATATATGCACCGGTGCATTTAATATAATATATGCATCGATGCTTGATAACAAAGAATAATGTCAACATCTCATCTCGAATATTCAAAATTTCACTACCCTTCAGTGCACAGAGTAATACATGCACCGGGACACACAAAATATACAAGCACGAGGGCATACATAACATGTAAGAGCATTGGTGCTTTAACTGACTTAGAAAGCACCAATGTTGGATATGCAAACAATGTGGAACTGATGCGTAACAATTATAAGAGCATCGGTGTTGGATACAACAAAAGGCGAATCCGGTGCACACTATATATAAAATCACCGATGCTTTTTAATTTATCTGTACGCACTCGTTCTTTTATATTAATAGCGCACGTTGCACTTTAACAATACAAGCACCAAAAAATAAAACCTCCGCTACAACCTGCGCTTGCCCAATTCTTTTTAGTTATATGGAACATCCATTAAAACCTCTGCTTCAAATAATGGAGGTTTTTTTGAAAAGTTTGCTAAATCTTGTAACACTAAAAACCTCCACTAGAAGGTGTTCTACTTGTAGTGAAAACTTCAACAAGACAACCATCTGTTCGAGGACTCTTGTCCTTTTGAAATGAAGTTAGAATAGTCATAAGATCATCCATAGAGACCTCCTCATATAATCCCTTAATATATTCTTTAGTTACCTTCCTTGGAAAAGAAAAGTTATCTCGATGATTTGTGCAATATTAGCACCCTTAGGTTCTTTATAATTTTTTCCAAAGTGTTTGACCCCTAAATCAATCAAAACTCTAAAACTTCTAACCATAGCTCCTTCCTCATTCACCATCTCATAGATGGTACTAATATTTTTCCTATAGCTAACATACCAGTGAAACAAAATTGTGTTCTCATCACCCAACTCCAACTAGGTATCCCTTCTATTTAATCTCCATTCAACCTCCCTCCCATCCAACAACTTCCTTTCTCTTGGGTTCCAATTGTTTGAGTCTTATAAGGTTCTCCTAAATGAAAATTCTACCATGATTCCTTTAAAGATCTCACTAATGTCCTTCTCTCCTTAAGAAGCTTGTCTCTTTTCCTATGCCTCTCCCCAACCTAGGCCACCATTGTTTGCTTGACAACCTTTAATGCATGAGAAAGTTGTTCATTAGCAAAGGCCCTTATATTATGATTACAACTCCTCGAGCTATTCTTCACAATCCTGAAATTCTTCCTCCAGGAGCCAAATTAATCTACATTTGAAGGGGCTCCTAGATTTTTTCTCATTCATTTGAAATTGAAGGAAGATAGGGCAATGGTAAGATATTCCACCCTACTCAATCCATGATCTATACTTATCTACCTGCTACAGTGAAGGAGTTGAAACCAATAATCTATTGAGTCTTTTAGATATTGCTTCTCTCCCAACCTTAATATTCCACTGGGTGGGCTCAAGAGAAATTGATTTCATATCTACAAGACTAGCAAGTTCAAGCTGATGCAAGAATAAATATGTCAGCTTGTCCCCTCTGGCAGTATCCCCCCACACCTGCAATATATTCAAAGTAAAATTTAAATCACCACCTAATATCACTCTTACTTCTTGAAAAACTTGTAACTTAAAAATCTACTCCTATAAATCATGTGTATCCTCATAAGGTCCATACACATTTAGAATAGAAAAATACTTCCCTAGGCTTTTACTATAAAGTTTCATGCACAAACCTTAAATAAAAATAAAATAATTGTTTAGACTCAAGTTGAGGTTCCACCTAGTGATAAGGCCCCCCAAAAGACCTACAGAATCATTGAATGTAAATTCCCAACCCTTAAAGTAGTTTCTCAAACTATCCACAATGGCCACCCCCCCACACATGGTATCTTATGAAATAATTATATCAAGCTTCTCAACTTCACAAAGTCTTTTGAGGGCAGGTATTTTATGGTGACCTATCAAAACCCTAGATTTTAGCAGAGAGAAGCTTCATGACAACCCATCCTCAAGGGTTTGGCTTGCTCTAAGTACCCCTGTGATGGGTCGTTATCGACCTTGTCGTATCCCTTTCATTGCCTTCACTTGTGCATGAAATAGATAAGACTTCCTTGCCAATTGATTAGGAGCTGGGTCTTTCATGTTATCTAACCCCATGCCTCCAAATTTCTACCCATCCACATCACTGTTAGTTTTTTTAGGATGTAAATGACAACAAACCCTCCCTTGGATTTCTCAAGTCCCAAGATACAAACCTAAACATGGCTGGTCTCTCCCAATATCATATGAAGAGTCCTTGATCATATTGGAGCTGATGGGCAAACAATGAAAATTTTGATTGAATCCAAGCTAAACCCTCCTCCATATTCCAAGAACCCTTCTTCCTCTTATTATTGGTAAGAAGAAAATTTGACACCTCGGTCGAGGTTAGCCACAAAACCTCACAAAGTAAATGTTCATTTATAGGGAGAATATCACATTGAGTGGAAAACTTACTAGGATAATTCAAAACTAGAGGAGTAGGTAGGGTAACTATGTTCGAGTTTACCACAAGATTGTGATATGAGACCATGACCTTATTGACATATTTCCCCATAGTAAGTTGTGACTTGTTCAAGTTCCTCAGACTTGTGGCTTCAAGAATGAGTGAACTCGGTGCCTCCAGATGTATTAAAGAACCCAAAGCATCATGGGAATTTAATGGAGCATCAACCTAACCAACTTTTGTTGCACTTTTTAGAACTTCTTCAAAACCACCATTAAGAACCTTGTAATCAACTTCTTTGGGAAACTCACCCCTGAGTCCAGGGTCCTCTTTTTTCCTCTAAATATACTTCTAAGAAGTTCAAGTACAATCATGCACAATATGACCATATTGCTGACAATGAATGCACTTGAAAGGGTCATTCGGATAATCCAGAATTTGAGAAAACATGAGCTCACCAAAAGCAATTTCGATACTCTTGCAGAGACCTTCCCTTATTTCAATTTCAACCAATACTTTGGTGACAATTCATCCACTATCATTCTTGTAGGATTGGTCCACTAAAATAGTCTTTTTCAAGACGATCATTCAACATTTTCAAATATTGCCTAACATCTTCACCCATATGGTTATCTTGGCCAAAATATTTGACTTTGGATTGAAACAAGGATGCCGAGTTTTTAGATTCAAGAATTTAGAGCGCCAAAATGAATTTCCACCTAAAGTCACCAAAGCATCGACCTATGAGCGAAAGACAAAACCAATCCATCCCTAGGAAAAAATATGGAAGGTTGGTCCATATCCAATCATTGAAAACCAACGACTCTACATCCAATCGTTCAATGTTCCCATTGCTCTTTGTCTCCCAAGAAATTTCCCTGCTAGGGTTTTACAGAGTAAGTAAATATCTGCTCAACCCTAGTGTCTTCTCTAACCATAAGTCGAATACCACCCTCTTTGTTTTGAAGGGCCTTTCCCTTTTTTCTACTTAATCACACCCTCTGAGGAAAACCCCCTACGAGAATCTGCACAACAACTCATTAGATAAGCCAAATCAAAGTTACCACCTACAAAACCACCACATTAGGGATCGTACTCCTGATAGTAAGACCTTTCTTTTCCTGTCGATCCAAAACTAAATCCAAAACCTTAGTCAAACTTCGAAGAATTGCTTTCTCATTTCACTATGTAGATGAAACTTTTGGAGAAAGTGCATCAAGTTGGGAACCATTACTCTCAGTAGATTAGGACCTAAGGCTACTAACTCCAATTGATGTGTGTAGAGGCTTTGTACATGCATTAGTCCCAATGCCATCAAGGGAATTGACATCGATCTAACAAGAACCTCCTCCTTTGAGGTTACCCACAACACCACCCAAAATCAAAGGTTTTGTGACCACTAGAGACAAGCCACCGTTATTACCCCTTTAGTATAATCCAAAAGGGATGCTAGGGCTTGACGCTAGTAATATTGTAATTCTCTTAATTAAGCTTGCATTTATTTCAAATGGGTTGTCCAACTAGATTTTCCCTTGATGATGTTAACTTAGTAAGAACTTGGCAACCTCTTCCTTCAATCCATCAAACCAATCGACTTGTCGTGCTCCTAAGTAGCTTCGAATTCGTGCTCTGTCAAGCATTGCTCTTCAACTCCTAGGAAGTCCCCCTTGCCACATGAATCTAAATACTCGAAGATCCGTACCCCCTCCATGGGGTTATACGAGTAATCAACCAACTGCACGTCTTTAGGATCCCCAACCAGTGTTTGCATTCTCACATCGTGCCCCACGAGCCATATTAATTATGAGATTATAAATGTCTGTATAATTGATTTGACATTCGCCATCCACTACATTTATAGATATGTGCAATTTATCCATCCCACAATTTCATTCAAAGTTTCTTTTCCCATATCTATTTATTGAAACAAGAACCTAACAAACATGGAAAATTTAACATTTTTTCCCCCCAAAAAATAGTTGTGGGAAGGATAACAATCACTCCTCACAACCATCCAAGCTAAACCCTTAACATGTCATTTATGAGAATTGAACCAAGTGGAGAGGATAACAATTACTCGTCACAACCATCTAAACTAAAATTAATGGACACATAAAATTTAATATGTGAGACTACCTCTCATATCTATGACATACTTACGATAGAATCCCCATCGGTTGGGCAATTCACATCTCTACACAAGTAACCCGGTTTACTTCACCATTCTGTCCAAGTCACTATCAACATACAAGTCTCTACTTCCATGAAGCCTCACAGACAAACCGGATGACTACAGACAGGAGGCAAGTGAACAATCTAATACAGTGACGCAATGGAGCAATCCTTGTTCGAGCATCTGCCAAAGCTGGTGAGAGCAAAAACCCAAGAAGCAATTGAGTACATTCTACAGTCTCTGTGGCGGACTCGCAAATCTGGATTGGACTCAGCCGAGAAAGCCCACATTCAAGACCTCCTCGAGCTTTCCTCACAGGAAGAATTAGACCCTGTAAGTTACTCTACCTTTATTTAATGTTGACATAATACTAGATAAGGCAAATATTTTAAATTTTATCCAGTTTCCACAATGCCCCATCGAATTAGTCACCCGGCATACAGCTACTGAAATTCTCTCAAAGACAACGGTCTGTCTGAATTAGTCCCAATGCTGAAACCCAGTGAATTTTAGTTTAACCTAGATAAGGTTCTGCATGGCAAAGACTGGACTTCGTTGTTAGGTGCCAGGTCCGAGGGAAACTATTTCACCAAAATTGTTCGGGACTTGCACCTGGCCCCATCTCTTCAAACTCACGCCATGCAGGTTGGGCAGACCACAGTA
>ML776651.1:374125-401749 GCA_009831015.1 Picea engelmannii | reverse complement strand
AGTGAACCACTGGATTGTAGTTATGTACTACTATGAATAGACACAGGTGTGTTCTATCCTCATTCTAATTGCCTTGAAGACTATCAACAGTTTATTGGAGATAATGATCATTTAGATGAATGATGAACAGAGATTTTCCAGACGGAAAACAATTCAGAGCTTTTACTCTTGTATCACTCTATGGTGAGAGTGACTTATACATCATCATATCTAACTACTCAGATGAAGTATTGTTTCGAGAGATGATGCAGTTGATGATGATGGTGATGCTCATGATCTAGTCATGAAATAGTTTAGATGACTATATTGATGCTATCGGGTAAATGGTATATTTTGTGCTCAAGTCCATTACCTGTAAATACCTCTCTAGCTAGGAGGGAGTGTTAATATTATGGTAGCTGCGGGAGGTATTTACCCCCATGTGTGAACCTGACAAGAATAGAAGACTCCGGGAAGCAAGAGAAACCCTAATGAGTTGGCTAATAACCCTAGAAGCCTTGTCGGCTCAAGAAGATAATTTATATTAGGCTATTAGCCTCCAAGAGAAGAAGTCGNCCAAAAATAATAATAATATACTGAACAGACACTATCCAGAAGGAGAAGTCGGCCCCAACAAATCTGGCAGAACCAGTATAAATACAGGGCACCAGTTCTCATTTGACAGCATCTCAGAATTGCAGTTTTGCAGTTTGGTGCGCCCTGCAGTTGCAGTCTTGTGCGCAGGTTTGGAGGAAGAGCTGGTGCAGCTGCAACAGCAACAAGATCTCAATATTGGCTTGAATATCTCTTGGCTAGGGTTTGGAACATTTGATCAGTCTTTGTTGATGCGCTATCCTTGGGGATTGATGCGCTACTTTTTGTTTGGCTATCTAGCCTAGGGTTTGCTTCCGGAGGAATTCTCAGTCAAGGTTAAGGTGCTCGGAGGGAGGCTTTGGCCTATGGTTGGGTGACGAAGGTATCGTCAATGGTAAAACGAGCACACCATCTTCTATATTCTAACACCGGGATTGAAGAAGAACCTACTTTCTATGGACAGGGTATGCGGTAGCATTTTAGGTGGACATGTTCTTGCATAGTCGAGAGGATTGAGCATTGACTTAGCAGGGGTCATTGGTGTTCGTGATGGTGATCTTTACAGGTTGACAAGACAGCCAGCCCAAGCCTTGGTACATGATAGTGATAGTCTATGCGAGCTTTGGCATAGGAGATTGAGACACTTGCATTACAGGACTTTGTTAGTGTTGAGGAGGATGGTTACAGGTCTTCCAGAGTTTGGAGCAGAGCACTAGGGTGTATGCATGGGTTGTGCACTTGGCAAGAATGCAAGGCTGCTTTTCTGAGCAATGATAGTAGGTCCAAGGGGATCTTGGATCTAGTACATTCAGATGTGTGTGGACTGATGTCAGTTCCATCTTCGAGTGGTTACTTGTACTATGTGGCCTTCATTGATGATTATTCTAGGAGCACATGGATCTTCTTCATGAAGACCAAGGATGAAGTCTGTCGATTCAGGGAGTTCAAGTCTCAAGTGGAGAATCTGACAGGGAAGAAGATCAATGTCTTGAGGTCAGATAACGGGGGCGAGTATACCTCCAACGACTTCAAAATTTTTTGCAAGGAGGCAGGGATCAAGAGTGAGTTGCAGTGCCTTTCAACCCATAGTAGAATGGGGTTGCAGAGAGGAAGAATTAGACCATAGTTGAGGCTGCCAGGGCGATGTTGCATGACCAGGATCTACCTATGTTGCTTTGGGCAGAGGCGTGTAACATGACAGTCTATGTTCAAAACAAGAGTCCTCACAGGATCTTGGAGGACAAGACTCTTGAGGAGACATTCATAGGAGTGAAACCAAAGATAGGGCATTTGAGGATCTTTGGGTGTCCAATTTACATCCATGTTCCTAAGGAGAAGAGGACGAAGTTAGAAACTTTTGGGAGGAAGGGCGTGTTTGTGGGATACAACGAGACTTCGAAGGCCTACTGGATCTACATTCCAGGACAACGACAGATTAAGGTTAGTCGGATGTCAGGTCTGAGGAGGAGTTGGCTTTCAGGAGGTCTTGAGAGAACACAACAGAGACAAATGGTGAGGAGCATGAGCTTCAAAGGTTGAGGAGAGTACAAGTCCATCTAATACAAGGATTCAACCTTCAGACCATGAGGAGTTGAAGGAGTTAGTGGATTCAGTGGACCCTCCTAGTGATGAGGACACGAAGCCTAGATGGATTCAGGATACTTTGAGATGTAGAGAGGCATGTGGCCCCCAAGATCACTTCTGGTGGTTGATTTAGGCTTGGGATCAACAATGGCTTCTTGGTTCAGCAGGAAACAAACTTCTGTGGCACTTAGTTCAACAGAGGTGGAGTATATGGTAGGTAATTTGGCGAGTTGTGAGGCCATTTGGCTTCGCAAGCTTCTTGCAGGGTTATTTGGTAAGGTGTTGGAGCCTACGGTGATTTACTGTGACGATTAGAGTTGTATCAGATTCTCAGAGAATCTAGTGTTTCATGACAGGTCGAAACACATTGAGATCATATACCACTTCATCAGAGACAGGGTGCAGAAGGAAGCTGTGAAGCTCCATTACATTTCCACAGATGAGCAGATTGCAGATATTCTCACCAAACCCCTAGTGAAAGGGAAGTTTGTCTACTTCAGAGACAAGCTAGGAGTGGTGGAGAATACCTCCCTCGCTAAGAGGGAGTGTTGATGTTTTTTGTAGCATCGAGGAGGTATTCTCACATTGGCCTTGGTGTTGGGCATGTGGGAATCTTTGTTGGCACTCACATTGCATTTTTTATTTTGTGAAAACCACTTCTATGTAGAGCTGGGGCTTGGAATTGTTATTGTTGGGGCTTGGCACCCACTTGAAGGAATAAACAATTCTAATTTAATGTTGAGTTTAGAAGGGGCTCCTAAACTCACTCTTAGACTCCTATAAAAGGAGAGGCAATGTGAGGAGACACCACACATCTTATCTTGTCATTATGGTGTTGGCATGATGGCAAATTTCAACAAAGGAGATCTTCACTTTAGCAAATCTGACCTACGGTTTTCTGTCTTTCTTTTCTAATTTTTCTGCCAAGAAAGAGAGGCCGCACGTGTGAGAGAGAAAGAGGAGAATAGATTGCATGTGTGAGCCGTACAGTCCGTACGACACGTGTGAACCGTACATCCGCAGGAACAACTGCACGTGCGAATTGTACTACGTAATTATTGCAGGTTGTACTGCATGTGCAGGTCCATACAGTAGCCATAGATTGTTCGTACAATTGCACGTGAGAGGAGGGTGACGCAGGTGGTCGTACATGTGACGTTAGCTAGGGTTTCTGCAGATTTGTAAGTTGGAAGATTTTCCAGAATTTTGTTGAAGTTGTAATTTTGCTGAAGAGGACTGGTTTTGTCCTCGGGATTCTTTATGAAAATTTTAGTGAACAAAAATTTGTGTCTCTTGTGTATGGATGATTTCTCTCTGATCTTTGTGCTTTCGCTATAATTTTCTGTCACAATTTCAGTGTAAAATTATTCAGTGACAACAACCCTAGTTTATTGTTTGAGGTCACTTGGATGTAATTTTCAGATCTGAAATTGAATGCATTAAATGCTTAAAATTTGACACTACCTACTAGACTGCATGTGCCTAACTGAACTTAGACTTAGGCCAAAAATTAAAAAACTGCTTAAGAAAACTGAAGCTAACACATACAATTGCATGTGCCTTCTTTTACTAACTGAGAAATGACATGCCAACTGTCTAACACATGCAAATTGCTGAAATAGATTGTTGAAGATGGAATAACAATCCACTTTTATAAGATTGATTACTCTCTCATAATTAATCATCAAATTGTTGAAGTAGAAGTGTGCCCCCACTGTCCTGTTGAAGTGCCCAACGTTGTGCACCAGTGTGCCCAGACTCGCAGAAGACAATTCGAGGTACAATCTAATGGCCCCTACTGGTTGTTGGTGGACCTTGGAATTTCAAAGATATCCATTGAAAGTGACTTCGATTGTTTGCACGAGACTAGACGTGGAATTTTTTTTGAACTTATGATTTGTTGGCTTTAATATATCGCAGAAGGAACGATTTCTCACAAACTTTGCTACCATTTGCACTATCTTCAGCTAGCAGAAATACCTTTGCGAATTCGTGGTCGTCTTTTCCACTCCAAAGTGTCTTGAAATCTTGGAATAGTGTATATCGTGCAATAGTTGTAGTCTACGATCTCTCCGAGGAACCCAAATGGCACTCTATTTGTATAGAATTTTGACCTTCAATAGGCAGTCTTGTAACTCTTCATCTGGTGGAGTCGTCCTGTTTCTTTGCATGAATGCTATTATGCTTGCAAAGTTCGTACAATGCATAGAACCCCCCTGAAAGCTTTGAAACTAGACTACCAAAATTGTGCAATGTCAATCCAACTAGAAGTGGTTTTGATAGGAAATCTACAACCTTATGTTTGATTCCTTTTTGGTACTTAATCAAAATGTTGAACTGTTGCAAATAAGTAATATCCTTCGCATGTTGTGCATTTTTGTTCTTGTTCTGTGTTTGGAGGAATTGGAGAAGCTTATGGTCGCTATGGATGATGGTCTCTTTTATTTAAGCAAAAAATGTCGCCAACACTTCAATTGCTTGTTAAACCAATGAGTACATTTTTGGGTCATACATTGAATAGTTCAGAAATGCAACTATAATGTTTTCAAGTGATATGCAACAGGTCTTTAGTGTTGCATCAATATTGTGTCCATGGCATGTCCAATGTCATCTACCTTGATCTCAAAGGCTTGATGAATATTGGGCAAGGTGAGAATTGAAACAATCATTGCTTGTGCCCCAATTGAAACCAACTCTGTAATTATTCAGTGCATCAAGAGGGTGTGTGATATGGGAAAATTGCACTATGAATTTCCTAAGATAATTGACCTTTTCCATGAAACATCACATGTCATGAATGTTTTTCAGTGGTGGCCAGCTGACAATGCTGAAAATTTTGCTGGATCAATGTGGAGTCCATCTTGGTTAACATAGAATCCAAGATAAATAAGATTTGTTTATGTGAATGTGCACTTCTTCAGATTGATTAATATCTTCTCTTGGCGTAATGTTAGGAATACTTGATTCATGTGCTTCAAGTGGTCTTGCCAAGTTTTATTGAAAATCCTTGTATCATCTATAAGTATGCGATCACAAAAGAGTCATGGTATTGTCCGAGAACTTTGTTCATCATTCTCATGAACTTTTAAATTTTCTCTTAAGCAATTAAGTGTGTGTAGTATTCTTTAAATTTAGTTTATTAAAACAATAACTGTATGCATAAGGATCACTGAAAGAAAGACATCCACAATATACACAAGATTTATCTTGGGAAACCCTCGTGGGGGAGAAAACCCAACAAAGCTTCTTCAATATAGATTCTTCAACAAGTACAATGTCTCTCCTAAGAGAGATCTCACCAAAACAGAAGAAAAACCAGAAACCCTAACCATAACAGGGTAGCGCAACACTAGACCAAGATAGTCCTCCAAAAAATAACCAAAACCTTTCACTAGAACACCCTTCTTTTGTAGTTGCGTCTTCTCCTCAGACTTGTGCACTTCTTACTTGTGTGAGAGACCTAGTTGTGTGTTTTCTCCAAGTGAGGCGCCTAGCCTCTTATAAATACAGGTTGAGCCACCCAGAATTAGGTCAAGGCCGACCTGTACACTTTACCCCCTTTTAATTTACAATTGACTTTGTCAAGGCACAATAGGGCCGACTTTTACAAAGGCACAATAGGGTCGACTTAACAAATAATATAATAATGTTCTTTAGGGTTTTGTCTTGGTCTAATACAATATTGGAACAATGAGAATATCTTTTGAAGCTACTCAAACTTCAACACTCCCTCTTAGCAAGGAAGGTATTTTTCTGGCACGATCATCACGTCTGCTTCTGCACTTCTGTACACTTGACCATTGACTTGTTGAATTTCCACAAATCTATATTGAGGAAGTTTTGTAACCACATCATGCATCCCAGGTCTCATCATCCATCTGGGCTTTATGCCATCACGGGGCTTTAACTCACCAACTCACACAGAATCAACTATCTAGTTCGTACAGAACTAGTAACTCTTCAACTCACACATAATCTGACATCTAGTTCACAAGGAACTAGTAACCTCTGGTTGGCACACCAGGCAACTGGTCCACAATGACCAGGCATCTAATCACAAGGATTAGGCGATATAGTACGCACACACTACCCATCTAGCCCAAGGCTAGGGAACACCTCCAACCACACAGGTTGGCCCACCAGCTTGAAAAGCCGTGTAACTAACCAGCCTTGAAGGCATGGCATTTGCTGAGCTTGTGCGAGGTCATGCTGACTCGTGCCACAGTCAATAACGTGCATACCATACTTTTTCACTAGAATAGCAATCTACGTACTAGACTTTTTCACTGGAGTAGCAGTAACTCGACGTACTAGACTTTTTCACTGGAGTAGTCCTCTGCATACTGGACTTTTTCACCGGAGTAGCAGTGACTCGGCGTACCAGACTTTTTCACTGGAGTAGCCCTTTGCATACCAGACTTTTTCACTGGAGTAGCAATAACGTGCCCGTGAATGACTACCCGTTTCCACAACCACATGTTGATGCTGTTCCCCTGGAATCGCATCTGTAACTCATCACTCCCTCTTACTAGGGACCACACCAAGCTTGTCTCTAAAGTATACAAACTTCACTCTCGACAGAGGCTTGGTCAACACGTCTGCTATCTGCTCATCTGTAGCGACATACTGGAGCTTCATTGCTCCCCTCTGTATCATATCTCTGATATAATGGTACCTGATCTCGATATGCTTGGACTTGTCATGGAACACTGGGTTCTCTGTCATCTTCACACAACTCTGGTTGTCACACCAGATACAAGTCACCTCTAACTCAAGATCAAATAACCCTGCAAGCAGCTTCCGAAGCCACACTACTTCGCTGCTAGCTGCACGTGCTGCTATATACTCTGCCTCAGCCGTACTGAGCGCCACAGTAGTCTGTTTCCTGCTGAACCATGAGATCATAACTGATCCCATACTGAAGCAATATCTAGATGTACTCTTCCGGTCTGCAACATTACCGACCTAATCTGAATCAGTAAAGCCTCGCAGGCCTATCTCACGATCTGAAGCATATCTGAGTCCATAATCAATTGTACCCTTCAGGTACCTCATCACATGTTTTGTTGCAATCAAGTGAACACCTCTCGGCTCAACCATATACTGACTCAATGTGTTCACAACAAAACATATATCTGGCCCTGTGTTCGTTAAGTACATCAAAGAACCAATAATCTATCTATACATGGTGGCATCCACTGTCTCTGAAGATGTATCACTCGATAACTTCAGATTTGTCACCATCAGTGTAGGCATGGCCTCACAATCCATCATTTCGAATCTCTTCAGAATCTCCACAACATATTTTCCTTGATTAAGGAAAATCTCACTCGATCTCTGCCATACCTCCAGACCTAGAAAATAATGCATCATGCCTAGGTCTTTCATCTTGAACTCTGCAACAAGCTTTGTCTTACTCTCAGTGATGAGCTTCTCGTCTCCTGTTAGAAACATGTCATCCACATACAACAGTAATATCACTGGTCCACCATCCACAACCTTGAAGTACATGTTGGAATCTGCTTTACTCTTGGTAAATCCCAAGATCATCAACAAACTGTCAATTCTACCGTACTATGCTCTGGGTGCTTGCTTTAACCCATACAAGGCTTTCTTCAATACACACACATGTGTTTGATTGTCATGTGTCTCGAAACCTTGTGGTTGCTCCACATACACTTCCTCTTCTATTACAGCATTTAGAAAAGTTGTCTTCACGTCCATCTAGTGTAGCTTCCACTTCATTATTGTAGCTATCACAAGTATCGCTCTAATCGAAGTGTATCTCGCCACAAGAGCAAATGTCTCCTCATAATCTATTCCTTCTTTCTAGGAGAAACCATGTGCCATGAACCTTGCCTTGTACTTCTCTATACTTCCATCTGCTGAATGCTTCGTTTTGTAAATCCACTGGGAACTTACAACTACCTTCTCTTTCGGTCTCGGAACCACATCCCAAACATCATTCTTTACAATGGACTGGTACTCTTCAACCATGGCATCCTTCCATTCTTTCTTTTCTACAGTCTCTTCATAACTGGTAGGCTCAACATCAATAATGTCACTCAACAATGCCACGTAACTAGAGTATGGTCGTGGTCTCTTGCTTTCTTAGAAGGATCCATCTGGAGCACCATACTTCTCTGCATCCTGAATAATTTCTCGAGCCCAAGCTGGTCTTCTCTTCTTAGTATTCATCTCTCGGGATGAATCTGCAGGTTTCTATGGTTCTTCCATATCATGATCTTCTAGTTCAACATCATCACCTACATCTGTATCTGTAACTCTAGGAGCTTCAGGCTCCTCATCATGAATCTCATCTGTACGATGCTGCCTTGATCTACTGAAGGATGCATCCTCATCGAAGGTGACATCTCTGCTAGTCTCAATCTGATGGTGCCCAGGGATGTAAACTCAGTATGCCTTCGATGTCTCACTGTATCAAACAAATATACCCTTCTTGCCTGAAGGGTCCAACTTTGATCTCTTGTCCTTGGGGACATGCACATATATTGGACAACCAAATATCCTGAGGTGGCTGACCTCTGGATTTTCACCTGTAAACATCTCTTATGTTGTCTTGTTCCCAAGTACACGGTGGGGACTTCTGTTCTGCACGTATACTCCAGTTCTGGCTACTTCTGCCCACAAATGCATTGGTAAGTCTTGATCATATATCATGGTCTTCACTGCTTCCATGATTGTACGGTTCTTTCTTTCTGCTACACCATTCTGCTGAGGATTGTAGGGAGTAGAAAGCTCCCTCTTAATCCCAACTTCCTTGCAGAATGCCTTGAATTCATCTGATGTGAACTCTCCTCCATTATCTGACCTTAATATCTTTATCTTCTTCTCAGATAGGTTTTCAACAAGTGCCTTGAATTCTTTAAACTTATTGAATACTTCACTCTTAGCTTTCAAAAAATAAATCCAAGTTTTACGTGAGAAATCATCATTAAATGAAACATAGTATACATACCTGCTAAGTGAAGTGGCTGACATTGGTCCACACACGTTTGAATGTATAATGTCCAAGATTCCTTTGGCTTTGTTATCACTGCTTGGAAATGGTTTCTTCACGTGCTTGCTTTGTGTGCATCCCTTGCATATGCCTTCATGATCCACTTGGATTTCTGGCAAATCTGTCACCATCTTGCTCACGATAGGTAGGGCTTTGTAATGTAATCTTCTATGCCATAGTTCACTTGGAGTGACTGTAGTGTCTACTAATGATGGAACTGAATGTCCCTTTAACTTGTATAGGCCTCCTTCGTGGACACCAATCACTACACCATTATCAATAGATTTTCGTCTTGGCCACATGAGGACTTCACCATCAATGAAGGCTACTCTGAATCCTTTCTCATCCAAAGCTAAGATGGAAAGGAGATTCTTCTTTAAACCAGGTACATACAAGACATCCTTCATCTTCATAGGTTTTCTCGAATCTAACTTGTAGGATGCTTCTCCTACTCCTTTAATGGGGTACTGATAGTCATCACCGACCTTCACCTTGTGAGGTGAATCTTTCTGAACTAAATCTAAGAAAAATTCCTTGTAACCAGTCGTGCTTAGAAGCACCATTATCAATAAGCCATGTGTCACTTCCATGAGTGACTGTACCTGTAAGAGCTGAGATCAATACATATTCTTCACGTGAGTCTTCTTCTTTGGTTTTCTCATGATCAGGTTCATCATCTTTTGCATCATGAGCATGATGTCTTTTATACTTTCCTTTTCTAACTTGACCTTTGGAGTTGGGACAATTAATGGCAATGTGTCCCATCTTCTGACAGATGAAGCATCTGTAATTTGAGAAATCCTTCTTGAACATGTGTGTCTTTTGTAATCCATGAGGCTTCTTGTGTGAATGAACTTCCTTCTTGATCTTTCCTTTTCTAGCATGAGCTGCTAGAGCTTGATTTTCTTCATCGCCTAGTTTGTCTTCTCTTGCTGCCAATCTGGCTTCTTCTTGAGTACAATCCTCCCATAGTCTGCTAAACTTTGTTAGCCTTCTTCTTGAACATATTCCCTGAATGAATGATTCCTAAGATCCAGGGAGACCATTCAAGGTAGTCATTACTAATTCTGCTTCTTCGATTGTGTCTCCAATGGCTTCAAGTTGTTCTCTGATTTGAGACACCCTTATGAAGTATGATTGGATAGTTTTTGAACTCTGCTTCTTCACGTTCTTGAGTTGTGTCCTCAAGGTCATCTTCTAGTTGATATTATTGCCTTCACACAATTGGGATAAGGCATAAAACATTTGCTTGGGAGTTGTCAATGATGAGACATGGGGGATCAAATGATCCTTGATAGAATCAACAGTGATTCTCTTTGCCTTAACTAGGTTCTTTTTGTACTTTGCTTTGGCCTCATCTTCGTCTGGTTTTGGAGCTTCTTCTTTTACGAAATCTTCTAGATCATTCTTCTAGAATGAGCATCACTCTATACTTCCATGCTCGGAAGTTATCGACACCTTCAAGCTTCTCATCAAGCTTGGTACTAGGAACCATCCTGTCCTTGAACAAAAATATAATAAAGAAAAACTTTTTCAAAGAAAGGTTTTGAACTCACCAGAGGGTGCTGTGCCAAGGTGAACAACTCCAATTTCAATTTTGCAGCTGCCAAGACGTCTTGAGCTAGGGTTTATGAGGAAACCCTAATTTTTCAAAATGTGAATTTTGGAATTCCGCTTCGAGGGAAAGGTGCGCCCTCCTAAGGTGAGCTCCTTGGTGGTTTTACTTTGACCAACGTCCTCCAGAAAGTGGGAGAAATCACCTTCTAGGGTTTGTGCAATTATCGACAGTTGTAGCAGCTGCAACAGTTGCAACACCAGTTGCAATTTTCAAAACTTCGTCAAACTGAGAATCTAAACCCAAGGAAAGATGCGCTAGGGTTAGGACAATCTTCTTATGGTCTTAGTTTCCCCAATGAGTTCTTCTAGACTGTGCAAATGGCTTCTTTCAAGCCCGCTCTGATACCATGTTAAATTTTCTCTTAAGCAGTTAGGTGTGTGTAGTATTCTTTAACTTTAGTCTATTAAAACATAATTGTATGCATAAGGATCACTAAAAGAAAGACATCCACAATATACACAAGATTTATCCTGGGAAACCCTCGTGGGAGAGAAAACCCAACAAAGCTTCTTCAATATAGATTCTTCAACAAGTACAATGTCTCTCCTAAGAGAGATCTCACCAAAACAAAAGACAAGCCAGAAACCCTAACCAAAGTAGGGTAGCGTACCACTAGACCAAGATAGTCCTCCAACATATAACCAAAACCTTTCACTAGAACACCCTTCCTCTGTAGCTGCATCTCCTCCTCAGACTTGCACACTTCTTACTTGTGTGAGAGAGCTAGTTGTGTGTTTTCTCTAAGTGAGGCACCTAGCCTCTTATAAATACAGGTTGAGCCACCCAGAATTAGTTCAGGGCCGACCTGTACACTTTACCCCCTTTTAATTTACAATTGACTTTGTCAAGGCACAATAGGGCCATCTTTTACAAAGGCACAATAGGGCTGACTTAACAAATAATATAATAATGTTCTTTAGGGTTTTGTCTTGGTCTAATACAATATTTCAACAATAAGCATATCTTCTGAAGCTACTCAAACTTCAACATGAACATCACAAGGGCATTAGTAAGACTGAACATCACCAACCATTCAAATAATTCTTGGCACATTTTGAAGGTTGTCTTCCAAGTATCTTCTAGCTTGATACTAATTTGGTGGCAACTAGACTGCAAGTCGATCTTATTGAAGTACTTTGCTCTCTATAATTGACTTATAGGTTGTCGACATGCAATGATGGATACTAGTTCTTAATTGTAATTCTAATCAAAAAGCCGTTAGTCTATGCACATTCTCCATGTGCCATCCTTCTTTGAGACTAGAACAACGGTGAATCTACAAGGCAATGAGTTGTGTTAAATGTGACCTTTGTCTAGTAACTATCGAATCTATCTCTTTATCTCCTCATTTTCCAAGAATAAAGTCTTGCGTAATGCCTCATTTGGCAAACAATCCTTGTTGCAGGTCAATGGAGTGCTTGATTGTGGGGCATGGAGGCATTCTGTGCAAATCGTGGAAAAATGAGGAATAGTGCTTCAATAACTTGTCCAACAACTTTTTCTCTTCTTATTTCTCCAATTGCATTGGATTTGTGTGCAACAATGTTTTAATGTTCTTGCATGCCTTATTGAAGGGTGCCACTCTCTCATGGTTGGTCACACATTTTTGAAACTCTACGTTATTGACCTCCTTTTGAAACTTTCTAAGAAGCTTGACCGGAGACACCTTTGAGCTTGAGGATAGATTAAATTTCTATCCACCCACTAAACCATTGATTACATCCTTACACTCCGTGCCATCATTGAGGAGGCGAGGCATTGCTCTTTGAAAGTCTATTGCTGCTTTTTGGACTTTCGGAAAGCATTTGATTCAGTGTCATGGGAGGCCCTATTCTAGAATCAAAAGGCTCAAAGACATTGGCATTTTTGGGATCCTCTTGGCTGCCATTATTTGCTTGTATGAGTTTTTCTTTGGTTGTCTTCACACAACACATGGGATGGGATGTTTGATTTATCAGGAGCACTATCGGGGTCAAGCAGGTGTGTCCTTGGTCTCCCACCTTGTTTGGGATTTACATTAATAAGTTGGAATCTTTTCTTCATGAGCATATCCAGGATGACGATGGGTGCCTCCTCCACCAAATTTTGATACCTATTCTTCTTTTTGTTGATGATGTGATCCTCTTGGCCTCATCTCTTGAGTATTTGCAGAGATAACTAGATGCATTAGCTCTTTGTTGTGATATTTAATAGTTGAAGATCAACTTGGGTAAAACAAAGGTTATGATCTTCAACAGGTTGAAGAAGGTCCTCTTGGATCACCAGTTCTTCTTTAAAGGGGAGGAGATCGAGATCACCAGTGCTTATAGATATTTGGGGGCATAGTTCTCAAGGCCTCATTTCAATTTGAGGCATGCTCTTCAACCCCAAGTCAACAAGGGCTACAGGTTCTTAGCCCTGCTTGAGTGATGGTGTTTTTGACACTACTTTAAGGACATCTTGTTCAAGATGTTTCTCATGGAATCCATCATTTGGCCCACTGTCCTCTATGACTCAAAGGTTTGGGGACCTTGCTTCTAGATTTTGATTGGGCCATGACTGAGAGGGTGCAAATGCTTCTCCTTCGATGCATCATTCCTGTAAGTAGACAATTTCTCTGCCCATTATTCTTATAGAGTTCAGTGCTTGCCCCCTTCTACTTGAGATTGTATTGAGCCTGGCTTTGTTCTTGCATTGTGTTTGGAGTTTCACAGACTTGTTGGCCAGTTGGTATCGCTATTAGTAGTTGGATTTTTATTCATCATAGTCCATTGCTTTGGCTAGCCCCATGGGGTGGGCTCATTGTTGGCTTGTGGGGATCTCAAATCTTTTGGAGTTTGTGGGTATTTTGATAGATTGCTTCCCTCCATTTAATTATTTGTCTAATGGACTTGGTTGTCTCTTAGCTACTAGGGAGTCTTTAAACAAGATCACTTGAGATGATATATATAGACAGTATATTCAGGGCACTTGGACAGATCCACTAGGCGTGTTATGTCTGAAGATAACATTTTATGTAGAGCACTTCATGGAGTTGAGAGACAGACTCATTATTTGCCCCTCGTACACACATCATCATTGAATGTATGCTCTTTTCATTCCCTTGGGCTTGTTCAGAGTGGGTTCACATAGTTTTTGAATGGAGGCAGAGCATCAAATTGATCGGTTCGACAAGATTTGCTAGTTGTGCCATCTTTGGGAGGTTGAGACAGAGGAACAATTCATATTTCTCTGTTGCATTTATTGTGAGATCGGAGGGTGGTTCCATTGTTTGTTTAGGGAGTCACGAACCCCTCTAGTTTCTTTTGGTATCATGACCAGATATGCTTGACTTTATACATGTAGGAGGCCCTCAGGCTCTAGTCCTAAACTCTTTGGCCACCTCCTAGACTAGTGTCCACTCGGACTATTAGTTCCTTCTTTGTGGTGCTCCTGTCGGTTGAGGGCACCAAGAGACAGACTTAGAGAAAAGTTAATTCAGATTCCAGATTTGTGAGGCTTCAGGGGGCTATTCTTATGGCCCATAGATGATGTCATTTTGGATCCCACACCAACAATATGACGATGATGTTCTTTTGGATCCCAAACCAATCGTATTTGTACTTTGCCTACTGTTCATCAGAGTCCATTGCTTTAGCTAGTCCTTCTGGCCGGGATTGGTGTTGGATTGTAGGGGTTTGAGATCTCTTGGAGTTTGTGGGTATTTCGATGGATTGTCTTTATTTTTATTTATTTATTTATTTTTTTCTAATCTGATACTCTTTGGATGCTCTTGTCTACCTCTTATTAACTAGGTAGGAGTTGAACATGATTATTTGTCATGACATTTACAAGTAGTTCATACAGGTCACTTGGACAAACCCACATGTTGGATTACATCCGAAGATGGCTTTCTACGTTGAGCAATTCATGGAGGTGAGGGACGAATTCATTATCCAACCTTCGTACACACTTTGTCATTGGGTGCGTGCTCTTCATATTCCTCTGGGCCAATTTTGAGTGGGTTCCCATATATTGATGGATCGCGAGATTGAAGGGGAGACAAGATTTGCTAGCTGTATCATCTTCGAGAGGTCAAGACAAAGGAGCTCTTTATTTTCCATAGTCCCATCTACTATGAGATTCAAGGGTGGTTCTATTGTTTTTTTAGGGGCGACAGACCCTCTCTAGTTTCTTCAGATACATTGACTAGAGATGTTGTGAAAATTTCCAATAGTTGGAAATCAAATAGAGGAAGCATAAAATTTAATTTCACACAACACAGGTAATTACTCCTTAAAAAATAGCTTTTCATTCTTTCGAAAAACTTACAAAGAAACCTCCACAAGTTTCCCCAAAAAAATAGGACTGCATGGATACCAAAAAACACCTCAACCTAAGTGGAACAACTTGCTGAGAGAGTACAACCTATTGTACGACTGTATGACTTGTATAGACGCCATTACAGCTATGTTTGTACGACTGTACGGATTCATACGATACTGTTTGTACGACTGTATGGAACTATAGGAGACTGCTGCAGGGGATTGCGTGCTACCATAAATGTTTCTTTCCTGCTTGCCTACTCTCTCTCCCTCTCTGTCGATCAACTTGCTCAATTGCTCAAGTTTTCTTTTGTGTATTTGAACTCCCTATCTTGACCTGTCTTATAGTTTTAGTTGAGACGAAAACCCTAATTTATTTATGAGATTACTTCTAGTCTAAGTCATGCATGCATGAAATACACTTTTTAGACTCAACTGCTAAAAAACCGACTTTCACTTTTTAACTAAAGTGAATTACAAAATATAATTTACTTTTCGAAAATACAATTGCTTTTCGAAAATACAATTACTTTTCGAAAATATTTGGAACTACTTCTCGCATGTTCACACAAAATCTGTGTGGAAGTTCCTTTCCGAGTTATAATTCTCAATAGTCCCTCTTAGTGAGGAAGGATGTTTGCACACCAATTGGAGTATGTCTCTGAATGCCTTAAACTTCCCTCTTGCTAAGGACTTGGTCAAAATATCAACTACCTGCTGATCCATTAGAATATATTGGTGCTTCATTGCTCCCATCTAAATCCTGTCCTGTATAAAGTGATCTTTTCTCTTTGCTGAGCTAAGTGCCACAGTGATCTGGATTTATAGATGGAACGAAATGAAATACAAACGTATAGCAAAGAAACACACATAGATACATTAAAACTTGACTTCTATTAATAAAGAGAACCTGCTGAAACTGTAAAAATGCAAACTGAAACAAACTTGCTCAAATGGTGGCAGCTTATCTTTGAGAAGAGATGTGACGGCTACGCTCATTCGCAAGAAGATGATTACAATGAGGCTCCAAAGGTCTTTTTTAACATAAAACGTAAATGAGAAAACCCTAAACATCAAAAACCCTAACCCCGGGAGATGAAACGTCAAAAGGTTTGTGGGCCCCGATGGGGGTAGTTGATACGTCAACTTCCCTAGGGCGTAAATTTTGCATACGATCTCCGTTTGGGGTGCTCGATACATCGTTGGAAAGGTATAGCCGAGGAGTACATATTTCGCTCGACCTAGCATTTGCCTTCGGCTACATGCTAGGCTGCCAAACCCAAAAACGTCGTTTAGGGCCTCAAAATGGCCCTCGAAGTTTGGGACACAAAAAACTGTCAAAAAACTGCCAAAATGGAAACTGTTCTTTGAGCCAGTGGAATAGGTGGGTGGCCACCAATATCCACCTGGATCAGTCCTCCCCCCTTAGGAAGCAATGGTCTCCTTTGCGTTGAGCACCCCCATCAAATGGGGAAACCTCTGCTGAACTTGGCCCCGGGTAAGCCATTTGCCTTGGTGCAGGAGCTGCCCTACTTTGACAATCCGATAGAGCTGGATTTTCTGTTGGCAAGTGCCCTTAATTTGAGCGTCCATGATCTAATTAATGGATGCTTGTTCCATGTAGTCAAGGTTGATCTCTATTGGTGTCAACTGCTTTGCGATCTCTGATGTGTCCAATAATGGTGGGAAGTATGGTTGAAGGAGGTCCACATTGAACACTAGGTGCAGGCCAAGGAAGGGGGGAATACTTAGCTCAAAAACATTGTCACCCACAACCTTGGTGATGGTGTAAGGTCCATAGCGAAGTGGACGAAGCTTTCAATGGGGTCCTGTAAGGTGCTCTTTCTGCAAATGCAACCTGACCTTGTCTCCCACCTGAAACTTGCGCGACACCTGGTGTTGATCATGGCGTTGTTTGTACTTGGCATTAGCTTTCTGTAAAATATCATGGACTTGTTGCTGGATGTATTGAATCCGTTCAATAAACTTGGTGGCTTTGTCGGTCTCAAATTGAGTATGGGATGATTCTGCTTGTGTGGATGCAAGGGGTAGCGCGACATCAATGGGATCCAATGGTTGAAATCCCAACCCCACTTGAAAGGGACTGTGGCCGGTTGAGCTATGAAGGGCTCTGTTGTAGCTGTGTTGAACATAGGGGAGACTCATCCCATGTGCGCGGATGTTTGGAGTTATACATGCACAATATATGCATGATCATTCTGTTGACGACCTTTGTCTGGTAATCAGTTTGGGGGTGAAAGGCGATGGATTTGGTGAGCTTGGTGTCCAACAGTGACTAGAGGCTAGACCAGAATGTGCTTAGGAACCTGCTGTAGGGCACATATGATGGTTTGTGGTATCCCGAAGTGTACCCACACTTGTTCGAAGAAGAGCTTGGCAGTGGCCTCCACTGTGATATTCTTCTTGTAGGTTGTTAGGATGGCCATCTTAGAAAATCGATCAACCACCACAAAAACAGTCATTTTCCTGCTTGGTTGAAGGAAGGCCCGACATCTAGTCCATCGAGATGGATTCCCATGGCCTGTCGGTGGTAGGCAGAGGGGTGTACAGGCCTTACTTCTTAGTGGCTGGTTTGGCAATGTCATAGGCAGTACAAGACCTGATATACTTGCTGACGTCCTGGCGCAGTTTCGACCAATATAAATGCTTCTGTAGTACTTCCACAATCTTTTCCATGCCAAAATGTCCTGCCATCTGACTATAGTGAGCTTCCAAAATCAGCTTCGCACGCTCGCTTGAAGGAACACAGAGGTGGCCCAGATGGCATAACAGTCTGTCCTGAAGATGAAAGTCAGTGACAGTCGTGCCCGTGCTCGAAATCTGGTTAGTGGTAGCGAAGTCAGGATCGCTCTTGTAGAGTTGGGGCCACTTGGATGCCTCATGGCCACAGGAGTGGAGCACCGTGGTTAAGGCTACAACTGGAGGTCGACTGAGGTAGCCAACGACATGATTGGTGCTCCTGTCTTATATTTGATGTTGAGATGGAACTGCTGCAAGTATGTAGACCACTTTTGATGGCGGTCGTTCTGCAATTTGCCTTGTGTCTGCATGAACTACAGAGGCTTTTGATCAATGTGGATGACTGTCTCCTTCCCGAGAATGTAGTGCTTCCATTGTCAGCAGGCTTGTACAATGAAATACATTTCTTTGTCATAGGTGGGGTACTTATGGACGCCATCTAATAGTGTCTCACTATGATATGCCACTGGATGACCATTCTGAGTGAGAATTGCGCCCACGACATAGTCTGAGGCATCGGTCTCAATCTCAAAAGGTTAATGCAAATTAGGTAAGGAGAGTACTGGAGCTGAGCACAAGTGATTTTTCAGAACATCTAACGCTTGCTATTGTGACTTCCCCCACACGAACTTTGCCTTGCCACCACCCTTGGTCACTTGGCTGAGGGCCCATGCAATATGGGCAAATCCCAACACGAACTTGCGATAGAAGTTGGCAAGTCCTAAGAAACTTCGAAGCGCGGTTAGTGTGGTTAGGGATGGCTAGTCATGGATGACTTGGATCTTGGCTGTATCCACATGCACACCATGCTCATCAACAATGTAGCCTAGGTATTGGACCCTATTCATGCCAAAGGAGCATTTTTCCAAGCTAGCATATAACTTGTGTTGTCGCAGAGTGTGAAGGACCTGCTGAATATGTTGCAAGTGTTCTGCCCAATTCTTGCTAAAGATGAGGATATCATCTAGATATACCACCACAAAAGAATTGGTGAAAGGCCGCAATATATTGTCCATCAATCTCATGAAAGTTGCTGGAGCATTTGTCAAACCAAAGGGCATGACTAGCCATTCGAAAAGACCTTATTTGGACTTGAAAGTAGTCTTCCATACATCAGTCTGTTTTATTGGGACCTGGTGGTAGCCTGACTTCAGGTCAATCTTACTGAAAAACTTAGCTCTCTTGAGCTGGTCAAGAAGGTCGTAAATTCGGGGAATTGGGTATTGGTTCCTGACTGTGATTTTGTTTAGGGCCCTATAATCAGTGCAGAGTCGCCAAGTCCCATCTTTCTTCTGCACGAGTACAATTGGGCTTTCGCAGGGTGAGGAGCTGGGTTGGATGTGCCCCTTTTGAACCAACTCTTGGATCTATCGCTTGATTTTCTCATTTTCCATCAGAGAGCGACGATAGACTGGTCCATTGTGTAGAGGTGCACCGGGGGTTAGATCGATTGAATGCTTGACTTGACAGTGTAGCGATACCCCGGTGGGTGAGGAGAAGATGTCTTTGTATTCTTCCACGATCTTGTCCATCTGCTTCTGCTGCGTGGAAAGGCCCCGTGCAGAGGCCATGGATGTGGTTGCGACCTTCTGTTCACTTTGAGAGCGAATCATGAAGAAGACAAATTTCCTGGACTGGGAGATGACCTTCCTGCATTGCTTAGCAGAGATCAAAGAAATGGTGGTAGGTGGAACTACCTCTGGTATCTCTTACAATTATCTACCCAAAGTAATAATAACACTGCGAGGTCTAGACTCATATACAACATGTCGTTTCCACAAGTATGGCTGGCCTAAAAGAACATCACAAACTTCAAGGGGGGCAATATCACACAATACCTCATCCTTGAAAGGCTTGATGCCATAGGGAAGACGACATTGTTGGCTGACACATAGATCTCTTCCTTGGAGGAGCCACCCGATGGTGTAGGGCTGCGGGTGTGGTGTCGTTGGTAGGTTCAACCGCTTGACAACCTCTGCTGAGATTAGGTTCTTTTGACTTCTGCTATCTAAAATGAAATGCAACGGAGCACCCTTCACCCACTTTTGCGAGTGAAAAAGTCGTTCACCTTCCTCCGGTTCTTCTAGTTCACTTGGCTGGACCTTGGTGGTAGCGACAGTGGCACTGGGTTCTGCATCAATGATCCGCTTCCCCTTATTTGGATCTGATTTAGAGTCAGAACCTGCCTCTGACTCTGAGGCTTTCAGCGCGGCCACCAACGACTGTTTCGAGCGACATTCATCGGTGTTATGTTGGGGGCTTTTATGGAATTCACACCACTTCCTAGTGTCTTTCTTCGTCTTCTCATTACCCTTCTTTGTTTGTGGCTTGGACTGGTTGTCTTGAGGGGGTCCATCCTTGCTCTGTCCTTTGTTCTGTGGGTTGGGGCCGCCTTTGCCTTGCTTCTGCTGTGAGGAATTTGTAGATCCAAACTCCCTCTTCTTCTGTTTAAATTCCTGCTCGATTTTGACAACATATCGATAAGCTGCGCCCAATGATGAGATGTCCAGAAACTCCATTTCTGTTTGGATGTATCTATGCAGACAATCGCGGTACTTGAGCACCAGATGTCGTTTGGAGTCTTTGATACCAAGCTTTGTGCGCAAGGTATGGAAGATATTTGTGAACTTTGGTATTGTCTGGTCCCTTTCCTGTCGTAGTGTGGTCCATTTCGTATATTGGTCATTGTAGTTTCTAACCGGGTAGTATTGTTCCTTAATAGCATCCCTGAAAGAATCCCAAGTGAGAATATTCCAGATTCCTTAGTGGCCTTTTGCTCACAGTAAGTCTCCCACCAATCCTGGACATGGGGGACAGCCTTAAGAAGCGCAAAGATAATCTTTTCTCTATTGGAAAAATTATGGACCAAAAAATACCCTTCTAACAGATTCAACCATTTATCTACAACATCCACATCTATTTGGCCTTCAAATAAGGGGATATCAAAATTGATTTGTACCTAGAAGGGGATGGCGCCTCCAAAGTGGCCGCTTGATGAAGATGCGTCACCTGTTGGCAGCCATCGAAGGATATGTGCAAAGTTATCCATCATCTCATCCCTTTGTTGCGTGAGAGCAACCGTTTAAAAGGATCTCTTGCTCCATCGTCTCTCTTTTCTTCCGCCATGGAAGGCCGTCGTGATTGACGGGGACGGTCTTGCAAGGGCTCAACTACTTCGAGTCCCAACTCCTTGTCGGTTTGGGGACATGCACAGAGAAACAAATAAAGAGCAGACCTCTTTGATACCACTGATCCGGATTTATAAATGGAAAGAAATGAAATACAAATGTATAGCAAAGAAACACACAGAGATACAGTAAAACTTAACTTCTATTAATAAAGAGAACCTGCTGAAACTGTAAAAATGCAGATTGAAACAAACTTGCTTGAATGGTGGCAGCTTATCTCTGAGAAGAGATGTGACGGTTACGCTCATTCGCAAGAAGGTGATTACAATGAGGCTTCAGAGGCCTTTTTAACATAAAACATAAATGAGAAAACCCTAAACATCCAAAACCTTAACCCGGGGAGATGAAACGGCAAAAGGTTTGTGGGCCCCAATGGGGGTAGTTGATACGTCAATTTCTCGAGGGCGTAACTTTTTCATACAATCTCCGTTTGGGGTGCTCAACACACCATTCAAAAGGTATAGTCGAGGAGTACATATTCTGTTCAACCTAGCAACTGCCCATGGTTAAATACTAGGCGCTGTCGAGCCCAAAAAACGTCGTTTAGGGCCTCAAAACGACCTAGGAAGTTTGGGACCTGAAAAAATGTAAAAAAACTGCCAAAATGGAAACTGTTTTTTGAGCCAGTGGAATAGGTGGGTGGCCACCGATATCCACCTGGATCACATGAAAGTCTGCTTCCTTGTTGAACCAGGATACCATCGTTGATCCCAAGCTAAAACAACACCCTAAGGTGCTCTTCCTGTCTGTTGCATTGCCTACCCAATTTGAGTCTGTATACACCTGCAACTTCACTTCACCATCTCCAAGATATCTCTTAGACCATACTCCATTGTGCCCCTCAAATACCTAAGCACATGTTTTGCTGCTACCTAATGCTCTTGCCTTGGCTCCACCATGAACTGACTCAAGGTGTTCATTGCAAAACATATATCTGGCTTGGTGTTGACCAATGACATCAAAGAACCTATCAGTTGCTTGTACAACATGGGATCCACTAACTTTGAATCTAAAATTGTCACCTTCTTTAGATTAGTGATCATGGGTGTGGCCATAGGTTTGCAGTCCTCCATCCGAAACCTCTTAGGATCTAAACTGCATATTTACTGTGCCCAAGGAAAACATCCCTTGGTCTCTGCCAAACCTCTAATTCCAAGAAGTAATGCATCATGCCAATGTCTTTCATCTCGAACTTAGTTGCCATGTTTGCTTTGCACCTTGCAATGAGCTTCTCTGCAATTGTCAGAAACAAGTCATCTACATACAACACCAAAATGAGCAGACCGGTCTGGACAAATATATAATATCAGTTAGGATCTGCTTCACTTTTGGTGAAGCCCATACTCTGTAGATATCCATTGATCTTGGAATACCATGCTCTCGGTGCCTGCTTGAGTCCATACAAGGATTTCTTAAGCTTGCATACATGGGACTCCTTCCCACTTACCTCAAAGCCCTGAGGATGCTCTCTGTACACTTCTTCCTCAATGATTCCATAAACGACAGATGTTTTCACATCCATCTGATGTATCTTCCATCCCATAAATGAAACCAAGGACATAACTGCTCTAATAGAAGTGTACTTGGCGATTGGAGCAAATGTCTTCTCGTAGTCCACTCCCTCTCTTTGGGAGAACCCTCTCGCCACAAACCTCACTTTGGACTTCTCAATATTGCCATCTGCAACATGCTTGATCTTGTAGAGCCATCTGGAACTCACAACTAACTCCCCCTTCGATCTTGGCACTATTCCCAAACATCATTCTTCATGATGGAGGTGTACTCCACCATGGCATCCCGCCATACCTACCGGTCTGCTGCCTCCTGAACACTGGAAGGCCCGAAATCTAGAATGCCGTTCATCAATGCCATAGTTTGGAAACTTCTTCGGAGGTTTTCTCTTTTCGAATGTGCTTCAAGGAGTCTCAACATGCTCATGAACATCCCTCAACATCTAACTGAACCATCGAGGTCTCTTGATAGAGTTCACCCGAAGGCTACTGTACTGCCCTGGAAATCACTGGTGACCCCGACTCAACCTTCGAAGCTTCCTGCTCATCTTTTTCCATTGGAGTAGGCCCATGAGACTTCTTGGATGCAAAGTCTTCCTCAAAATTTACCCCTGCTTACTATTGTCCTCCTTTGCTTTGGAATATGGACCTTGTAAGCCTTTGAAGTCTCACTGTAACCCATAAACAAACCCTTCTTGCTGGAGGGCTTTGACTTGGTCCTCTTCTCTACTAGTACATGGATATAAACTGGACAACCAGAGATGCGGAAATGACCCACCTTTGGCTTCACACCAGTGAATGCCTCCTTTGGTGCCTTTTCCTCTAAGATCTTGTGAGGACATCAGTTTTGGATGTATACTACTGTGTTACATGCCTTTTCCCAAAGAAACATGGGCAAGTCCTGGTCATATATGATGGCCTTAACAACTCTTATGATGGATTGATTCTTCCTCTCTACAACTCCATCCTGCTGTGGGTTGTACATAATTGTCAACTCCTTGATTCTTGCCTCCTTGCAAAAGCCTTCAAACTCCTTGGAGGTATACTCTCCCCCATTGTCCAATCTCAAGACTTTGATCTTCTTCCCTCTCTGGTTTTCAACTAGAGCTTTGAACTCCTGAAACCTGCTAAAGACCTCATCCTTAGTCTTTAAGAAGTAGATCCAAGTCTTGCGAGAGAAATCATCAATAAAGGAAACATAATACATGCTTCTTGTTATTGATGCTACTGACATTGGTCCACAAACATCCGGATGTATTAGGTCTAAAATCCCCTTGGACCTATACTCGTTGCTTGGGAAAGCAACCTTGACATGCTTGCCAAGCGTGCACCCTCTGCATACACATGCTGCTCAATACTAAACTCTGGAAGACCAGTGACTATCTCCCTTAGAATAGACAATGCTCTGTGATGTAGGTGCCCCATCCTCTTGTGCCACAACTTGCACATGTTGTCACTGTTATGCACCAAGGCTCGAACAGGTTCACCCTACAGCCTGTAGAAATTACCTTCTCTGACCCCTATTACTTGAGTTGTATTGGGATAGATTCCTTTGGACTGATGAGGGCTTCTTGGTTCTTGAATTCAACTGCAAAGCTCTTATCCTCCATGACCGAAATTGAAAGCAAATTCTTCTTGAGACTTGGAACGAACAAGACATCGTCAAAATCTAAAGAATTACTTGACTCAAGTTGGAAGGGAATAATACCAACTCTTGGTACTAGGTACTTGGCATCATCACCAAGATCAACCTGTACTCCCTAGTCTTGCTTCTTTAGATTAGAATGTTGATATTATGGTAGCTTCAGGAGGTATGAACCTCTATTGTGACCTATGACGAGATTAGAATATTTCGGAAGGAAGCAAAGAAGTAAAGGAAACCCTAGACGAGATGTCGGCTGTAGAAATATAATTAATATGAATTAATTAATACCCAGAAGAAGTTGGCCCAGGCAAGCCTGTCAGATTACTATAAATACAGGGCACCAGTTTCTCATTATTCACATTCTCAGAATTGCAGAGAGCCAGTTGTGCGCACTGCAGTTTGGCAGCTTTGTGCGCAAGTTCTGGGAAAGGTGTTGCGCCAGTTTTTGGGTGGGACTATCTGATCAACTTTGGTTACTTTTCTTGCTTGGTGCATTAGCCTTGCTTGGCTATTGATTGCTACCAATATTCTTCTCTGTCAAGGTCAAGGTGCTCGGAGGGTGGCTTCGGCCTATGGTTGGGTGACAAGGGTATTGTCAATGGTAAAACAAGCACAATCCTTCATATTCTAATAGGTTATGGGCCCACACCCCCTTCATTCAGTCTAACCGCTGGAAGGAAACATAGCCGCTAGGATATTGAGCTCGCTGAGGAACTGCTGCTAGGGTTACTAGCAGGAGCAACTTCCGAGACACTGCCGCTAGGGATACTAGCAGAAGCAGTTGCAAAAACCCTAAAGAGAAGATATTCAGATGCACCCTAACTCAACGCACCTTTTGGCTTTCTCAGAAGACAGAAGCGATGGAGTTGAAGTTTTGGATCAAGGCATGACCAGTTACCAGTCAACCGAAGACATGAGTAAAATGATCAGTGTTCTACACTACTCAACACTCACTGGAATGATTGAAGATGACATGTGGATAATCGATAGCGGTGCTTCTAGGCACATGGCGGAAGATCAAGCCAGACTCTCAAATCTAAATGAGAAGAAGACATCGTACAAGGTAGAGCTTGGAGACAAAAGCACCTACCCAGTTGAAGGATTTGGACAAGCCTCCGTCAAGTTGAAATCAGGTAACAATGTTCACTTAAGCAATGTTTTATATGTACCTGGTTTAGAAAAGAATCTTGTATCGATATCTTGCCTAGAAGACAAGGGAAATAGGATAGCTTTCGTGGATGGAAAAGTGCTATCATGGCATAAAGACTCCAACATAGAGAATGCTAGGGTTATTGGAAGTCGTGAAGGAAATCTGTATCGATTACTAGAACAAAATGAAGAAGCTCTCGTACATGATGAGGTCAACCCTAATGAGCTTTGGCATAGAAGGTACGCTCACATTAACTTTCAAGCATTACCTTTTCTCAAAAGGATGGTTGAAGGAATACCAGAATTGCAGTCTACACATGAAGGAATCTGCAAAGGATGTGCTCTTGGGAAGAATATCAAGAAACCATTCTCAAGCAACAACAACAGATCTAAGGAGATTCTAGATCTAATACATTCAGATGTTTGCGGTCCTATGCCAGTCAAGTCTCTAGGAGGATCTTCTTACTACGTAATCTTCATAGATGACTATTCAAGAAAGACTTGGTTATACCTACTGAAGACAAAAAACGAAGTATTCAACAAGTTTCAAGAGTTCAAAGCAGAGATAGAAAACCTCACGAATAAGAAGATCAAGACCTTAAGAACAGATAATGGAGGAGAATACAACTCAAAGGAATTTGTTGCATTCTGCAAATCGGCAGGGATTAGGAGGGAGCTGACTGTTCCTCATAATCCTCAACAAAATGGTGTAGCAGAAAGAAAGAACATATCTATCGAAGAAACCGTAAAAGCCTTATTGAATGATCAAGGTCTATCTATGTTCTTATGGGGAGAAGCAGCAATGACGACAATATATGTGCAGAACAGAAGTCCTCATCGTATATTGAAGGACATGACACCAGAAGAAGCTTTCTCAGGTAAGAAACCTAATGTGGAAAACCTAAGAATATTTGGATGTCCAGTTTACTCTGACATTCCCAAGGACAAAATGAATAAACTAGAACCCTCAGGAAAGAAGGGGATATTCGTAGGATACAGTGATTCATCCAAAGCTTATAGAATATATATTCTAGAACAACACAAGATCGAAGTCAGTAGAGACGTAACATTCAATGAGAAGATGGCCTTCAGGAAATCCATAGAAGAAACTATAGAAGAAGAAGAGATTGAAGAACTTAACGAAGAAAGCATAGAAACGAAAATGATGAAAAGGAACTACCTGATCATCCTATGGAGCCATGTGAAAACATTGATTCAGATATCGTACCTAAGACCAAGAAAAGACCAGCCTGGCTTGAAGCTATATTACAAGATGCAGAAAGACTCAAGGTTCCAGAAGGAACATTCAGAAAGAGTAAAAGACCTAAAAGATTCTCAAGTTATGCAACATACATGACGAAGCTTCTAGATGAAGAACCTACCACATTTGAAGAAGCAGTTCAAAAGGGACAATGGAAAGAAGCTATGACGGAAGAGCATCAATCCATTATGAAAAATGAGGTATGGGAAATCGTACCAAGACCTAAAGAAAAATCGGTGGTAACTTCAAAATGGGTGTACAAGATCAAACATGCAGCAGACTGAAGCGTGGATAAATACAAGGCAAGATTCGTAGCTAGAGGGTTCTCCAAAAAGGAGGAAGAAGATTATGATGAGACATTTGCTCAGGTGGCTAGATATATCTCCATCAGAGTTATCATATCTCTTGCCGCTTCCATGGGATGGAACTTACATCAGATGGATGTAAAGACAATTTTCCTCAATGGAGCTATTGAAGAAGAAGTATATATTGAACAACCTCAAGGGTTTGAGGTACATTCCAGAGACACTCATGTTTGCAGATTAAAGAAAGCTTTATATGGACTCAAGCAAGCTCCAAGGGCTTGGTATGCCAGAATGGACAACTATCTAATGAGACTTGGTTTCTCGAAGAGTCCTGTAGATCCAAACCTTTACTATAAAGTCGTGGACAATGCACCTGTAATTCTACTATTATATGTTGATGATCTATTCATAACAGGTGAAGAGTCTCTCATCATACAATGCAAGAAGGAATTAGCCTCCAAATTTGATATGAAAGATCTAGGTCTCATGCATTATTACTTGGGACTAGAAGTATGGCAGAGGCGTGGTGAAGTATTCCTTGGACAAGGAAAGTACGCAATAAAGATCCTTCAGAAGTTTGGAATTGTTATCGCACGGTTTGTAGGAAAGGTTGGAAAGCTTGAGTCAGAGCTTGAAACCGGCGTAACAGGAGCTTCCCCACCCACTGTCACCTCGATGGGGAGCTCTTTCTATTTAGGAGGGCTAGTCCAAGGGAGACGTCCCTAA
>ML776651.1:346014-359862 GCA_009831015.1 Picea engelmannii | reverse complement strand
CAGCATCGACAATCATTCTCCAATGAGAGGCCATATGGGCCACCCTGAGGCTAGCCAGGGAGATTTGGAGAATCAACCAGTCTTGTGAGGTATTGACAAAATCCAGGGGGAACGTACAACCTCTGCGAGTCAAACCAAAAGTCAGGATGAACGAGATGCTATGTGAGTCTAATGCAAAATTCAGGGGGAACGTACAACCTCTGTGAGCATAGGCAGACTAGTGCAAAATTCAGGGGGAACGTACAACCTTTGTGAGCATAGACAGACTAGTGCAAAAGTCAGGGGGATCGTACAGCCTTTGTGAGCCTAGTCAAACCTTGTTAACCATGAGCAGAAGTCAAGGCATCTAGCAAAAGTTAGGTTGAATATAAAATTCCTATGAGCTAGAAACAAACGATATTCCTAATATTGCAAATGATATAAATGTATTGATCTAGTGCGTTGGCACGTGTAACATTATCCACCATGAAGAGAATTTCGAATTGCCTTGTAAAGAGTTGAGTTGTAATTGAAGTCTCAAGTCTAGTTCTATTTTCGAACTAAAGTGTAATGCTGAGTTGTAACTGAAGTCTCAAGTCTAGTTCTATTTTCGAACTAAAGTGTAATGCTGAGTTGTAACTGAAGTCTCAAGTATAGTTCTATTTTTGAACTAAAGTGTAATGCTAAGTTGTAACTGAAGTCTCAAGTCTAGTTCTATTTTTGAACTAAAGTGTAATGTTGAGTTGTAACTGAAGTCTCAAGTCTAGTTCTATTTTCGAACTAAAGTATACCAGTCTCAAGTCTAGTTCTAAGCTCGAACTAAAGTATGAAGTTGAGTTATGATTAAAGCATGCAAACAAGTTACTATTTCGAGCCTCTCCTCTTCCCATCTTTAGCCTATATAAGCAGAGGTTGACCCCTCTCTTCAACACAGTTTTGATATGCAGGTTAAGGGTGAAGCAATAGAGGCGCATATCAGTGATAAAGAGGCAACAAACCAAAGAAGCATATCAGTGTTGTATATCAACAATAGAGGCTGCATATCAGAGGCATATATCAACAACATATTAGTGCTGTATATCAACAATAGAGGCAACATATCAGAGGTGTATTTCAACAAGGTCTCTTAGGTCTTTGTCATGTCAGAGTCATTTTGGCAAGCTCTTTAAGAGCAGAACATTCATGGTGGATATTTGTAAGTGATCTAACAATATTAATGCAATAAAGGAATATCGTTTGTTGGGATTTTTCTCCCTGTACAGGGTTTCCCCAGGGTATATGTGGTGTTGATGTGCATGCTTACTTATCTAAATAGTTATTGCTATTCGGTTGTGATTTGGTGTTGTGGAAGTGTATTAAGCTGGAATCAAAGTGTTGAAGAAAATAAAAGAATTAATCTGCATAAGAAATCAAGCTCATAATTTACCACTTAAAACTAGAAAGTTTGCCTAGCTTCCCGTTGGCATGTACAAGCGCCAGAGGATCAACAAGCAAATTGTAAAGGGGACCATCTCTCACACCTCTAGCCAAAGTCCTTGGTGTTGCTAGACTACAATCATTGATAGTGCATTGATTTTCTTCAAAAGCAACTCCACATTGAAAATCTGTCATACAAGAAACTGAAAGAAGATTTTTCTTTAGACTAGGAACAAAAAAACATCATTCAATTCAAGAATATCACCTAATGGCATTTTGAAGGAAATGGAGCCCACTACTTTCGCAGGATATGTAGCATCATCACCCATGTCCATTATCTTTCCTCCCTCTTGCTCTTGAACCTTGCTGAAGAATTCCCCATCATAAGCCATATGTCTCGATGCCCCACTTTCCACATGCCTCCAACACTTGACACAATTTTGGAAGATAAATAAGAGACCATAGAGAAGGTGGTCTCAAGCTAGGATGCTAACTCATTCCACTCCTTCTACAATACTTGCACTCTTTGCAACTCATTTTTGTTGCTTGGCCTTCCCATTCTTCTTCTCCAGATATTGGCTGGCATAATGTCTCTTCTGGTGATGCCTAAACATTTCACATTGCTTAGATCTTTCTTACTTGGACTTGATTCTTCTCACTCTTTTCTTTTTGTGACCTTCTTTAGTTGACAGTCAACCTGGGTAAAACCAAGTTGATGATCTTCAACAGGTTGAAGAAAACCCTCTTTGATCACCATTTCTTCTTCAATCGTGAGTTGCTTGAGATCACCATCACATATATCTATTTGGGGGTTCAATTCACAGGGGCTTGCTTTAGTCTGTGACATGCACTTTATCCCCGAGTCAACAAGGGCTATGAATCCTTGGCCCTTCTTGAGAGGCAGTGTTTTTAGAACCATTTTTTGCACATATCGTCCAATATGTCTCTCATGGACACCCTTATCCGGCCCATAGTTTTATATGGTTTTGAGGTTTGGGGGCCTGGTTTACTAGAGTTTGATTGGTTCTCAATAGAAGAGTACCGATTGTCCTCCTTCGTTGCATAATCATATGCAAGTAGACAGTCCCTCAACCCATCGTCCTTGCAGAGTTTGGTGCTTGGCCCTTTCGGCTTGAGATGATGTTCGGTCTTATCTTACTTTTATATCACATTCAATGTTTTGCTGACCCAACAAAGGCACATGATTGGTATTCATACTTGGGCTACTGTTCACGAGTGTTCATTGCATTAGCTAGCCCTCTTGGTCGCACTTGTTGTTGGTATATGGGGTTATTGAATCTTCCAGCTTGTGTTGGTATTACGATGGACCATCTTCCTTTATTTAGATACTCCTTGGTTGTGCTTGGCGACCTCTTACCTACCAGACAATAGATGAACAGGATCATCCGAGATGATATCTATAGGCAGTTTGTGTAGAGGGTCACTTGGATAAACCCTTAGGGCGAGTTACGTCCAAAGATGGCCTTCTATGCCGAGCACTTCATGGATCCAAGGGACAAACTCATTGTTCGACCCCATTACACACTTCGCCCTTGGATGCACGCTCTTCACATCCCCTTGGGCTAGTTCAGAGTGGGATCACATAGATTGTGAATTGAAATGAACCACCCGATTGCCCGATCAGACAAGATTTGCTCGCTGTGCCATCTTCGGGAGGCGAGACTAAGGAGATTTTCATCTTCCATTGCCCAGTATACTATGAGATTCGAGGATGGTTGCATTGTCTTTTTAGAGAGCCCCAGACTCTTGGTTGTTTCTTCGAGTACACTGATCTGAGATGCCTGGCCTTATACATGTAGGAGGGCCCTCCATTTCCGCTCTCTCACCTTCCCGCCACACCCACATCCTGGACCAGCTTCCACCAAATGGATCACTTCCTTTTTATGGTGCTCCCATCTACTGGAGGCATCGAGATACCGATGGATAGTGATATTGTCACTGACCCCAGATCATTGTGGAATTGGAGCACTACTACTTCCGTGAGACCCTAGTGGGATGGCCAGTCCAGTTCTCATAGCAATAGACAGACCAGTAGCTCAATGATACTCCCTAGACCACAATGACGAGCTCTCTCTTCTAGACAACAACATAGCACGCAGTCCAACTCCTCTTATAGTTCGTCTTCCAGGGAAACATCTATTTGAGCTCTCCCATTCGGCCTTGGATGTTAAGAGAGATGGTTCCGATGGACTAGGATAGGCTTGTACCGTTTGTATCATAGACTCTCAATCCACTCATCGTGTACACCTCTCTCTTGGATCGTCTCTCCATCTTCGGAGTTGGCTTCCTATGATCTAGATTAGACTCTTATTTTACTTTTTACTTACTGCATCTTGCTTTTATATAGGAGCTGCTTTAGTGCTCCCACTTTGTATGAACTTCATTGTACCTAACAGTCCCATTGACCTACTTTAATACAATTATCGGACATTAATACAATTATCTTATCATATTTTTTATTGTATCCTTTGTTGCTTTGCTTCCTCATTCTCTCAATGAGGGCTAGCTCTTCTACTTACTTTTGTTTCATTGAATAGGATTCCAACCCAATCCCTTCTTGCACAAAGTCATCCCAAAGCTTATCATAAGTAGATAAATGCTCATGAGCACAAACACCTTGGACAAAAGGTTTCCAAGATGGAGTAAACCCATTCAAGTCAATGGACACCAACTCGTTAGCCTCCACTTTTGGCCCTATGATAGCTCATTGATCTCTCAACTTTGTGATTCTCACCAGATAGCTCACCACTAAATTTGTGTTACTCATGCAGATGACTGAAAGATTGTTTCTCAATAGCATGTTTCTAGTGACATTGGAGCTTTGATTTAACCCAACCAAGGCATCATACATCTCCTTACCGGTCGTATTCTCTGCATTATGAGTGATCAAGTGGATCCTTCAGTGAATCAAGAATGATTCTTTCTTTGGCCTCCTTTTTAACGTGCAAAGTCAACAGTTTCAGATTGGATGGTGCAATGATGTCTTTCTTGATATGCTCCCAAAGCATGACCTCCTCCAAAATCATTTGTAGCCTACACTTTCAAGGTGTAAAATTGGAAGCATCATCCACCTTGTCACACTTTCTAAGACCAAGAGTAGTCATCATTGCAAATCTGAACGCTGAAGCACACCTCATAGAAAAATCAACAACAAAACAAGGAGAATAACCCTTCTAGCATTCAAGTGCTTCCTCCAAAGCACACTAGGGTTTCACACCCAATAACCGGTACTAAGTCAAGCACCTCTCCCAAGTACAGAAGAATTGAAACACCCAACTCCCTCTTTACCAAAAGAGCGATTTTAGTCAAATCAGCTTTTATACCATCTTGAAATTTCCCTTTACTACAATTTAATGCAAATTCAGAAATTTCACCTCAACCTTGAGGTTCCCTGGATCTATTTCTTGTGAGCTTTCAGCTTTAGGGTTGAATCTAAAATATAAATTACGATGGTATGTATTTAACTTCTATCCAACCAATTTGACATGGCAACCCAAGAAAATAGATACTGAACAAATGTACTTCAATGGAACTGTGTTTACAACACTTAGGGCACACTTCCCTAGCATATAACAGATCTAAATAAACTTATTACAGCAGATTTATTACAGCCATAAATCTGCTCCCTTAGCTTCTATATGTTACTTAACAAAATCTGCTCAATGTTATGTCAAATTAGCGTGCATAACCAGCCCTAGAAATACTCAATCATCATGAGAACATAAGCTGAAAATCAGATCTGCAAGTACACAGTTTGTACAGCAAATAACTCATCACACACATAGACACAGATATATAAGATTAAGTTACAAGTACATACTGAACTTAATACAAGTGTTGAGATTTGGGTACCTTGGGAAGTGGTCCCCTTGTGTTTGTGAGTCTCTAAACACAAAGGGGGAAATGTTTGACCCTCATGCTATTACTTTATGTTCTAATTTCACTTTGACTTTATTCACTTAAGTCATAAAATGAAATTAGTCACTTAAGTCATAAAGTGACAATTAATTCACTTAAGTGTGAATTAATGAACATAAAGCAAACTTAGGAAACTTAAGTGGGTTTGTGAGATCTAATCTCACCCACTCATCTTGGAGAAAGGCTTAGAGTGAATCTGAGCCCTTGGTTTTCTAGGTTAGCCTTATGGATTAGGCTAAGAGAGGCAAAGGAGGGAAAATAGATTCATTGTTCACTTGGAGATTAGAGTGGAGAAGAGAAGAAGGGAGAAGAGAGGGTTTGGTGAAGGAGGCGCACCATCTTGAGAGGAGGAGAAGCCATTGAAGGAGGCGCACCATGCTTGGGAGAGAGGCGCACTTGTGAGAGGGGCATAACCTTGCTTGGTAGAGGGCGCAACTATGGTTGGGGCGCACTTGTTTGTTGTGGGCGCACACACTTGAGGAGAGGTTGCTTGAGAGAGGGCGCACCTTATGGCAAAGGGGGCGCAACTGTTCATCTAGCAGGCAAGGGCTTCAAGGAGGGCGCAACACCAGATCTAGCAGGCAAAGAGAGCAAGGGGGGCACAAGCTTCATCCTAGCAGGCACAAAGAAAAGAGGAACTCCAAAGCAGATCTGAGATAGACTGCTATTGTATCAGGTTCCATTGTTCTTTTTGTTTGTTTGTAGCATTTGCTTGAGATCCATATATATACATCTCTCTCTTACTGGTTTTCCCCATGGGGGTTTTTCCAGGGTCATGTTGAACAAAAACCAAAGTGTTTGTTTGTCATGTTTGCTTATTTTACTTTCTGTTGTTAGTTGTTAAAGATCCTAGAGGGTATTGTATGTTTTAAGGTAAATGCATGTGCTAATATTGGACAAAAAAACTAATAATTAAACCCATGCAATAGCAGCCTTAAAAGAGCATGCAATCACAGGACTAAGGGCAGAATTTCTGGGCAGAAATTTCAGACTGTGTGACTGTCCTAAAAACAGCAGAGTAACAGTTTGAAGAACCTTGAACTTAGTGCCTAACAGCAGGTCAAAGACAGACCTGTGTTGGCAGCCTTTAGTGCCTCAAATTTCTTCAACAAGCTGGTACAAGTCATGCTCCCAAACCCTAACTAGGGAATCCACTGTAAATAGCAAACCCTAGCCACCAACTCCTAGCTAGTGTTGGTTGTGGAGCCTGATTATCTTCCTGATTCAGAGGCCTTTGTTTTTCAGCCGTGTTTATACCCCATGAAGACTTTACACCCCGAAAGAATGTACACTCCTCCACGTGGGGCAGTGCAGGGGGGGCTTGCCCCTCCTGCGGGGTCTGGGGGCAATCGGGCCCTTGAAGGAAAAATTCCCTTGTAAATGTATATTGTAATTTCATAGTAAATGTAAATGTGTTGAACCTGCACAGAATAGATCTAGCTAGAAAATACTACACACATTTGCAGAGAGAAATTGAGAAAGAAGGAGAGAAAGAATGAAAGAATTCTCATTAACCGTTAAGAATAATGAATAATTTACACATGATATACTCTGTATAACTCAATGAATGCGCACTGGAGGAGAATCAATGCGCCATAGTGGTGGTCTAGAGTGATTTGGACACACACCAACAATTAGAGGAGTGAATTGCCACCTAGTCTAGTCTCTCAGGGAGTTACGGGAGTGAACTGTCACCTAGCTGAGTTAACTAGTCAACTAGTCTTCAGTTAACTGACTGAACAAAGAGTAGTGAGTAGATCAAGGAATCAAGGCTAATGCGCCAGTCTGGTGATGATCCCAAGGCAAGTTCGCATTAGCACAGTGATGATCCCAATGTTGAATGATGACAAAACCAATGCAGCATCTAAACTCAACTCAACTAGTCAAACTGAAGTGTCAACTGAAAGAGAATATTCTCCAGGTGGAATATTCTCCCCTAAAATATAAGAGACTGGATAATAACTAATTATGACTAATAAACAAGGAAAAACCTTAGGGAAAAGAAATCCTAGGTGTGTGTGAAGTAACTCCAACACCTCCCCTGAACATCACTTTGGTGAAAATAAAGGATGGGTCCCGGCAATGGGGCCATGTTAGGTACCCAAATACAAAAGATACACTGAAATAAAGTGAGGAAAGAGGGAAAACCTCATGGGAAACCCCCCCCCTCATGGTACAATGTATGTAAAAAGAAGAACTACAGTTGCTAGGCAACTGTGTCCTTCACTCCAAGACGACTTTGCAGAGAATGAAACTTTTGCTCAGTGAAGGTCTTGGTGAAGATGTTTGCCGTCTGTTCTGCTGAAGGACAAAACTGTAGGTCAATGATCCCCTTGTGCACTAAGTCCCGGATGTAGTGCATGTGGATCTCGATGTGCTTCGTCCGCTGCCTTTGAATTGGATCTCTGCAGAACTTCAGAGTGCTCTGGTTGTCACACTAGACGACGATCGACCGATGAAACTGAATGCCCAACTCAGTGAAAAAGTGTTGTAGCCACATAGCCTGAATGATTATGTTAACTACCCCTCTGTACTCTGACTCGACTGAAGATAGAGCAATGGCAACTTGCTTCTTGCTCGACCAACAGATAGGCCTGGAACCAAGACTGAGTGAGTAACCAGATGTGGATTTGCGATCAGTGCTATCGCCAGCCCAATCAGAACCAGTAAACCCGATGAGATCTAATGTAGAGTCTGCTGCATAATGAATCCCAAAGGTGATGGTGCCCTGTACATATCGAAGGATACGCTTTGCAGCCTTTCAATGTAGCTCATGCGGCTCCTGCATGAACCTGGAAACTGCGCCAATTGCATAGGAGAGGTCTGGTCTGGAGTGTGTGAGATACAACAAGCTCCCCACTAGCTGTCTGTACAGTGTGTTGTCAACCAGTGGAGTCTCCCTGCCATCCTCAAGTTTGACTCCTGATAGGTAAGGAGTCGGAGCAGACTGGTAGTCTGTCATGTGAAATCTCTCAAGGAGATCTCGTGCATACTTGGCTTGAGACAGTTGGATGCCTGATGAATCCTGACTGATCTCAAGTCCAAGGAAGAAGTGTAGCGGACCCATGTTTGTCATCAAAAACCTGTCATGTAGAATCCTCTTGACTGCAACAATCGCTGAAGTCGAGCAACCGGTGATCAACAAATCATCAACATATAGAACAAAGAGTAGAACTGAATCAACCGTCCTGAGCATGTAGACATTCGGGTCTGATTTACATTGTACAAAGTTCTGTGACAACAGGTAGGAGTCCATCTTGGCATACCATGCCCTTGGAGCCTGCTTGAGGCCATAAAGGGACTTCTTCAGTCGACAGACCAAAGATGAGTCCTGCATAAATCTCTGGGGCTGATCCATATAGATCTCCTCAGAGAGATCACCGTGAAGAAATGCATTCTTCATGTCCATATGATGGACTTCCCATCCCTTGGCTGCCGCAATGGCAAGTGCCAATTGTATGGAATCCGTCTTCGCTACTGGAGCGAAGGTCTCATCATAGTCAATACCATGCACCTGCTGAAAGCCTTTGGCAACAAGCCTGGCTTTGTATCTGCTAATCTGTCCATCTGCTGCGCTCTTGGTCCTGTAGACCCATTTGCATCTGACAAGTTTCCTCCCAGAAGGAAGGGGAACCAGATCCCAGGTCTGGTTCTCGAGGAGAGAGTTGTACTCCTCCTGCATGGCGGATTCGCGAAAGGGATTTTCAGCAGCCTCGCCATAAGACTGTGGATCTGAAGACCGAACCAAGAAAAGATGCCTGGAGGGCAATGGTTCAGTGGCAGTGAGTGCAAGAAGAGGCTCCTCGAAATCAGATCGAGTCCTCCTAGTATCGGCTGGATCACCAACGAGATCCCTTGCATTCTGAAGAGTAGTCTATGCCCATTTGGGCCTCTACTTTGGCTCTGCAACTGCATCTGGATGCTCTAACTCTGCATCTGACTGTACTGTCTCTGAATCTGAATCATTTGAATCCTCTGAATCAAAACTCTCGTCTGAAGAAGAGTCGGCATGTGCATGCTCATCATCTCGGACAGGTGGAAGAATGAAGGTGTCTGCATGCGACTGCTGAGGTACATGCAAGACACTTTCCTTGAATTGGACACTACGCTCGATGATGAGCTGGTCCGAGGAAAGATCAATAAGCCTATATCCCTTCACACCGTCGGGGTATCCAAAAAAAATACACTCAGTGCTCTGTGGATTAAGTGCCTTCCTCTTTTCCGAGGGAATCTGGGCCCATGCACGTGAAGCGAAAATGTGACAGTGGGTCACTTTCGGTTTGAGGCCGCTCCAAGCCTCGTAGGGGGTCTTATCCTTGACAGATCTATGGGGAGATCTGTTTTGGATGTATGTTGCACAATTAAGTGCTTCGGCCCATAGTCTCTGTGGTAGTGACTTTGCATGCAGCATGCAAGATGCCATCTCCTTTAGAGATCTGTTTTTCCGCTCAGCAACTTCGTTTTGCTGCGGAGTGTAAGGAAATGTGTACTGCAACTAAATCCCTGCCTCATGGCAAAGATTATGGATCTCATGATTTACATATTCTCCCCCGTTATTAGTTCAGAGGACTTTGATCTTCTTTTCGGATTGTGTCTCAAGCTTTGAAATCTTTGAGGTGTTGAAAGACCTCCGATTTTTGCCTGAGAAAGTGAATCCATGTAAAACGTGAGAAATCATTAACAAAAATGTGAACAAACCTCGCTTTGCTAATAGATGGATGCGGAAAATGTCACATAAGGTTACTGTGGATCAGATCTAAAGGTGCGGAAGCTCTCTGAGACTTTCCTTTGTCGAATTTCTCTTGAGGGTGTTTTTCGAGAACACATCCCTCACATACTCCCTTGGAGAAATGGATGTCTGGTAGACCATCAACCAATCTTTGCTTGCCAAGCTGTTGCATGTATTTGAAATTCAAATGTCCAAACCTTTAGTGCCATATCCTACTACTTTCCTCAGCATGAGTAAGCAGTAAAGCAGAATCAAGTTCAATGAATTCAGAAAAAGTATACAATTTACACTGATGATTTACCTCACCGGTTGCAACCCTGGAGTTGGTTTGCATGTAATAGATGTCCACGACATTTGGTGTGAATATGACTTTCTTTTTGGTGTCGAAATTCGTCATTTGATACACGGAGAGAAGGTTGACGAAAAGTTTGGGAATGTTCAACACATTCTTGAAGCTTTCGTTGGTGAGTTCAATCCTTCCTTTGCCGGTGATTTCGACTGAAGAGTTGTCCCCCATCAGAATAGGAGGACCTTTGCATGCATTCAATGAAGAATATACTGCTTTTGAGGCAACCATGTGATGTGATGCTCCTAAATCTACGATCCAAGCATCGGGAGAGGAGTTGATGGCAATCAAGGCATGGCTAGAATTGCCTTTCTTGGGATTCAGATCTTCTAGCTTCTTCTTCTTGGCACCCTCGGGGATGCGATCTCCAAGGTTGTTTTGCTGAAGTATTTGAGACATTAGATCTATTTGTTTTTGCATGCATGCAGATTTTGGATGGAATCTTTTGTGACAGTACGTCCATTTCTCCCCTTTTCTTCCCTTTCCCCCTTTGGATCCGGAGGCATCGATGAAGGGTTTTGTGTACCCTTCCTTCTTCGGATGTGCATGAGCTTTCCTTTTGTCTTTATCTTTAGATTTCTGATATTGGTGGCTGCCATCTTGCACAGTAAGTGCATGTGCCTTTGGGCCTTTGATTTTGCCCATGTTGATGAGCTTGGTTTGCTCGTGTCAGGGATTCGATAAAGTCCTCAAGAGAAGGCATTTTCTAGGTGGCTCCAGAGGCGAATCTGATAGAATGTAATGTGGATACGATTACAGAGAATTCAGGACCAAGTTTGGAGAGAATGGTGAGAACCATTTGTTTCTACTCCTTAGATTTATCAACCACGCAAGCTTTGAGTTGCGACAGTAAATCCTTGAATTTTGTAAAGAAATATTGGATATTGTCGAAGCTTTTTGGATCCAATGTGAGCAATTCCACCTCCAGCATGTGTCCCCTCATCTCATCCTGTTTTCCAAAGAGCCCTTCCAAGGTGGTCCAAGCTTCATTGGGAGTCTTACAGGAAGATACGTGAAAAATGAGATCGGGAGAATTAAGACTGCAAATTGTTCCGAGTGCTTCATCCATTCGATTTAGGTACTTGGATTTTTCTATGGCTGATGTCGGTTCTGTATCTGTATTCAAGGTTAACCTGTACAATCCTTTGGTTAGGAGATGAATCATTATTCTCTCCTTCCATGCAAAGTAGTTGTAAGGTGTAAGAATGAATTCTTTTTGGAAATCCATCTTTCCGTTGTCTTCAATCTTTTGTACCTGCAATTTTTTTTGGTGTAGCTTTTGCTTGGCAGCCCGTCGACTCTGATACCATGTAAATGTGTTGAACCTGCACATAATAGATCTAGCTAGAAAATACTACACACATTTGCAGAGAGAAATTGAGAAAGAAGGAGAGAAATAATGAAAGAATTCTCATTTACCGTTAAGAATAATGAATAATTTACACATGATATACTATGTATAACTCAATGAATGTGCACTGGAGGAGAACCAATGTGCCATAATGGTGGTCTAGAGTGATCTGGACACACACCAACAGTTACGGGAGTGAACTGCCACCTAGTCTAGTCTCTCAAGCAGTTACAGGAGTGAACTGCCACCTAGCTGAGTTAACTAGTCAACTAGTCTTCAGTTAATTGACTGAACATAGAGTAGTGAGGAGTAGATCAAGGAATCAAGAGTAATGCGCCAATCTGGTGATGATCCCAAGGCAAGTGCGCATTAGCATGGTGATGATCCCAATGTTGCATGGTGACAAAACCAATGCAGCGTCTAAACTCAACTCAACTAGTCAAACTAAAGTGTCAACTGAAAGAGAATATTCTCCCCTAAAATATAGGAGACTGAATAATGACTAATTATGACTAATAAACAAGGAAAAACCTTAGGAAAAAAAATCCTAGGTGTGTGTGAAGTAACTCCAACAGTAAATTTGGACCGTTCATTATAAGGTCGCAGATCTGATGGTAGAAGTTATGTTAGGGTTTTTTGCCCTAGAAGGCAACCCTCTTTTATGAGGGAAATGTATTGCGGCTATGTATCATTGCGAATATTGTATTCTGAGTGAGGAGACTGTGAGAGAAAGAAGAGGAAGTTACAGTGGGTGTGCTGTAGGTTGTATCCCTTCATTTGCTGGATAATAATAAAGGAGGGACCTGACAATTTCTCTGGTGGATGTAGCCCACACTGGGTGAATCATGTATATCTGTGTCTCTATTGTATTCTGTATCTTCTGTGTTTATTTCTGCATTTGTTTTATTTTATTGCTTCGTGATCCTGTTTTTCTAACAACTGGTATCAGAGTGAAAGGTAACTCACAGGAAAAGAGGATTCCTAGTTCGAGTGGTAGTAATGGCGGAAGATGGAAAGTTTAGGGTTGAGAAATTTAACGGCCAAAACTACTAGTTATGGAAGATGCCGAGGGAAGATTATTTATATCAGAAGGATCTATTCCTACCATTGGGTGGAATAGCAAAGAAGCTGACGACCATGAAGGACGAGGAATGGGAGGTTCTTGAAAGAAACGCACTAGGAACGATACGGATGAGCCTGACAGCGTCGATGGCTTTCAATATTTCGAAAGAAAAGACAACGAAGGAGCTGATGGATGCATTGGCTAAACTGTATGAAAAACCCTTGGCGTCCAATAAGGTATTTCTAATGAAGAGATTATTTAATATGAAGATGTCAGAAGGTGGGTCTGTTGCAGATCATTTAAATGAATTTAATACGGTTACTAATCAACTAAGTTCTGTAAAAGTGGACTTTGATGATGAGGTCAGGGCTCTTCTAATTTTGTGCTCATTGCAAGAAAGTTGGAATGGCTTGGTCATGGTTGTAAGTAACTCTGTCTCTGGTTCAAACACTATAAAATTTGATGATGTTGTTGGTGTTATCCTTAGCGAGGAAATGCGACGGAAAAGCACAGGTGAGACATCAGGTAATGTGTTAAACATGGAGAACATGGGAAGACAAAAGGATAGAGGAAAGGGCTCAGGGAACCGTGGGAATTCTAGGAATGGCAGATCCAAATCCAGACTTGGAAAGGTAGAGTGCTGGAATTGTGGAAAGAAAGGACATCTGATCATCTACATAAACCACAACAACTAATAAATCATCACCTTCAAATTTTATATATAGATTACTGTCAACAATACCTTTCTTGAACCCTTTGTCCTGTAGAAGATTACAGAGCTCCATAGAAACAAAGAGATGGACAACAAGAGAAAAATCAGGAAGCAAATGTAACATGTGATGTGTTACAAGATGCTTTGATTCTTTCTGTAGATAATATTTTTGAGTTTTGGGTAGTAGATGTTGAAATAATGTAACTGCGAAGAGCATTCTTATTATTTTGTTATTGGATTAAATCCCCATTGTGGATTAATCGTGTCATTATTATTATTTTTATTATTAGGTTAATCCCCATTGAGGATTAAC
>ML776651.1:325384-338173 GCA_009831015.1 Picea engelmannii | reverse complement strand
AAGTTTGATAGGTTTATGACAGAACAAGGTTATAGTAGATGTCATTCTGATCACTGTGTTTATTTTAAAAAGCTAGAAAATGGAAGCTATATTATCTTGCTATTGTATGTAGATGACATGCTTGTTGCATGGTCTAATATGCAAGATATAAATGTGCTCAAGAAGAAATTAGCTAATTCATTTGCGATGAAGGATTGGGGTGCCACAAAGAAAATCCTTGGTATGAGAATAACAGAAGACAGGAAAAATCGCAAATTGACATTGTCTCAGGGTGGGTACACAGAGAAGGTGTTGGAGAGGTTTAGAATGCAGAATGCAAAACCAGTTAGTACACCTTTGGCCAACCATTCAAATTAACTAAGGAAATGTCTCCCAAGACACAGGAGAAGATAGAATATATGTCCAGGGTCCCTTATTCATCAGCAGTTGGCAGCTTGATGTATGCGATGGCTTGCACAAGACCAGATATTGCACATGCAGTGGGAGTTGTGAGCAGGTATATGAATAATCCAGGTAAAGAACATTGGGAGGCAGTAAAGTGGATTCTCAGATATTTGAGAGGTATTGCTACTCATGCATTATGTTTTGGAGGTTCAAACACTATTCTACAGGGATATGTTGATTCAGATATGGCAGGTGATAAAGATAGAAGGAGGAGCACCACAGGGTATGTTTTTACTATAGGTGGAACAACAGTAAGTTGGATTTTGAAACTGCAAGAGGTTGTTGCACTTTCAACAACAGAAGCAGAGTATGTTGCTGCTACAGAGGCTAGTAAAGAAATGATTTGGTTAAAGAGATTTATGGAGGAATTAGAAAAGAAGTAGGAGAATAACAGGTTGTACTGTGACAGTTAAAGTGCCATTCATCTTGCAAAGAACTCAGCCTTCCATTCGAAGACTAAGCATATATAGCTCAGGTACCATTTCATACGATTCGTTTTGGAAGATGGACATTTGAAGTTGGAAAAGATACACACTAGCCATAATCTTGCAGACATGTTAACAAAGGGAGTAACCAGGGAGAAACTGAGTTCCTGCTTAGTTTCAGTTGGTCTTCAAGCATGAAGGTGAAGATGAGAAATTTGCCAGGTCCAAGAAGGATCATAGTACAACAGATACAACAACGATGGAGTTGTTGAGATCAGTCTCCAAGTGGGAGATTGTTGGTTGTGGAGCCTGATTATCTTCCTGATTCAGAGGCCTTTGTTTTTCAGCCGTGTTTATACCCCATGAAGACTTTACACCCCAGAAGAATGTACACTCCTCCATGCGGGGGAGTGCAGGGGAGGTTTGCCCTTCCTGCGGGGTTGGGGGCAAGCGGGCTCTCGAAGGAAAAATTTCCTTGTAAATGTATATTGTAATTTCATAGTAAATCTGGACCGTTCATTATAAGGTCGCAGATATGATGGTAGAAGTTATGTTAGGGTTTTTTCCCCTAGAAAGCAACCCTCTTTTATGAGGGAAATGTATTGCGGCTATGTATCATTGTGAATATTGTATTCTAAGTGAGGAGACTGTGAGAGAAATAAGAGGAAGTTACAACGGGTGTGCTGTAGGTTGTATCCCTTCATTCGCTTGATAATAATAAAGGAAGGACCTGGCAATTTCTCTGGTGGACGTAGCCCACACTTACTGAACCACGTATATCCGTGTCTCTATTGTATTGTGTATCTTTTGTGTTTTATTTCCGCATTTGTTTTATTTTATTGCTTCGTGATCCTGTTTTTCTAACAACATAATCTCTTCCAACGAAAGCTGGTCGCTCCACCAAAGATCCTTACAAGCAAGTATACAATATTGACAAGTCCTCTTTGGCACCGACACTTGCATCACACAAGTGTATAAAAGAAAATGATATAGTCTCTCTATATCTTCTCCACATCAAGCACTCCAAGTAGTACTAGGGTTTCTCACAAGAACTATAAAAGCAAGTGCTTCCTTTGGTCCTCTAGGGTTTCTCCCATACCATAGCTTCCCCTATCTTCTTAGGGAAAATCCTAACCCTACTCCTCTTCTTGAATCACCTCGAGAACCCTTGCACTCAAGACAAAGAGAACAAACTACAACAAAGAAGAAGTATAATGAAAGGGATAAGTTCACTCTAGCTTCTCACATCTCTAATACAAGTATGCGATCGATATGATGTATGAAAATACTCTCTCGTTTTATTTATATGAAAGGTGAAGGAGGCCAACAATAACAAAGTGGATAATGTGCACAACAAACAACCTAACTAATTGGTAGTAGGTCCGCATTTCAAGCACTGCAACTCTAAGTGACACATGTCAAGCTCTAGGTATGCACGTTCACCAAGAAAGGGTCACAAGGTGAGCACTCCACAAGAAGTGCCCAACGTTCTTCCTCCAAAGGCTTCCAATGCTTCAGTGCTCCCTCCTAAGCCGTGTGTACCTCCGGGTCCACCACACCTACTTGAAATGTTCACCAAGCAAGGGTCACAAGGTGAGCACTCCACAAGAAGTGCCCAATGCTCCTCCAAAGTAATCCAATACTTCAGTGCTCCCTCCTAAGCCATGTGTACCTCCGGGTCCACCACACCTACATGAACACTCCTCAACCCAGGCATCCTCAAGTCAAGCACAAGCCTCCATGCAAGCAACTGAGTGTCAACACATGCTACCTAAGGCTCAACACTCCTCCTAGATGCCCAACACCCCTCTTCTAAATGTGTCGTCCTCCCAAGAAAGCAACCAACCTCCATGTGCACGCCTCATAAAGAATGTCACCAAGCCAGATAGGTCTCCTACATCCAAAGGAAATACACCATACAAGCATCAAGTCATGCTATAGCAATCCCTAAGTCAGCTATCTCCAATGTGTATGGCCGTCATGGTACAACCAAGGGTAGTCAACACCCATACACCGCATAATCCATGAAGCACCCTCAAGCATGGTGTAAACACTTTTGGGGTAATCCCAAAAGCTAACTGTACATACTATACTTTCAAGAAATTTTGGAGTTGATTTGCTGCCCAAACAAACATGGCAATGTTTGTGTAATGGATGTTTGAACTTTGATTTCTGTCTGAGTTGGCTAAGTTAATCTATTGTGCCATACATTTAAAGATTGTGTATGAATAATTAAATACTATAATTTGTGTTGTGTTTGGGCTAATTCTGCTAGTCACTTCCCGATGGATCAACCACAAATAACATTAAGTAGCTAAAATTAATGCCCATCAGCTATGGCATCACTGCACTGAATCCAAGTACTATAATTTGTGTTGTGGTTGCGCGAATTCTACTAGTGCACTCCTTGATTGATCAACCACAAAGGACATCAAGTTGCTACAATTAATGCCCATCAGCTACGGCTTATTTCACAACACCGAATCTGGAAAATCTCGCATTGTGCTTCCATTTTTTTTCACACTAGTAACAGGCCTACCCAAGAGAGCTGTCTATTTCTATTTTAATTTGCTTAATCTTTGCTGTTCTCTACTGTTTCCTTCTATTTTTTAAACCTTACATGCACTCATCACATTCCAGCTCTTCCATTACAAATGTTTATTGCCCACCATTGTCCATAATGTCTTCACAGTGTCTTCATACTGCATATTGCATATATCAATATCATTTTGATGGCGTTTGCAACAGTAGTTTTAATGCCTTCTTATGGCAGTTTTTACAGTGTCCTTCAACAGTAGTTTTAGTGCCTGCTAATGGAAGTGCTTCTAGTTTATAAACCACACTTTCAATTTTTAGCATGATAGTCTCACCACAAACATCGCTTCAACTGGCAGATTTACGGTCTTTGCATAATCACATGTACAGTGTAGAAGATTTCAACAGTTTCTTTGAACACATCTGCATTTCTTAATGGCTGCTCTGCTTCACATGGCTCAAAATATGTGGATTCTACGGCAGATTTGGTTCACTGTATATTCTTTACATAGGCCAGATTCCTCACACTGGCCAGAAACCAGCATCAGCGCTAACATTTCTACTCTTATGAAAGAAAAAAATTGTTTTGAATGGACATCTTTCTTCCAATGTACATTTGTCTAAGTGGAATACTCAATGGATCATGCTGTCATCGTCTACCACACCAACGTGATGTTTACGAGGCCACAGCAGAACTGTCCCACTGCCACCATCTGTCAAGAGAATGTAACGCCACATTTTAAAAATATTATAGTCAGACTTCCATTGCCCCACTGCTATCAATGCTGCCACATCAAACTTGAGAATTAAGATATGCCTTCATACACTGTCATGCATGGTTAGTGAAATAATGAAAGTGTCATGCTTAATGTTTGCCAAAATAATGCTGTCACCATCACAAAGCTGTGTTTCAGTGCCCATAATTGCCTGCTAAAAGTCTCAATCTGCCATGGGAAATTTGTTTCACTTCATTCAGAGAGAAACTGATGTATGTGCTGAATAAGCTTTCAGCATTGCATGCTCAAGGGACTTGATACAGTTAATTTTACAGATTAGAGTTATAGTGTAATACCCCGATTTTGGTCCTTCGGGATTGTTATCCCCGATTTCTAGGGATAACTAGGAGATCATGTCTCGAGGCCCACAGGTCCTAGACATGGAGTACCGAGAGCAGGATTGACCTGAGTATGGCCCTGGAGGGCCCATCCTTCTTCTTCTTCGTCAGATTTGTCCTGTCAGCAGCAACAACATCCATCACCATCGGCTTGGACTTGCATCAGAGAAGACTCTTGCTCCATGAGGTAATTGGTCCAGGTATCATCGTATGTGTCATGTTTGATCGTTATAATTTTCTTATATATGCATCGGGTTCCTTACATTTCTGACAACTGCTTGGATCTTACACTAACCCGCTTGACCATTGTTTGGGGGATTAACGGGGTGACCTAGCAAGCTTGTATCCATGGGTTTTGGTTAGCCACCAGGGGGGATTTGAAGAGCCATCGTCCGCTCCCACCATACTATCACTTTACATCTTGTCTCCCATACATCCATCCCATTCCCCTAGTCCGGGCATTAGGATGACCTTTGAAGGGTTACACTTTGTCCTGTGGGAAGAATGGGCTAAAGGCCCAGGGGGTAAAAGCAGTTGGTAAAAGATAAAAGCCATAGGAAATAAACCTAGAGATGCTTCGCCCAGGGATCCCCGAGAAGGCAATAAAAGGCCTCTCGATAAGAAACAAAAGGGACCCAAAGAAAAATAACAAAACAAGGCCTAACCAAGAGGATGGGAGGTCTCGTCACGAGCCGGCTCATTATATTCATAGGTATCTAGCAATATGACGTTGCCATTATCTGGTCACCACGCCAGGGCAATGACCCTTGGTTGCATGGCCAAGGGAAAGGGGGTCTCATCATGAGCCAGCCTTATCATTTTTTCGAAAATACTAGTGGGTAACACTGTCAGCTCTGGCCACCACGCCAAGGCAGTGTCCTCTGGTCAGACTTTGAAGTAAAAAAGAAAGAAAAAGACAATAAAGGGGCTTGGAAAAAAGTGCATCCATGACGGGTACAACTCACCTCCTACAAAGGCACCCACGGACAATACCTACCCCTGGTCTTCACTATCACTGGGCATCCTTAGACCATATCACTTCATGAACATGGCTTGAATAATCTTCTGTGGAAACTTTCTTCTTCTTATGGATACTAGCCCAATAGGTTGTTCTGTCTATTTCTTCAACTTTGTATAGTAGATCAGTGTAATGTCTTTGAGCTATTAGATGATTGTTAGGGGCTTTATGCATGTATTTGATAAATTTAATGATGAGATATGATTGACATTGCTATGATCCCGAGGACTGATGAGCCCATGGAGGGCGAAGTTTTTGATGTGCAGGACCATGCCCGACGGACAGGTACCAGTGGACCGGTACACATGGGGAGATGATTAGCTCGGACCTCCATGGGGATAAAGAGCCCATCAGATGGTTGCTGGGATGGCAGAGACAGGACAACGTTATGATGAGCCTTTGCACAGGAAGAAAGAAGGACGTTCCACCCTGGAAACTTTGGCAGAGCCCGACCTAGGGGGGATCACCCACTTCAAATGGAACGTTTTCCCCTTGATGGACAGGATGTCACCTAGGAGAGCTGGACGTTATCTTGAGCGCGTGGCAGTGTGTTGAGGTTATTGGCACGTGTGGCAGCTTGGAGGAGCCCTAGAAGGGCTAACGTCTCACTTCTGGATGCTGGATGTTAGCGTCAGAAGTCACTCCTGAATTGCGAGCAGGAGCAGAGCCCGACGCCCATTAGTTTTATGTCACAGTGGTTTGTAGATGGGGTGATCGAATGGAAGCCAACTCAAAACAACATCATTCCAACTCCAAAACTAGGCCAGGCGTGCATAGGTAAGTGAGGTCTTATATAAACTTCAGACAATGAGCTGTAGTAAAGGGTGAACAGACGGAAGACTTGTATAAGAGGAACGCAGAGGTCTGTTATTAACATCAGGTTTCTAGCAAGCTGAGGAAGAAGACATCCAAATGCAATATTATCTTACATTTAAACGCAAAGCCAGAGAATGCAATAATGCAACAATAAATCTTTTATCACAACATAATTGCAATAATTCACGCGAATCAGTCAATCACGAATTCTCTTAGCATGAGACGGAAATTAGATGGAGTAAGAAAGGCTGTCTGTCATAAAACAAGATATCTCATATACAGATGCATAACCAGTAAACTAGAATATCTGTTAAAACTTTATAGTAGGGAGCTCTGCTCTACCATCGATGCTTTACAAAATACAAAGACTGAGTTTATATACTCAGAGAAAATCGCCTAATCAGAGGCGTGCCCAGTTGCCCAAGGCTTGGTGTCCTTTCAGTCAAACTCATACTGATATTCTTTGTCGGACACCACCTTAACTGCGCATGGCTCCCGCAGGGGGAGTAGCTGAGTCAGTAAATGCCGAGTTAGCGTGTGCAGACCTCCTCCGGCTAGTCGAGAACTCAGCATGGCTTTTCTGAAAGAATGGGTACACAGGACCCTCTCGAGCGGACCGCTTACCAGACCCTCCATACTTCACACTTAATGAATGAAGAGAGGCTTCAACCACCCGCTTGATTTTCATTAACTGCTTCCTCAGGGAGTGGCCGAGACGATATGCTTAGGAGCTTCGGCACTTCGCGTCTCGTGAATGAGAAGGAGCTAGTCCTTACTCTTCAAAGTTGCGAGGGGGCGATGGAGCCCAATTGCGCACCATGTGTCCCTATTCGATGGACGACTGAAAATGCTTCGTGGCGTCGTGGGCCCCAGCTTCTATGCTTTCGGCGTTCGTGAATATGAAAGGGCTGATCCGTGCTGATCGAAATCGCGATGAGCGATGTGCCGAGATGGCTCAATCTGGTGCCACGCGTCCCTCAAATCTAACGGTCCTAAACTCATCCGATGTTGCAGTGGGCCCCAGGTCCTGAATGCTCTCGCTCCTTCGCGTATCGGGATATGACAGAGCTGTTTTTTGTGCGTTGGAGTCGCGATGGGTGAGGCGCCGAGATGGCTCAACTTGCTACCAGGTGTCCCCTCTGGATGGACGACTGAAAACACTTCGGCGATACTGTGGGCCCGAGTCCTGGATGCCTTCGGCACTTCGCGTCTCGCGGCTGGGAGGAGGCTGGTCCTCGTTCTTCAAAGTCACGAAGGGCGAGGAGGCGATGGAGCCTAATCGCGCACCACGTGTCCCTCTGGATGGACGACTGAGATCTTCTCGGCGATACTGTCTAGCTCCTTTTATTGTCGGTGCCCTCCACACGTAACCGTCGGCTAAGGCCTAAGCGCTAGCGCTTCTTGCAACTCGCGACCTCGCGAGTTGGAGTGTTGAACCTTGGCACTCTCCCTCCGCGAGATCCCGCGAGGCGATGGCTCTTTTCCTTTCCACAACTCTCGCGACTCACGATCTCGCGCAACTAAAGGATGTTGTCCGCCCTCAGAACTCACGAAGCCCGAGTTCAAGAAATGAACCCACACATCAACTGATCGCGATCAACGACCCTCGTTACTTCGTGAGTTCTCCACAGAGACTTCTGACCGTTCATCTTTTTGAAAACTTCTGCGCTATACTTGGCGTGACTCGGCTGAGTGCAAATACCCATCGACCGTTGATCTGCTTCGCAAAATAGACCCTGGATGCTGCCGACGACAGTTTGCCCGCTCGCTTGACCTGCTACTTTGGAAAAACCGAGATTCTCCCGTGCTACGCCTGAGCATTTCGTGCAACTTGCAGACTCGAATGCTCTCGCACCCATGACAAGAATTATCGCTAACATTAGGCTCCATGGGGGATAGAGTCGTCCCTGTGATGCTCTAAGAACTCCTTCTGCAGCTTCAGTGCCTTGCTATTGGGCTATGGAGTCATTTATTAGGCCGAAAACAACAAAAAGAAACTAAACAAGGAACTAAAGACAATATTTACAAACGGAGGAGCCGTCTAAGGCTCAAATAAAACATTTTTTCAGAAAATGCCCATTCACTGGGCTATTGAAAACCTCTTCATTCTCCAGATCCTGCAACCCGTATGTGTTGTTGGAGAAAACCTCGGAGATTTTGAAGGGGCCGATCCAGAGGGCGTCGAACTTGCTGTGCTTGCCTTTATCCTGTCTGGGTGCGTCCCATTTAAATACCAAATCCCCGATCTCGAACTCCTTTTTCCTGACCTTCCTGTCAAAAGCCTGCTTGATCTTCTGCTGATGACTGAAAGCTGTATCCCTCACTTGTTCTCTGACCTGCTGCGCTTCCACTATCTGATGAATTCTTCTGATCATATGATCTGGTTCTCCCTCGTATTCTTGAAAGAACTTCGCCACCGGTAAGGCGAGCTGAGTAGGGAAAACTGCCTCTGCTCCGTAGACTAGTTGAAACGACGAAGTGCCCAGAGACTTCTTCGTTGTGACACGATCGGCCCACAGAGCAAATTTCAACTTTGAATCCCAGGCTCTTTTGTTATCCTCTAACAATCTTTTGATGATCTTTATCAAGCTTTTATTAGAGGATTCCGCTAAACCATTACCCTGGGGATAGTAGGGGGTGGAGTGGATTAGCAAGATCTGGAACTGCTCACAGAACTTAATAAGAGGTTCAGATTTGAAAGAAGCAGCATTATCGGTGACGATCCTGCTGGGACAGCCAAATCGCGCTATGATATCCTCCAGGACGCTGATAACTACTTTGTGTGATGCGCTTCTGGTGGGGACCGCTTCTATCCACTTGGTGAAATAATCTGTCGCAGTCAGGATCCATCTGTGCTGACCACTTGAGGGAGGATGAATTTCTCCGATGAAGTCCAACCCCCACTGCTGAAAAGGTGCCGAAGCTACTATGGGTTTTAATGGCAACGATTTGAGCTGTTGTTTTCCTGAGAACCTTTGGCATTTGATGCAAGCTCTGATCTCCCTGCAAACATCGGGGAACAAGGTGGGCCAGTAATACCCAGCTCGGAGTATCTTGTGAGCTGTGGTCTTCCAGAAATGATGACCTCCACAAAGGCCGCTATGAAAATCAAACGTAACCTTGTGGGCCTCCTGTGGGTCCAGGCATCTCAGAAATACCCCTAGAGGGTCTTTCCAGTACAAGGTTTGGTCGATGAGGCAATACCTAACCGCCTTGAGCTTTAGAGCCCTTGCTTTGCTTTTTCCCATTCCATCGGGGGGCTTCAACTCCTGTAGAAAATACAGAATGTCACGATACCAGGCACATTCTGCCAGCGACAAGCCATCTTGAGAGCATTGGCTGGGTGATTCAGCTTGCTGAAATCCCGAGCGAGTATTGATGAAACTAACTCCCAGGGCTTCGCAGTTGGATTCAGCCAGTAGCTTGGCTAAACCTTGCCCCTTAACCAGCTTGGTGGGCTTTATCTCTAAGTCAAATTCCAGAATTTTAGCGATCCATCGGCCTCTTTTCCCATCTACGTCGGGTTGCGCAAGGATGTCCTTCACTGAAGCTGAAGGAACGTATGCTGTTACTTTTGAATGCAAGACATAGACTCTGAAAGCTTTAAGAGCTTTCACTAAGGCATAGGCCTGCTTCTCCATGATTTCATACCTGCTCTCTGTGTCTCTTAACGCCTTGCTGAAAAAGGTGATAGGCTGCTCACGCTCTTCCTCATTTTTCTGCAGTAGGACCGCCGCCACTGTATCAAAAGAAGCGAAAGAGAAGATCAGGAAATCTTTGGAATAGTCAGGACTGATCAGCACGGGTGCCTCAGTCAATTCCTTTTTTATTTGGACGAAGGATTTCCTGGGTTCAACGGTCCATTTCACTTCATTTCCCTTCCTGAGCATGGTTGTGATGTGTTTCACCAACTCGACAAAATTTGAGACGAATCTCCTCAGAAAATTAATCTTCCCCAAAAAGGCCTGAACTTCCTTCTTAGATATGGGAAGTGACAGGGTCTGAATTGCCTCTACCCTGCTAGGATCAATCCTCACTCCTTCTGCTGATACTATATGGCCTAACAACTTCCCTTCTTTCATAGCAAACAAAGATTTCTTGGGATTTAGAGAAAGGCCATACCTCCGACACTTCGAAAAAACTTTTCTCAGGTGACAGAAGTGCTCTTTGTTAGACCTGGAGAAGACTGTTATGTCATCCAGATAGATCACCACAAACTTATCTTTCTCCCCGATGAAGGCTATGTCCATGGCTCGCTGAAATGTCGCTCCTGCATTCATCAACTCAAAAGGCATTTTGGCATACATGAATGTACCCCAAGGAGTGGTGAAGGCCGTTTTTTCTCTGTCCTCAGGCATGACCGATATTTGATTATAGCCAGAAAAATCGTCGATCATGGAAATCCTAGATGCACCGGTTACCCTCTGCAATATGTGTTCCATGTTGGGCAGGGGATAATTGTCTTTCTTGGAGCTCCTGTTCAGGTTCCTGAAGTCAACACAGAGCCTGATTTCTCTGCTTTTCTTCCTTACCGAAACCAAATTGGCCACCCAATCGGAATATCTCAAGGGGACGATGATCTGGGCCTCCAACAACTTCTTTACTTCTTTCTCCATGACAGGCAGCAACATGGGATTTATCTGTCTTAGCTTCTGCCTGAACGGCTTAGCCTCGTCTTTCAGTGGGATCTTGTGTTCAATGACAGATGCGTCATATGTCTTGAGGTCTTCGTAAGTCCATGCAAACACATCAGCGAATTCTTTCAGCAACCCAGTATATTCAGCCCTCTGCTCTGTGGTCAAACTCCTTGATAATCTGACGAATCTAGGCTCCTTCTGTGAACCAATGTTGCATTCGGTTGTATCGGCATCTTCATTTGAGACCTTGCCCTTCACTGGCACATCATTCCCATTCAACAATCTTTCTAAAGGGACAAGTCCTCTCGGAATGTCATTGCTGGGCAGCTGAATGATCTGATGATTAGCGATTTTATTTAAAAACTCCTCAGGACGAGAGTGACCTTCCAGGTCGGGATCCTGATCAATATGTAGCGCAGAAAATTTGTCAACTGATTGGAGAAACCTTTCAAGTTCCGAATCATCCTCGAACACCTTCCAATGCTTGACGTTGTCCAGCACTGAGGGCCTATATCTTATATCAACATCATTTTTTACCATAGGCGGCAGAGGAAATTTGAGCGAACTAGCTGAGACAGCTAAAGAATCGGCCAAAGTATTTTCTCCCCTCGGAATGAAAGAAATGTTAAAAGCCAAGAAGAAGTTATCAATAAGGTCCCATATTTCATTTCTGTAATTTCTGAGTCGAGGGTGCTTAGCCTGATAAGCGTTTCTGATCTGTTGGACCACCAACTCTGCATCTCCGAACACTGCTACCTCCTGAATTCCCATTTCCCTTGCAGCTCTCAACCCTAGAACAAGGGCTTCATACTCTGCCACATTGTTGGTGGCTTCAAATTCCAGCTTATATGATAGGGACATGGTTTCCTGAGAAGGGGACACAAAAAATACCCTAGCACCAACGCCTTCTCTGGAGCAGGCTCCATCAAAAAACATTTTCCAGACAGAGATGGTTGGAGGGGGAATCGGGTAATTAGGACTGGGCTGCTTTTTGACTTGGAAAGGGTCTTCAGGAGCATCAGTTAGCTGCAATAAACTAGACCCTAGATTAGTGTCAAGTGCAAAGATGGGGTGATTGGTGGGGTTTGCTTCATCACTAACAATGTAGGCCAACTGAGCTTCCCTATATAACCTCCTTTGCTCCCCTCCGAAGACAGGAATGGTGGCATACGTGAGATCCATCTGTAATGTTCCTCCAAGCTTTTTAATCCAAGATCTTGACAACAACATGCCAAACTTGGGGGGAACATCAGCTACCACAATATCCATGACCACACTCTTCATGGGCAGCTGAAACAAGGAAACCACCAGGTCTTTGATGACTCCTAGACATTGCACTCTCCTTGAATCGAAAGAGTACAAATCATGATAAGTTTTCGTCACCTCCAGTCCCAATTCTTCCATTACTATTTTGGGCATAAGGTTATGGGAAGCCCCTGAATCCATGAGGCAGTTATGCAGTACTTTATCATGTATATTCAGGGATGTGTAGAAAGGGGGAGATGAGTCATCTCTATCTTCTACCATGGGGCCTAGGACAACTGCTGGTTTTTCATCTTGGAGATTTATGGAGTCTATGGGAAAGCATGAGACCTCAGACTGTAAAAGCTCAGAGAAGCGTTTCTTGAACCCGTCATGTTTAATCAATTCGGTTAGGGGCACAAGAATTTTGATCTTTTGAATTTCATGCTCGAAATTAAAAGAAGATATAAGCTTAGGGATTTCTCTTATTTCGGGAGCATGACTCTGGATAATGGGAGAGAGGGGTTGGGTCTTCTTACTTCTGTGACTGTCTGATAC
>ML776651.1:291899-324429 GCA_009831015.1 Picea engelmannii | reverse complement strand
ATAGACCCTGGAGCCAATCCTCTAAACCACTTCCTCACCTCACCATCCAGGCTCTGGACGAAGACTCTCATCCAGACATCTTCATTTTCAATGTTGAGGTTGTCTGCATAACTGTAGAAAGCAGCCAGGTGCTCTTCGGCAGTTATGTCCCCCTCCCCAGTGAACTTGGGCATATATTTCAAGTAGTCTCCAGCAGGGAGAGGGTTCATAGGATGGGGTAGGATTAAGGGAGCGTATCTGGCAGCGACTATGGCGTCCATTCTATTCAGAGGGGGATTAGCACCAGCCATAGGAATATTAAGTGGAGGAGAACTTGGAGGAGAAGGAGTTCGCGAAGGGGCTACCGGGAATGAGTCTCGAAGCGGAGTGGGAAACAAGAGAGGATTTAAGGAGAAGGCTAACGAGCTCAGGTCAGCAGGTGCTCCTCTTTGTGCAGGAGTGGGGGAATCTTCTGTAGCCCTGGGTCTACGCCAATGTACATCTTCAGAGGAGAGGGGAGTGACAAGGATTTCTCCCTCCAATCCCAGACCAGGAGGGGAAAACTCAGCAGGAACACTCCCGAAATTCAGGAAACGTGAAACTTCAGAAAACGGTCTGCTGGGAAGCTGAGGAGAAGAAAATGGAGTTTCTACAAAAGGAGATAGCGGATTACCTGGTTCAGCGGTGGAAGCTTCTCCTTCAGAGGCCTTTCCTTTTCTGAAAATCACCTCCGGATCAGCTACAGGTGTAGCTAGGGGCAGCTGTGGATGTGACCGCGTGTGTCTGCCTCTGGAAGCCACAACTAAAACAGCAGGTTCGCTCCAGTGGAGTCGTCACAATGGAGTCGCCAGGTGCATAGTAGCAATCTTCAAAGGCTCTGATACCCGATGCACCTTCAGGATCAAAGGCTCAATGTCGTTCAATTCCGGGGAAAATTTTCAACTTCGTCCCCGGCAACGGCGCCAGAAATGTTAGCGTCATAAGTCACTCCTGAATTGCTAGCAGGAGCAGAGCCCGACACCCATCAGTTTTATGTCACAGTGGTTTGTAGATGGGGTGATCGAATGGAAGCCAACTCAAAACAACATCATTCCAACTCCAAAACTAGGCCAGGCGTGCATAGGTAAGTGAGGTCTTATATAAACTTCAGACAGTGAGCTGTAGTAAAGGGTGAACAGACGAAAGACTTGTATAAGAGGAACGCAGAGGTCTGTTATTAACATCAGGTTTCTAGCAGGCTGAGGAAGAAGACGTCCAAATGCAATATTATCTTACATTTAAATGCAAAGCCAGAGAATGCAATAATGCGACAATAAATCTTTTATCACAACATAACTGCAATAATTCGCGCGAATCAGTCAATCACGAATTCTCTTAGCATGAGACGGAAATTAGATGGAGTAAGAAAGACTGTCTGTCATAAAACAAGATATCTCATATACAGATGCATAACCAGTAAACTAGAATATCTGTTAAAACTTTACAGTAGGGAGCTCTGCTCTACCATCGATGCTTTACAAAATACAAAGACTGAGTTTATATACTCAGAGAAAATCGCCTAATCAGAGGCGTGCCCAGTTGCCCAAGGCTTGGTGTCCCTTTAGTCAAACTCATACTGATATTCTTTGTCGGACACCACCTTAACTGCGCATGGCTCCTGCAGGGGGAGTAGCTGAGTCAGTAAATGCCGAATTAGCGTGTGCAGACCTCCTCCGGCTAGTCGAGAACTCAGCATGGCTTTTTTGAAAGAATGGGTACACAGGACCCTCTCGAGCGGACCGCTTACTAGACCCTCCATACTTCACACTTAATGAATGAAGATAGGCTTGATTTTCATTAACTGCTTCCTCAGGGAGTGGCCGAGACGATATGCTTAGGAGCTTCGGCACTTCGCGTCTCGTGAATGAGAAGGAGCTAGTCCTTACTCTTCAAAGTTGCGAGGGGCGAGGAGGCGATGGAGCCCAATTGCGCACCACGTGTCCCTATTTGATGGACGACTGAAAATGCTTCGTGGCGTCGCGGGCCCCAACTTCTATGCTTTCGGCGTTCGCGAATATGAAAGGGCTGATCCTTGCTGATCGAAATCGCGATGAGCGATGTGCCAAGACGGCTCAATCTGGTGCCACGCGTCCCTCAAATCTAACGGTCCTAAACTCATCCGATGTTGCAGTGGACCCCAGGTCCTGAATGCTCTCGCTCCTTCGCATATCGGGATATGACGGAGCTGTTTTTTGTGCGTTGGAGTCGCGATGGGCGAGGCGCCGAGATGGCTCAACTTGCTGCCAGGTGTCCCCTCTGGATGGACGGCTGAAAACACTTCGGTGATACTGTGGGCCCGAGTCTTGGATGCCTTCGGCACTTCGCGTCTCGCGGCTGGGAGGAGGCTGGTCCTCGTTCTTCAAAGTCACGAAGGGCGAGGAGGCGATGGAGCCTAATCGCGCACCACGTGTCCCTCTGGATGGACGACTGAGATCTTCTCGGCGATACTGTCTAGCTCCTTTTATTGTCGGTGCCCTCCACACGTAACCGTCGGCTAAGGCCTAAGCGCTAGCGCTTCTCGCAACTCGCGACGTCGCGAGTTGGAGTGTCGAACCTTGGCACTCTCCCTCCGCGAGATCCCGAGAGGCGATGGCTCTTTTCCTTTCCACAACTCTCGCGACTTGCGATCTCGCGCAACTAAAGGATGTGGTTCGCCCTCCGAACTCACGAACCCCGAGTTCAAGAAATGAACCCACACATCAACTGATCGCGATCAACGACCCTCGTTACTTCGTGAGTTCTCCACGGAGACTTCTGACTGTTCATCTTTTTGAAAACTTCTGCGCTATACTTGGCGTGACTCGGCTGAGTGCAAATACCCACCGACCGTTGATCTGCTTCGCAAAATAGACCCTGGATGCTGCCGACGACACTTTGCCCGCTCGCTTGACCTGCTACTTTGGAAAAACCGGGATTCTCCCGTGCTGCGCTTGAGCATTTCGTGCAACTTGCAGACTCGAATGCTCTCGCACCCATGACAAGAATTATCGCTAACACTGGATATGCCCAAAAAGGGCCAATGTCTCCCTCAGAAGGGCATGACGTCCCACCTTTTGCTCATATTATGTCATTTTTCTACCAGTTAATGTAAAAACAGTGTAAATTTTGTAGTCAGCCTTGTCGGCTGTTTTAATGACCTATTTTTTAATTGAAAGGTCATGGATTGATATATATTGAGGACGTTTTTCCTCATTTTGAACATAACACAACTCACTCTCTTGTGAGATCTTAAAACTTGCGCCCTAGCTTGGTGCTTTTGGTCTTTTAAAGTGAGGCGCAACTCTTCTTGGAGGATTTCTCTTGGCATATATGGTGTTTCTCTCAAGGAAGGTTTACGACTAGGGTTTGATTATGCTTTCTTCATGTCATGTAAGTGAATTTTTCATGCAAAACTTCTTAAGTGAATGGTTGTAGGCTTAATTTCTTACATTTTGCTATTATATTGCTGAATCTTGAAACTCTAGGTACCAAGCACACAAGTAGGTCATTGCTATATGTCCCCATGTTTGAGAAATTGTTTTAGCCATTGATAAAGGAAGATATAGCCTAGCCGTTGCTACACTTTTCTCCCTTCTTCTGAGCTAGCGTTGAGGTTATAGGTTGAAAAGAGGAGACGTCCTAGGCCTAGCTGACTACACCTAGGGTTTCACCTCCTAGGGTTTGAGGGCCTTGCCTTTGCAACACCTCCCTTAAATCTATACTTTGAAGCTAGCTGTTTTGCCAAGTGTATTTAGAGAAAGAGGAAGGAGCACGAGGCCTTGCTTAAGCAACACCGGAGTGAGCCTCCTTCCCTTAGGGTTTTGATTCTAGGGCCCTGCAATTGCAGCACCTTAGAACCCTACCTTCTAGTCTTTAAGTTTAAGTCCTCTTGAGACTTTTTGCCCTTGCTTTGACTCCATTCACCCTAAGGCACTGGTTAGACTTACAACGTTGAGCTTTGGTGTACAAAATCATCTTTCAAAACTTTAAATTTTTGAAACCCTAACTAACCCTGACGCTACTAACCTAGGCTGACGTCATACTTGACACAGCAAGCCTTCTAACTAGTAAATAGGCAATTATATGATGACGTCAAGCCTTTACTGAGCAATTTGTTGATTGAAAATACTGTTGGCTTAGTCATTTTGTAGATATTGATGAATTGGTGATTTTACATAGACTATTTAGCAGAACGTTGACTTCATCTTATCTATTATATTGCTTATTGAATGAAATCAGATAATCAAGAAGTACTAACCCTTTGAGTTATAGCCTGCAAATATTGTATTGTTATTATCTTGTTCCAGGCAGGTGTTTTCAACAGGGACTTCACTTCTTTATTGGCTGATTAGCCGGATTATCTGATACTGGTGGTAACCTGCGAGGAGGGAAAACCTTTAACTCTTGACACACATGGTCTACTACCCATTAAAGATGTTGTGGTTGGATACCCAACAATGACCTGGTGTAGTTTTCTCAATTGTTGGCCTCTCTAGTAGTTCACCACTTTTTCCCTTGCTGAGATTGACCTGGTTGCAGAAAACACCTGGTTCAAACTTCATGGATGCGCCTTTTTAATGTTATTTGGAGCAATACGAACTTCTACATAAAAAGTCACCAAGTTCCACCATAAAGCATCATTTTTCAGATTTTATTAACCTCACAATGACACATTCGAACAGCACAAATGAGCGTAGCATGCAATACAAAAATTTTACAAAATCTTATATTCAGCAGTAAAGCTTCTCCAAATATATTGCATTTAACTAAAGGAGCTCCTTTTAGTGAGTTACTAGATTTGAAGCAGTCTCTTACACATGCAAACATTGCTTATAAAAACAAAATGTTAAATTGTTACTTTCAGTACCCTGTATGCCATTTATAATAATCTTTCTGCTCTAGTGTTTAAAAGTCTGTGCTTTACATAACAGTTTTGACAATACTTTTTTACAATAGAATTTTTTCAATGCCTCCACAAGTGGCTTTACAACACTGTATCAATGCCACCTTTGGCTCAAAATACCCCTACCAAGTGAGAGTTTTTGACCGCAACCTAAAAGGTCTACTGTTTCAAAGCCACAAAAAAGTTTGAAACAACAGCAGCCAAATATGAAACTCTCATGTGCCATACAGACAGCCAAATATGAAACTCTCATGTGCCATACAGACAAAATATATGAATGAGAACCATGTCTGCTGTATATTCAAGGATACACTCATAACTCCCTCCAATCCATTGATTAGACTTCATTGATATTCTCAACAACAACAGGGTCCAGTAAACTGATCACAAAATCTCACAGGCCAGCTTCAATGGCTTTGATTAAAGCTTCATGACTCACATACTTGATTTACATAGGCCAATACATTCACACAAGTCTACACAGTCAGGCCGACTCATTTGCACAGGTCAGCAGGAGGCTTGCTTTGATATTGAATATTGTATTTAAAAGTTAAAACACACGGACATGGAAAAAATAGTTTTTCAATCAGTGAACTGATTACCAACTTGTTAGGTTGTTTGGGACTCTCATGTCAAACAAATGTTATCACTTATCAGGACTGGATCAGTGATTGAACTGGTCGACCCCAAAATTGGAACTGGTAAAAGAACTGGACACAAAACTGGTTGACCAAAAAATACATAAAATGTTCAAATTTTGATAAAAAAAATAAATATTCATGTACATCCAGGCAGATCCAAACCATTAGACACAAATATGCAAAGTTTTCTCATGTATATAGCAGGGGTGAATATAACAAAATAGCACCGAGTGCAATCCATATTTGAAGTTCTGAACTTTTACATAAATAAAGAGGCTCTAAATGGCCTCTAGAGTCCAAAAATAAGCTGGACACTCACCAAATTATTCACAAGCTCAAAAATTCAAAATTGATCAAGTGAAGGGTGTGAGACAAATGGAGTGGGGGGGGGGGGCACCATTAAATAGATAGGGGAGGGGTTTAGAATTAGGTTTAGGTTTATTTTTTTGAGTGATATCAATGGGCCCACTGTGCACTTGTACAGAGCCAACTGATTCAGATGGAAAAGATTGGTTCTGTACGAAACCAGTCATTTCCATTTGAGGGGCGGATTTCGCCTAGAAAGTCCCCCGAACTGATCTAACCATCCAGTTTAGTCGGTTCCAGTCCAATCTTGATAACATTGGTTCAAACCCAAATCGGGCCATGAAATAGGCCTAATTCATTCAACGACTAGTCAAGCTTGTCGCTGGTGAGTCTGATCGCTTGCTGCAAATTTAATTCTATTAACAATGGTGTATTCAATGTTACAAAACCACTCGAGTTTGATTTGGACTCACGAGTCAAACTCATCTCAACACAGAAAATGTGTCAAACTGATTTCCAAATACTTGCATGGTAGGCAAGCTTTTCCCAAGAGTTTCCCAAGTTTGAGTTTTTCCAAAATGAAATGATAGTGTTTTTTCAAATGTTTGTATCATTTGAGTTTTTCTTGACCCTAAGTCAAACTCTTACTCTCTAGCCATGCCAACCTGTGTTTTGAAACACTGGTGTATTTATAGTACAAGGAGTCTGACTTCTTATGCCACATGTTGACATCTCTAACAGACTCACCAACCATTTCCGTATTTGAGACCTGCCAATATTCTTCATAACCACTTCACATAAATTTGCACACACACAATATATCGATTACATACGTCCCACAAACTAACCTTATTCAAATTTTACACACCTTAGACTCTCACACTTTAGTATCGAGTCTTTAAACATTAGACTGAGGAACACACAATAGACCTGGGCATTAATTCAAAATGCACATTAATCATATGATAAGTTGTTGAGTCAGTGAACTCTTTCTTTCAATCCTTCGTAGATAACTTTGATCTAGTTTGCTCCTTAAGCCTAGAAGTAGGAAAGAAGGATCACATCCACCCCAAAGTGTGTGATCCATGATGGGAAGATTGTTGGCTTGTACTAATCAGATAACTTTTCTGTAAAGTCAGTTTGCTTTGCTACTGGTAATAAATACATGAACATCAATGATTTTTGAAGTGGCAGTTTTCTATGACTTCAATTGTTGTGGTCAACTGGTAATATTTATTTTATGCAGATTGTAGTATGTCTTCGAATGTTGATCCGGAGGTGTGTTCATTCAAACACCAGTGAAGAGGAAATCCACAAGCTGTTCCCCCCTGAGTTTCAATCCGAGTTGCAAAGTATACTTGTACTATTGTTACAGAAGCTTCAGAGAGAGTGGAGGGAGGATATGGCTAAAGATCAAGTAAGTCACTTTTGTTTTTCTAGATTTTCTTTTATGTTTATCCTTTGGATTTTTGGAAAAGTTGTCATATCAAGCAAACCCTCCATTGGTTTATTGCTTTGATAGATACTGTGAGGAGTAATGAGAGGAAATTGATGGCAGTCTCATGTACCTTATTTGTTTTCAATACATATTTCTATGTATGTAAGTTTATGTTACATTGTCCTCATTTCTGAAATAAAAATTGCATATTGATCTGTAATTGTTCCTCCTATTTTTCAAATTGTAAGATAATCACTGATTGAAGTTTAAATTGTATTGGATGAGCTCTATTCAGCCTGAATGGCCACGGAAGAGGGTAGTCTATCAGGTTAAAGTCAGCCCAACAATGCCTCCGTCCTCACCTGCCCAGATATCACCAGTACCTCCGATATGGCCCCGCCTGGAAGAAAACAGACGCCGCTCCAACCACTGTGAACTTGGGATTCCTGTGGGAATGCCCTCGGGAAATTTGAATCCATCACGACTGGTTCCGCAACAACCACTGCAAGATGACAGCCACGGGGATAATTCTCTGGTGTGCATTCTGGTTATTTCTTAAATTGTTATTGCATGCAGATTCATGCTGTCTCTTTACTTGATGCACTACTTAAAAGGGAGTTATTTGCAAGAATAGTAGAATATATGTTTTTTGGCTATGATGGCTTATAAAACTTGATTGTCAGTTCTGACTGAACTTTGAATCACTATCCTGAAATTGTCTGGTGAAATGCGATTCTTAAACAAATGCAGTCATAAGTGAAGCACCGATGATCTCTAAATCAGTGACAAATTTTACCAAGAAGCTTGTTTTCCTGGAGTTAACTTTGAATTGTGCAATGGATAAAATGGTCATATTGAAAGCATAGAAGGATTGCAATGCATTATCTCCTAATTCAGTAGACGAAATCCTTCAAAATTCGTATTACTAAGAGTTTCTTCCTAAATGCATACGGTTTAACACTAATACCAAGCATTATAATAGGTAATTGCATTTGTAGGTTTATCATGGAGTTCAAGGATTCAGTGAACCTGGGAAAATTAGTGGTGCTTTACAAGGTTATCTATGTATTAGTTTCAGAATAACAGATGATCTTTGTTGACATCTAGTCTTTAGTTGGCCATTGTTGAATCACAAGTTGGCGGTTAGAATCTGGCTGGTTGTCACCTTTGACAATGAATTCATCATATCATGAGTTGAGATGAATTAGCTCCAGGGTTGCAATCTTGATTTACTTTTTTGTCTTCAAGGAAGAGTTCATTGACTTGGTTAACAGGCAGAATTGAATAGTACACCCTCCCGACTTATAAAAATTATTTTTTCTATAATTTTATAGTATTCATTAGCTTTACACAGCCAAAGATTTCTAAAATTTCTCAATGTCACCATAGTTTTGTGTTATCTTTTGAGTTTCGCAACTTATATTACTGCAAGTATGCACTAGAGTTGCAACAGATAGACATAAGAGTTACATGAAGATCCTCTCCCTATGAAAGCTAGGAAAACTAACCTACGAGGCTTTGCCTCAAGGGGCGAAAATTCTACATCTTTCCGAAACATATCAACTCTAGCTTTGACACAAATCACCAAATCATGGTTGACCACTCTAGAGTCTCAATTCTTGTTGCTGTAGGTGGGAATTGTCTCCTAGAAAAGTTGTTGTGCACCTTCTAAAAGAAAGCAGTCTACAGCCATATCATGTACCACAACTCTCTGCGACAATCTCTGATTCTCCAAGTGTCACCTAAGAGGGGATGTTGCGAAGCTAGGTGGCTGTGAACAGTTAACTGAATTTTGCTTGTATCCATGCCCAAAAGGTTCTGGCAGTTGGACACCCAGATGACATGCCCCACAGATTTTTCTTTTTGACATCAAACACAAAATGCATAAGAGATGTTTGCTTTCCTGAGTCTCAGTTTTACTGATAGACACTGCTGGAGCACCAACCAACCAAAAGTGTTGTGTTGAAACATACTCCTTGCCTTCTAGATAGTCCAGCTTCTCTTTAGCTACCTTTCTTCAGTCATAACTCCCCCACTTCTGATTTATGCATGGGGCAATAGGGATCTTAGGTTTTGATCCATTGTACAAGTCCTTGGTGTCATAGTTGAAGGACTTCCCATTGCTTCACTTCCAGTCCTTCCCATAAGGTCTTAAATCCTGAATTTGGAACAGCTTTTGGGGCTCATTCTGCACAATCCCAGGAGGATTAGTTTGTCAGCTCCACTTAGTCGTGGGGCCTGATTTAAATCTTTCCATGTATGCCATCGTTGTTGTTCCCTATTCCGAAGATCAGTCCAGGAGAAGAAGCCCTTTTTGGCAAGCCTAATCCCAAGATAGCATGGTAATAAGCCAATAGTCAGCCTGGATGGTGTACAAATAATTTTTGGTGTATGTCAATCTTATCATTAGATATTAGCCACATAAACTTGCTCCATAATAGTTCCGTCCCACATAAATGCCATTTCTAAAATAACTGCAGTAAGTTGAAAATTTTCATCTGTGGTTCACTGGTTTGTAAGCACCATCTGCTAATCATTCCTTGTTGGAATTTATTTTGTGATCACAAACTGGAAAACATTGGCTACTGACCGCTAGAGCATACATTGCTTTATCAATTCAGTTTGAATATATTTCTTGTTGGGACATAGGGTGAGACTTTTGACATAAGAGCCTAAATTCAAGTAAGCATAAATCCCTAAGTAATCTACTCGGAGGTACCATTAGTGGGACGGAACTATTCAATATGATATCAGCAATCCCTTTTATAGCAGGTCATCCTTATGACCTTCCTTGCAGCTAGAGAGGATGCTTCAGGCTTAAGTGTTTTGTGTGACCTCCACCCGTAGAGCAGGAATAAGTCGCTTCCTTGTCATGCAGTACAGCTTCATTGATAATCCAATCTTAAATGATGCTTTGGGCATAGCTATTGTCAAGAAAGTGTGGATGACTTTATAGTTGTAGAAACCGAGAGCAGGGAAATACATAGAGCTGCCTGAGATATGTACTTCAGCCACAGTGCAAAAAGCTGTGCAGGGACACGGTCAGATACTTATGCTGAGTACTTTATTGCTGTATACAGTCGAGAGCTTGAGCCTTGAAGAAGTGAGACCCTCACTAACATATTGACATTAGTTGGACCACACCTTCGGAGAAGTTGTAGTTCAAAACATCCATATGACTATTACACTTTACTGTGTGCATATTACCTATTTTATCTCAAGGGGATGGTTTGGTATAGGGTAGTTTGGTTTGGGAGGGAAAGTACAATAGAAAATGGGTTCCAGTTCCACATTGATGTTGGAACTTCTTTTGTACTTTGTGCAATAATTATGTTCAGGAATCAGGGATTATCTTGTACAACAGAATCAGGGATTACCTTTGGAACAGCTCCGGGTTGGTTCTCATCGACTCCGAATAGAGACTGATCACCATATCCCACGTTCTGATAGGATCTGCTAGATGTGTCACTTATAGGAGCCAGAGACAGAGAGACACCTCATTTTTCGGTGCCCCGTTTACTATGAGATCTGAGGACATTACTACTGCCTTTACAGGGACTCAGGGGACTCCCTCTCTACTTTCTTCCGATATCAGGATCAGAGGTGCCTAGCTCTTTTCATCAGGGAGGTTCTCAGTCACAGATCCCAACTTTTGCACACCGCCCCCCACCCAGGACAGACTGGGAGGATCACTTCATACTTCCATGGCTTCCCACCAGATCGGAGCAACAAACAATAGTCCGAGTTTCAGAGTACTTCAGACCATAGAGCGGTGAGACCTTGGGCCCATTCTCCCTCCCTTGGAGATCGACTGATATGTTTGAGACCAGTTTGGAGGTGTAGGACCATACACCCAACCACACAGCCTCATTGCGACAGATGGTTCAGCTCCAGACGGGTTTAAAGCAGGGCACCTTTCACCCATCGAACCGCCCCTTAGACCCAATAGAGCGGTTAGGGTTCCATTTAGAACTTCTTTCCTTCGACCTCTGATGGTAGGAGAACTGAGCTTCCTTGCTCCTATATCCCCCCCAGGATCATACAACTGGATCCCCCTATGGTACTCGAGGACTCCGACAGTGAGCCAACGTGACCCCCGTCGCCATCGGTCATCATATCCAGGAGACATTGACCTCACTGGCTTCACCTTCATATTTTTCTCTCTCGGATAGTACTGAGTTGTCCAACTTCTACCATGGACACTCCCACCTTGTATCACCGCACATTTGATACTGCTATATACACTTTTTCCTTGGTTGTAATTAGAGTGAGGGTTTCTTTCTTTATGATATTCTCAGCACTATCTATGAGATGCTTTTGCACTCCCACATTGTACCCACACTTATTGTATTCTTCAGTCCCATTGACCTACTTTTGTGATCATTCGTTGGACATTAATAAAATTATCTTATCTTGGACCTTGGTTACATGCATTGTCTTTGTCCTCGTGCTATAGTAGGTTAGATCTGTCTTAGTTTGAAATATTGCCTTGGTGGCCTTCTTTGGCTATAAAGAGATATACAAATACTCCTATAATTGTTTTTTACTACACTTTTGAAAATTGATTGAGATCAGAATCTTTTAAGAGAGTTTGCGGGTCGATTATCTCGTGCCTAGGTTAAAGCAGGCTGAAGATTAGTACCCTATTTTTGAGTTGGTTGTAGAGGCATGAAAGTAAAAACAAAGGCTTCAAAGTGTAGTTGCAATACTCCCGAGTCTGAGTATTCTCAAGCATGGCTCCTCAGCAAGTACTTGGGTAATACTTGATCAAATTGCATTGACCGAATATTAGTTGGTGAAAAAAATTGCTGTACTTGTGAGTATTGCCGAGTACTCCCTTTGATGACTGTTGGCAATTTGGGACAAAGTTGGAGGGTAGTTGGATAAAATTAAGATATAAACTATGCAATATACAGTTGGCAAATAAACTGGCCTAAATACCACATTGCTGCAATTCCTGGGAACAATGTAATTTATTGTTCAAATGCTATCCCTGAAGCCATGGAAATTGCTATGGATGGCTTGGAGAAAATTGAAAGAGAGAAAAAAGAAAAAAAGAAAAAAGAAAAAAGAAAAAAGAAAGAGGTCAACAATAGAGTATTGCTGAGCCCTTAGATGACTGTTGGCAATTTGGGATAAAGTTGGAGGGTAGTTGGATAAGATTAATATATAAACTATACAATATACAGTTGGCGAAGAAACCAGCCTAAATACCACATTGCTGCAATTCCTGGGAACAATGTAATTTATTGTTCAAATGCTATTCCTGAAGCCATGAAAATTGCTAGGGATGGCTTGGAGAAAATTGAAAGAGAAAAAGAAAAAAAGAGGTCAACAATAGAGATTGGGACAGGCCTTAGAAGAAGAGGTGAGATAGTGGGGCTTTACTTATGGGCTATAGGGTTGATGAAATGCCTTAAGTGATACTTATGCTAGTCCGTTATTTGGCCCTTCCACTGCTTCAACCTAAGCAGGTCCCTCTAGTTTTTTTGTCTGTAGGACTTCTGCTGGTGCATAAAGTACCTCGGATTCATGTTGGAAGACAAACAAGCAATGGGCAGCAGGTATAGTTTTAGTTAGATGGTGGTTACTTGTTTGATTTTCCCTATGCAATTGCAAATTAGCCAATATTTGATGCAAACCCATTATATCAGCCAATATTTGATGCAATTTCCATTTATGGTCCAGGCATTAAAGTCTTCAGTTATGAGAATCTTAGGGAACCCCTTTTGCAGGTTGGAAAGGTTGATATCATGGAGGGGTTGTCAGAGTCGAGGGATATTTGGTATCCAAACCTCCTAGAACAAGGGTGTAGGCGAAGAAAACCTTTTTTGACTTGGCTTGGACCATTTTTTGCCTGGAGAATGTCTGTGCATCAACATATTGACTATCCATCTAGTTTGTAATCATCTCCAACACTAGTGATAGTCTCCATGGAAATCAGAACAATGCCATCCAATAGAACATAACTGTGTCTATCCATAGTAGTACACAACTACTACCTAGTGGTAAACAACCACTCCTAGTATCACATAGCTACTAACTAGTGACACAGTCACTACCAGTGGATCACATCCACCACAATGGCATACAACAACTGTCCAGAGACATACAGTCTCCACCACAATCATATCATCTGATATCAACAATATCATGATACAAATTGAGTCATTTGGGCCATTCTTCCACTCACATCTGTGAGATCTGGAAGAACATCTTCCCTCAGAAAGTAAAACATCAGCTATGGGCTATCTGGACTATTCTTCCCAAGCATAGAAGAATAACTGTCCCTGATTTCTGAGCCTGGACCATTCACCTAACTGGGCCATTCCTCCGGCACTAATCATAGTGCAACCTGGAGAGAATGAGTCTGCCCTAGGGAATGCTTGTCCCTATTTGCTGAACCTGAACCATTCACCTAACTGGGCCATTCCTCCGGCACTAATCACAGTGCAACCTGGAGAGAATGAGTCTGCCCTAGGGAATGACTGTCCAGACCATTTCCTATGGAAATGACTGTCCTACACCAACCTCCAAAACAGAGCATTCTTCAAAACTGCTCACAACTGTGAACTTCGAAAGAATGACTGCCCGACGAGGTGGACCATTCTACTTGACCACTACTCAGAGTGACTGCCAAGAAGAATGACTGTCCTAGACCATGCCCCTACACTGGCCACAAGGGAAATCACTGTCTATGGTACATCAACAATCTATCAGACCATTTTCATTATGAAAATGACTGTCCGATCTAGACCATTTTCCGAACTGGAAAATGACTGCTCGTCAGAAATCTCGAACCACTTTCTGAACTGGAAAGGGACTGCCCAACGTAGACCATTTTCCAAACTGGAAAATGACTGTCCATAAATCAATAACATATCAGTGCTCCCTCCCAACCTGGGAGTAATCACTTCCTTTTTCCAATAAGGAAGTCGTCTCCACGAGCCCCAACTTGTCCCTTCACACAAACTTTTCATCTTGGACAGAGGCTTTACCAAAATATCTGCTATCTGCTCATCTGTGGAGATATACTGGAGAATCACTTCTCTCTTCTGAACTTTATCACGGAGAATATAATGCATGATCTCAATGTCATTGAACACTGGTTTCTCTGAAAGTTTCACATAACTCTGATCATTACAATATATTATGGTCGAATTTAGCACCTAATGAGATGGTCTAGAAACCAACTTGCGGAGCCACATTGCTTCTGTACAAGCATCACAAGTTGCAATATACTCTGCTTCTGTAGTGATGAGTGCAACAGACTTCTGTTTCCTGCTAGCCCATGACATCGTGGCAAAGCTCAAACTGAAACATATCCAAGTAGCACTTCTTCTGTCATAGGAAGTTCTCGCCACGCTTCCGCTGTTATGAGATACTCTGCATCAGGTTGCTTGAATCCATACAAGGTCTTCTTCCATTTGCATACATGGGTCTCTTTCTGGTATACCTCAAAACCTTGAGATTGCTCTACATAAGCTTCTTTATCAATTTGATTTATTGGGAAGAACAATCTTTTACATCATCCTAGCCTCCTCTGTAATGGGTCAGAAGGGTTTCCTCGGATCTACTTTGGAATACCCCCTGGAACCCCAAATGTGCTTCCTCAAGAGCTGTACCCTAACTGACTGTTTGCTGCGTGCTGGGAGATTCCACCGTCGGAAACTGACGACTGATGGCTCAAAAGTTGCGCTCTGGCTAGCTTGCTAATGGATCAGAAGGAATCTGCAAAATAGTGAATTGTCTCGTGTGGCCATACAAACCCTCTCTCTAACCCTTGCGCCCTCACTGGCTGAGCTGCGCAGTCACTGAACTGGATACCTGAAATGCACGGTGAAATACATGGATGGTATCTTCGATAGGCTATGGTGTGTCTCTCAACACCTAAACCGATCAATGGTGGTGGTTTCCTCCAGAAATCCACAAAACAACAAGGGGGGTCAATTTCCTCCTCCTCTTCAAATATCTCAACATCAAATCTTAACATAATGTTGAATTAGGTTGCTTTACCGTTCCTTTATAGCTTCCCGAAACTCTAATTCATTGTTGACCTTTTCTCTCCAAGTGACTTTTACTTTATTTTATTATTCCTTGATTAAATCACTTAATTAATTAATAATTAACCATTTTACCTCTAAAAAGTGATTTATCCATCCTTATGGCTTCTCCGACCACTGAAAGTCACTTCTCATCATCTTATCCTGTAATGATCTTCCTCCCGATTTCGATGAGCTATTACACTAAGAGATTTCTCCAAGTAATATGCCCATTATGACCTTCTTAGTGAATTTAATTAAGATATGACCCATAATAACTCAAAATTACGGAAATCGTCGGAATGCAACAGAACCAAAGCCAAGCTGTGTAGAATGGATCCTGATGATGAATGATGCAAGTCGGGCCCAATAAAACCCCTCAATATCTCCCGAACTCTCTGTCACCCCTATCTGGCTACTCTGGTAGGCATAACACTCTGTAATGTTATAATGTCCCAAAATGGGGACATTGCAGTCCTCCGTACCGGATATTGCTTGTCCTCAAGCAATAACTGAATCCAACTACATATGATACCGGGGTCCCATATCCACCTATCTGACACAAGGTAGACTCCCCTCAAGATGTGGCCTCTCCGAGTGCTCACCACGCATGACACCCACATGCTCTTGATGAGTAGAATGATCAATGGCCAAAGAATCTCAGTCAACTCCCCGAGCAACCACTCTACTCGAAACTCAACTCCATCAAACGCTGAACTACCAAGCACTCCAATCCTTGGATCCCATATCAGAATGTGAACTGCAATGCCTCATGAAATATTGTCCTGTAACATATCAATACCACGAGTCTCCTACAAATAACACACGGTCTCAACTCGAAATGAGTCTGTCCTCCAAGATCGTACCAACCCCAACACGACCTCCACCAACTGAACATGCTGCTTCCATAGTGAGGTACTACAAGACCTCAACGAATCACCAACAAGTGACGTGCTCCCCCCAATACTGAGGCTCACTGGAAAGTCAAAGTGACTCCCCCCTGCAAAGATCCACTCGTCTCCATCAGTCAATGAAATGCCCAACCCTGTAATCCCAGGGTCCCATGCTAGCCTCTGGTAGGGACCATCACGCGGACGCTGCACTACTCTGATCATGACTTTCTGCTCAAAGTATACATACTGGATTCCCCACTCCTGGATCCTCATGCTGAAATACCTGTGAAAACTATGCTGAAATACCTGTGAAAACTGGGCCTTCTGTCAAGAAGCTGAACCTGTAAAGGTATCTCTGTGGAATCAACATCTGCCCAACCACCTCCATACTTATTACTCGATCATGAGTATCAATAGGGAGAACTTGTCTCGCCACATAGAACAAGTCCCCGCAATCCCTCTCAAAACCATCTTAGAGTGAAGTATGTTTCTCTCTGGTGCAACCTGGGCCATCATAAGATGAACAACCCACTAACCAAATGGACTCCCGGATCCCATGGCAAAATTGGAAGTTCATCACTTCCAATCCCCACTAACTGCTCATGTGTCATACTGATAAATGTCGGAAGCCCTCCATCCTCATCCCAATGAGAATATGAATCTGTGTCACCCTTTGAGATATCTGCTATCCCATGGCCTAAGATGCTCACCATCACGCCCAAGGTCTCAACTGTTTGTCTCTGATGATCCACCCCTATCCTGCTGTATGCAATAAAGACACTCCTGTCAGGTGGTCTCGGCCTACCAACCCTCCATGTCCCCTGCCACTGTCTATCTCCCCCTATGCTGCTGTCAATGATGAAAGCATCGAGAAAAGCTAACAAAAACATCTGTAACCGACTGTAGGACTGGAAAGTATCATATGCTTTGGTCAATCCCCAGGATTGGACCAAAAGCTCATCCACTAGCACCCATGGCGAATAATCGTCTAAACTCCAACTATTGGGTACAACAATAGATAACTCCACAAACTGCTTGTCAATCACTCTCCCTCCATCATCACTCAGATAACTGCGACTACTGTGAAGGTGATCTCCCAGAACTATGTGCTGCTGCAAGGGAGAGGAATCTCCATGCTCCACTAAGTGTGTCTCCTCCCTGCAATCCAATGCATCCCCCTGAATCCCACTGTACATCTCTCTCATCATCATATGTCCAAGGTGTATTGCCGGATCATCCTTTGTGTGGATATCAACCAATCTTGGAACACAAATGAAAGTGTCCTCGTAACTGCCCCTGGCTCTGGAATCCTCATGTGTATGTGTATGACCGACTGTCTCAGAACTACCCATGAATGGCCCCGTGACACCCGAACATCCTCCAACAATGTAACTGAGGAACATATCCGACTCTCCGTCGAGATAGATATAGTGTATCTATGACCAATCTCCTCAAGGAGGTCATCTAATCTGGACTCTGATTCTTGAAGGGTTGTTTGTGTGCCTTCCAAGAATCTTCGTGTGCTCACCAACTCATGAGTGAGTCGGTCCACCTCCAACTCCTGCTCCCTCAGGGCTGTGCGATACATCTCGCAACCTCTAATAGGTAATCTCTGTCCATCAACAACTGCTGGTAGTCGGCCCTCATCATAGTTACTCTTTCCCTGAGAGTATGAAAGTCATCCATGGCAAATCCCCCATCTGAACTATCATGTGCCATCAATGCCCTCCAACAATAATCTGCCACCAATGCGTGTGTATCATCCATGCATCTAGTGGCTGCCATGATCATGTCCTTACTGACTCTCAACTGTCCCGTCCAGTGTCGTGACTCCAGTCCTGCTGAGGTTCTACCTCATGCCCCTCACTGCTAGTGTCAACAATGGAATCCCCAACAACACACTCCTCAAAAGATAAGGCATTGAACTGCCCACTGTCCACTGTGCTATTGAGTCTTCCTGTATGCCACTGCACACCATCACCAACTGCTACCCCCATCTGAATCACACTATATCCTGTATGGGAAATTGTATCCTCCTGTGCGCTCACTCTGCTAATGTCATCTGCACCTGTATCCCATACGAATGTGTCTAGACACGAGATATGGTCATCCCGACCCATGCAGAGTGCACCCTCATCACTGTGCACTGGTCCTGGTGTTAAATTTCTCACTAGTTTAGGTTCATTCATTTAATTTAAATTTTTTGTTTAGCATTTACTTGAACCATAAACAATTGCAACAATAGTAACTAGTTGCATTAAACCAAGATCACAAGAAGAATAATCATGCACAAGAACACAAAAAGTATTCTGGGAAACCCTTCTCAACAAGGGAAGAAAACCCAACCAATCCTTTGCTATATTCTTCAAGAGAAAGACCTCCCACACCATCACCAAACCTAGCACACAAGAGGGTGCTGTAATTCTCATAATTTCAGACCACAACTTTTGAAATCATGAGATGACACAAAGATAAGTGTTTTTCCTCAATGGGGATTCAACTTTATTTATACAAAACGTATCACATCAAATGATGTGTCTATTGGCACAATAGGGCCGACCTCAATAACTCAGAATATAATTAACATATTAATTATCTTTCACTTTATGGTGGGGCCGACTTGTACCCTTTACATCACAATTAGGGTTACATGTAAATCTAACTCTTAGACAATATAGCAAGGGATCTCACACACCCATTCGTGCTCAACCACTAGGGGCATGTCCACCTGTGCTCAGCCACAGGGACGTCCAAGTCAACAGATCTCTATCTCACTGAGTCTCACAGGAGAATCATTTGGGCACACACTCACTAGTGCTTAGCCACCAGGATCACGTTCACCTGTGCTCAGCCACAGGGACGTCCTACTCAACAGATCTCTATCTCACTGAGTCTCACAGGAGAATCATCTGGAGTATCACATCGTCTCAACTCTCTACACAAAGGAGAAAAATAAACCCATCACATGGGTTCCTTCATCCCTCATAGGGGTACACATCATTTCATCTCAAACGACACACCCATCTTAGGGGCACACAACGTTCCATCTCCGTTTCAAAGAGAACGACACACCCAACTCATGGGCATCTTCCCTACACAGGGGCACACAACGTTCCATCTCCGTCTCAGAGAGGAATGACACACCCATCTCATGGGCACACCCAACTCATGGGCTCTCTCATAGGCCGACTCACTCAGTCTGTGTCCTGGAGGATGTCTCACGCAGCTGTAATCATCAACACCTGGAAGTGAGTATCCTATCAAACTGTCAGTCTCCACAACCTGATCTAACAATGGAATCTCCAAAAGAGGTGACTCCCTCTCTCCATACTGATAGGTATGTGTAAGGTCAACTATCTCCAAGTCATGTCTCTCCTCCTGGGTCTGCAGATCCGTATGTCCTTGGTGTACAATCCTCACATAAGGCTCCTCCACCATATCAGGAATGCCAGTGATATCCTCATGTGTCGTGGCTATCATAGGTGTTTGAGAAGATAAAGAAAGTGTCATTGTCATCATAGAAAGCTCATCATCCTCCATACATGACTTCCTGGAAGCCATGTCTATACCCAAGGGTTGGTCATCCAACCACCTAGTCTCATCACGTCCAAGTGCCCACACATATGAATCCTAACACGTGTCATCACTATGCTGAAGTGTTGAAGTCTCAACATTACCTGGTAGGGAAGATGAAGAACATGCGCTATCATCTTGTCCATCCAACTGTCCCTCAGATGCACAGGAGTCACTAACCTCATTTGACTGCTCTAAATAGGCATCTGTGGTTGCATTCTCATGCACCTCCTCATCCTCACTGTCATAGTGTACCTCAACAATGTGTACCTTCCCCTTCTTGTCCCTTGATAGTTGGGGTTCATACCACTCAGGATGTTTGATGGTGCAAAAATCCTTGAATGACATGTCTGTATGAAATGCTGGACCAAGCTCCTAATACTCCCTCAAGCAATCTGTAAACTCCTCATTAGCTCCATTGATCCTTGCATTGTTTTGAAGGCTTGCCATAACCTGTTTCAATTATTGTCGCCCCCGTGCAAGAATGTTACGAATATTCCTCACGTTGTCCTCCATATTTGATCTGAACTTTCCTCCCTACTACTGCATCTGGAGGTATAAGTGCAAGTTATCACTGCTGAATTTTAGTGGACATAATCTGACATAACGCCTCACTCATTTCCCCATTAGGCTGGTAGGAAAATTAGCTCTGTTATCACTGAAATATCCCTGATCCAGCTGATCTGGATATCTACTGCTGAACTACTGTTTCCTCACTGGGATCTGATACTCTGGGGGTTTCTGAATGCGTTTGAGTTAATGTGTGAACATGCTTGGTGATTTTCGCATGTGTGTTTCATTCATTAAGTGTTTTAGCAGTATAAAGATAATGCATGTGAAAGAAAGGACAACACAACTCACTGATATATATAATGAGGAAAAAGCAGGAAATACAATAATAGGTTGGAAGCAGATATACTAGTCATCAGTTAGATCTAGTGGATCGTCACTGGAATACAAATCAACTAACAATAAATACCCATGATCAGAAGAAAGAAGGCTGATCTGTGCATGCACAGATAGATCGACAAAACACAGTTCGTAAGCTCACGACAACTGCTGCAGATACTGGAAAACTCTCCCTGATGGCGATACCCATTGGAATAGACTAGAAACTGTCTCAAAAGAAGTGCCTTGGCCTCTAGGCTCACCCTGGTGAATGTTGGACTGAAGATTCGTCCTCTGAAACTTCGGATGTCACCCCCTGGGGTTTGTGCACCTCCTGGGCTGTGGGAGTGCGCCCTAGTGATCCCATCGGCAGAATTTGACGATGTATGACTCGAAACGATTGTCTCGACCTCCTCTATAATGGGTTGGAAGGGTTTCCTCGGATTTGCTCCGGAATACCCCCTGCAACCCCAAATGTGCTTCCTCAAGAGCTGTGCCCTAACTGACTGTTTGTTGCGTGCTGGGAGATTCCACCGTCGAAAACTGGCAACTGATGGATCAAAAGGTGCGCCCTGGCTAGCTCTCTAATGGGTCAGAAGGAATCTGCAAAATATTGAACTGTCTCGTGCGACCATACAAATCCTCTCTCTAACCCTTGCGCCCTCATTGGTTGAGTTGGGCAGTCACTGAACTGGATACCTGAAATGCACGGTCAAATACTTGGATGGTATCTCCGATAGGCTAGGGTGTGTCTCTCAACACTGAAACCGATCAATGGTGGTGGTTTCCTCCAGAAATCCACAAAACAACAAGGGGGGTCGATTTCCTCCTCCTCTGCAAATATCTCAACATCAAATCATAACATAATGCTGAATTAGGTTGCTCTACCCTTCCTTTATAGCTTCCTGAAACCCTAATTCGTTGTTCACCTTTTCCCTCCAAGTGACTTTTACTTTATTTTATTATTCCTTGATTAAATCACTGAATTAATTAATTAATTAACCATTTTACCTCTAAAAAGTGATTTAATCATTCTTATGGCTTCTTTGGCCACTGAAAATCACTTCTCATCATCTTATCCTGTAATGCTCTTCCTCTCGATTCCGATGAGCTATTACACCAAGAGGTTTCTCCAATTAATATGCCCATTATGACCTTAGTGAATTTAATTAAGATATGACCCATAATAACTCAAAATTACGGAAATCATCGGAATGCAACGGATCCAAAGCCAAGTTGTGTAGAATGGACCCTGATGATGAATGATGCAAGTCGGGCCCAATAAAACCCCTCAATATCTCCTAAACTCTTTATCACCCCTATCTGGCTACTCTAGTAGGCATAACACTCTGTAATGTTATAATGTCCCAAAATGGGGACATTACAGGTTCCATGATCTTGCCTTTCACGATATCCAACACTTTATTCTTGGCAAGGATGAGGTCAATCCTTGTCTTCCATGCTCTGAAGTTAGAAGCCCCTTCTAACTTGTTTTCTGACTTCATAGAGTAATTCATGACTGCTTTGACTTTGACTTGGTCAACCTTTGACTTTGACCAAAAAATCATACTTGATGCCTTGGCTTGCTGAGAGTACAAGGAGGTGCGCTAGGCTAGGGCGCACTAGGCTATCCAGGAATTAGGTCAAGATCTTCACTTAAGGTGCCTTAACAAGAGGGTCAGGGTTTCGTTGTTGCAGCAAAAACTTTGACTGCAATTGCAACTGTAACTGAGCAAATCCTCCCAATCTATCGTCCAATGGTTAGACGATCCGAAGATAGTGTGGGCCCATAACCTATTAGAAAAATAGGTGTTCTCGTTTCACCATAGACAATATAGCAATATTGTCACCCAACCATAGTCACAAAGGCCACCCCCGAGCACCTTAGCCTTGACAGATAGAATAATTCCGGAATCAATCCAATAGCCAAACAAGGTAGTGCACCTTTCTCCAAGGCTAGCACACCAAGCAAGAATAACCAAAGACCAAGCAAAAAGTCCAAACTATAACCAAGAGAAAGTCCAAGCCAAAACCGAAATGCCAGTTGCAACAGCTGCAGCTGCAGTTGCAGTTTCTCTCCAAACTTGCGCACCATTGGTCTTATGCAGTTGTGAGAGTGTGAGTGAAAAATGAGCTCTAGCGCCCTCTATTTATACTGTTCTATCTCACTTGACTGGGCCGACTTCTCTTTCTGGAGGCTAATAACTCAATATTAAATATTCTCTTACGTTTTAGGGTTTCTCTTGCTTCCCGAAATATTCTAGTCTTGTCAAAGGTTACACGTGGAGGTTAATACCTCCCACAACTACCATAATATCAACAATTTTCTCCCTTTGAATGTATGAGTACCTGTCCATCCTTGAACATAACTGCATACCCCATGTCCTCCAAGGCTGATACTGAGAGCAACTTCAGCCCTGGGACATACATTACTCTTGCCACCTCTAGAGAAACTCTTGACTCTAGCTGAAATATGACACATCCAACCGTGCGTGCCCCACTCTTCACATAGCAATCCGAGTCTTTCTTTGAAACACTAAGGAACATCGACCTCATTCCCATCATATGGCGAGATGAGTCACTGGCCACAACCTATCCCCAACACTGCCATCTTGACAATCTACTGAAAAAACTCAAATTTGGCCTCCCGGACCTTTTGCCTGCTACCCGAGCCTGTTGCTTGTTGCCCGGATCCCTGCCCAAGGTTGTCCGCAACCTCCCGCTGTTGCCCGAGTCCTTTTCTGGGTTACCCGGACAATTCTGGGGCTGCCCGAAAATTTCTGGGCATTTCTGGGACCTGCACGCACTCTCTACAACTGCCCAATGACTTCTTGTGCTGGCGGCTAATTACTGACCTTGTTGCTTGCCTCGCTGGCCTAGTCGACCACTGCTCCTCTGTCCCAGCTCTCACGCGGCCTCATGCACCACACACTCACCTCACCTGCGGACTTCTACAACAACTTTGCACACCAGTGTGCAAGCCCGTGCTGATGCTCCTCTCTGACGGCTATCTCACGATTGGTGGCGGCTGTGGTGGTCGACTACAACCCACAACCTCTCTTTTGTCGTCGTACACACTCTTCGCACCCCGCGTGCTTTCCTCAGTTGCTGCTTCTCTATCTGTTGTCGGCGATCTCCACCAAGCTCGACGCGACTGCTTTCTTTTTCTTGGCGGCTGTTTGCTGTGGCACCCACGTCCGCCGACTGCCTCCACGATCCACACTGTTGTAATCGAGGAAACTCTATGCGCGCAGGCCCACAATGCTACTGGTGACTTGTTTTGGCAGCTATGGCTGCGGCCTACGCCCAACAGCCCGATTTGCATGTAGCCACGTCCTATCAATGATTTTGTGTTTGAACCTCTACAAATATTCTACACCCTCCACTCAGCTTCTGCTTCACGGCTCCAACACGCGTAGATCCCTCTCTATATTCGACGACTAAGTGCTGGCCGGTGCCTGGCCTTCCTTACCTCTGTCGTCAACCTCTGCTCGCTGACTGTCGACTCACTCCATGACACCCATGCTGTAACTCTGCCGCCTCAGCCGCTCTGCCTTTTGTGACGGTTGCCTCCCGCAGCCCGTCCTCACAGACCCGCGGCTGCCTTTGCTGTCACGCGCGGTCTCTTTTTCCAGTGCTCGTCCGCCTCCTCATGCTTCAACTCAACCACACACGACGCCTTCTCTGCTGCGGCTGTTCACCCGCACGAGATCTCTACTCATCTCGTGGGTCTCTTCCACGATCTCTCCCAATGGATCAACAACCTAATCCTCTTCTGCCCACGATTCCACAACATACACAACTAATTCGTACGTTGTACGACTGCTGTGCGGCTGCAACCGTACAATATACCCTTTTTCTTTATTTACCAACCCTGCAACTTTTGCACCGAAAAAAAAATTCCTCGCTGCTACAAGAATCGTCTTGTGCAAAATTGGCTTCCGTAAGAGACGAGGCTCTAATACCATGTTGATTTTCCTGACCCTAGCACCTGACTGTTAATTCCGAGCAAAACAAATTTACTGAATTAAAGTACAGCTAGGTTATCATCGATAAATTCAGCAGAAGCATAAAACAGAAACCAAACATATATGCACATGAGATATCGGGTAAACACCCCTGGAAAAACCCTTCTGGGAAAACCAATTATGAGTTTGGTTTTATTGCTAAAAATCCCGAGTTCCCGTCTTGGGATAATGGCCCATCAGAGGATTATAATGCTGCAGCTGATAGCCTAGCCCACTTGGCTTCTATCTCCCTCGCTGCCCCCTTTCCTCAGCCCTACCCACACAGACACAAGTACACGAGCAAGACTCCCTCTTGCTCCTATGCACTCATTGTGTGCCTCTCACTCTCCTTAGATATGTTCTTATAATTTCCTAATGACTAAAACCCTATCTCCAAAGTGATCAACGATCAAGATCTGATCTTGATCTCTTGAGATCAATGACTATGACTTAATCTCTCGTTGAAATGACTTAAGTCACTCAACTTTATAAAAGTCACTTTAGTCATTAAATAAAAGCCACTTTATAAAAACGCTTTACAAAGTTACTATCTAGAGAGTGTCCCTCAGACACCTCCGCATGCCAGGCATCGCCAATGTGAAAGTACATGTCCGAGCTACTCCAAAAACTAACACGATCATGGGATTCCTATCATGAAGGAGGACAAGAAACCATTGCAAAGAGTGCTTATTGAATGATAGGCCAAAGCGAAAGCTACAACCCTTCTAGTTCAAGGTCTTAACAACCTCCCATGCTCTTAGTATGCTTCGAGCCACAAGGTGCCTTTAATTTTGACCTTGGGCAGGGTAAGGATGAGTGTCTGGAGGTTCAATCTGTTGATGATTACAGCTTCATGAGACATCCTCCAGATCGTACTCCTCTGGACTGAGTTGAGATGATCCGTGAGAGCGCTTATGTGATAGGTGAGTCGTACTCCTCTGGACTGAGTTGACATGACTTGTGTTGGTCTCTTGTCGTGCTCCTCTGGACTGAGTTTAGATGACTTGAGATGGTCTCCTGTCGTACTCCTATGGACTTAGTTGATTCGACTTGAGATGGCTCTCCAGTTCGTACTCCTATGGATTTAGTTGAGTTGATCTGTTTGAGAGTGACGTCCCTTGTGGTTGAGCACATGTGGACTCGTCCCTAGTGGCAGAACACTAGAGGATGTGTGTGAGACCCCTTGCTATATTGTCAAAGAGTAAGACTATTGTAAAACCGTAATTTGTATTGTGAAGGGTACAAGTCGGCCCTACTGTGTAAAGACAATTAATATTATGTAAAAGACTAATTGTATTATTGAGTTGTACAAGTCGCTGCTATTGTGCCAATAGACATGTCTATTCATTGAGTTAGGTCATGTATATATTAGAGAGATACATCCCCATTGAGGATCATATCTCATTCACTCAACACATTCACTTGGTGAACTGAAATTTGGTGCGCACTTCTTATGCGCTATCTTTCTTGGTCATAGAGCACCCTATTGTGTGCGCTAGGATTTTCTGTGTGAGGGTTTCTTCTCTTGGCAATATAGTAAAGGGTTTCTGGGTTTTTCCCTTGTTTGAGAAGGGTTTTCCCATGATAACTTCTTGTGTCTTGTGCATGGTTATTCTTCTTTTGATCTTGGTTTACTGCAGCTATTGTGTTCATGCATTGTTTATGGTTCGATTTCATGCTAAATTGAAAAGAAACTACATGTGCTTGAGCTAGCATTAAAAATTCAACATGGGATCGGAGCAGTGTTCCTGAAAGAGCCATTGCACAAGCTACTCCAATACCTTTCCAAGCTAGCCGTCACCTTCTTGCTGCAACTGCAAAAATGACCCTTACCCTTTTCCTTGTCAAGCTAGTTTTAGCACTTTCCCTTGAGCGTTGGGCCTAAATTCTTCACAGACAGGTACGGCCTAGTCCAGCGCATCACCTGCAACTTTCAGATTGAAAATTGAAGAAGTTTGGATTTTCGGCCCTAGGGTTTTTGCAGATTTCGGTTTCTAGGGTTTCTGCAGGTCGTTGGGGAATTTTTGCTGTTCGCTGGGTTCTTTTGACTCTCTAAGGGTTCTTGTTGGCAGTCATAAATCCAACGAAACCTACGGTTTCTAGCTTAGCCTAGCCGTCAAGGTTTCTAGCCTAGCTGTTAGGGTTTGTGAAGAATCTGCAAGCCATGAGGAACAAAACTTTGGTGGAGATAGGCTTGATGGATCAAGCAACTTCAGCTCCTAGAAGTCAAGATTACACATCACTCTAGAAGAGAGTGACCTATTGAAGTTGACAGAAGGAACTCTACCAGTAACAACAATCGATGAAGAGAAGGATGAATGGAAGATGCATGATGTCAAAGCTAGGAAGATAATCATCTACTCAGTAAGAGATCATCTACTACCTTGCATTTCTACCTTGAAGACAACTTATCTAATGTATGATGTGTTGAAGAAGATGTTTGAGAGCAACAACACTAACAAAGCTCTTACATTGAAATACCATCTTCAAAATCTCAAGATGACGAAAGATGACACCACTACTACCTTCTTCATGAAGATTTTAGAGATCAGAGATCAGTTAGGTGCCATTGGAGAAACCATAACAGGCAGAGAGCTTGTCATGATTACTCTCAATGCTCTTCCAAGCCATTGGGAACCATTCATTCAAAGTATCAGTGGAAGAGCAAATTTGCCTTAGTTTGATCGTCTATGGGTAGACTGCACTCAGGAGGAAACCAGACTTATAGCCGGAGGTGTGCAAGACTCCCATCATAATGACAATCAAGCTCTTGCTTCTCATGCAAAGAAAGGCAGAAGAAAAATAAGAAGTTTCAACAAAGCATTCAATGACAAGAAAACTTCAGTAGCTCCAGGCCATGAACAAAGAAAAGACATATCAAGGATTCAATGTTTCAGATGTGACAAGTATGGACACATTGCGAGAAATTGTCCTACCAGGAAGAAAGGAAGACAACATGCCTCCACTGTCGATGTTGATTCAAAACCACCTCAGAGAGATGAAGGCGTAAAGGATGAGGCGTTCTTCTTCATTTCAACACTCTCAGGTACAGTTCCTACTGATAGTGATATTTGGTTGATTGACAGTGGTGCTTCCAGACACATGACTAGATATAGAAAACATCTTACAGATCTTGTAGAGAAAGAGTCTCGTCTGCATGTTGTACTTGGTGATAATGGTAGATATACTGTGAAGGGAGTTGGATCTTCTTCTTTCCAACTAGATTCTGACATACCACTTCAATTAAGTGAGGTACTACATGTACCTGTGATGAAAAGGAACCTTGTCTCTATTTCTGCCTTAGAGGATAAAGGCTACAAGGTTATTTTCTCTGAAGGAAAAGTTCTTGCATGGCACAAGAACTCACGCATGGATTCTGCCCGGGTGATTGGTGTTCGAGAAAACAGTTTGTACAAATTGACCGTCCGACCAGTCTAGGCCTTGTTACATGATACTATCAGCTTGAGCGAGCTATGGCATAGCAGACTTGCTCATTTACATTATAGAGCCCTTCCCGCTCCGGGGAAGATGGTGACAGGCCTTCCAGATATACATATCGAGCATGTTGGCGTTTGCAGAGGTTGTGCTCTTGGCAAGAATGTCAAGGGGTCCTTTTCGAGCAGTGACAGTAGATCCAAGGGGATCTTGGACTTGATACATACATATGTTTGTGGACCTATGTCTGTTGCTTCTTTGAGCGGATACTTGTACTATGTGCTCTTCATCGATGATCACTCCTGGAAGACGTGGATTTACTTCTTGAAGGCCAAGGATGGAGTCCTTGCGAGATTTCAAGAGTTTAAAGCTCAGGTTGAGAACCTGACCGGGAGGAAGATCAAGGTGTTGAGATTAGATAATGGAGGAGAGTACACCTCTAGGGATTTCAGTGATTTCTGTATTGAGGCAGGGATCAAGAGGGATTACATCGTTCCTTATAACCCTCAGCAATATGGTGTTGCAGAGAGGAAGAACAGATCCATTGTTAAGGCAACCAAAGCAATGATACATGATCAGAATCTACCTATGATTTTGTGGGCAGAGACATCCATGATAACTGTGTACGTTCAGAACAGGAGTCCTCATAAGATTATGAATAACATGACTCCCGAAGAAGCTTTCACTGGAGTGAAGCTTGAGGTTGGACACTTCAGGATATTTGTGTGTCCAATATACATTCATGTACCCAAGGAAAAGAGGATCAAGGTAGACCCTTCAGGCAGAAAGGGTACATTTGTGCGGTACAGTGAATCTTCAAAGGCATACCGAATCTACATCCCTGGTCAGAGACAAATCGAGGTTAGCAGAGATGCCACCTTTGAGGAAGAGATAGCCTTCCAAAGATCCAGAGAATCTCATATGGAGATTGATAGCGAGAAGAAAGAAGAGACAGTACCTTCTCCCCCTTCAACAGTCTAGAGGGAGACAGTTACTGATCCAGTTGATCCCGTAGCTCCAGTTGATGTTCCCAGAGACATTGCAATAGGCTAGAAGAGGCCTGCATGGGTTCGACATACTCCGCAGGAGGCAGAGGGACATGCAACTCCTTGTGGTACATTCTGAGTGATCAAGAGACCATAGAGATTTTCGAGCTATGTTTCAGTTATGAGCCACATCATTGATACTGAGCCTTCTTGTCATGGAGAAGCAGTAGGTTAGTAGGTTTGGCGAGATGCCATGACCGAAGAGTATCAGTCCATCATGAAGAATGATGTGTGGGATATTGTTTCGAGACTGAAAGGGAAGTCTGTAGTGACTTCCAAGTGGATCTATAAGATCAAACATGTAGTTGATGGAAGTGTCGAGAAGTACAAAGCGAGATTTGTGGCTAGAGGATTCTCTCAGGTGGAGGGAATAGATTATGGGGAGACATTTGCTCCTGTTGCCCGACACACTTCCATCTGTATGATTATTGCCCTTGCCGCATCCATGGGTTGGAGACTACATCAGATGGATGTGAAGACAACTTTTCTCAATGGAGAGATTGAGGAAGAAGTTTACATCGAGTAGCCAGATGGATTCGTGATACATGAGAAGGAGTCTCATGTGTGCAGGTTGCAGAAAGCCCTGTATGGACTAAAGCAGGCACCTCGTGCATGGTATGAGAAGATTGATGGATACTTGATGAGTTTGGGCTTCAGCAAGAGTGTCGCTGATCCCAACCTATACTACAATATTGTTGGTGATGAGTGCCTGATTTTGGTCCTATATGTTGATGACTTATTTGGACATGAGATGGATTCCATTGTTATCCATGGCGATAACCAGAGCTGTGTGAAGCTCTCAGAGAATCCCATGTTTCACGATAAATCGAAACACATCGAGATCAAATACCATTACATCAGAGATATGGTGCAGAGGAAAGCAGTACATGTGCAGTACCTTTCTACACACGAGCAAGTTGCAGATGTCTTCACCAAATCGCTTGCCAGGACGAAGTTCGAGTACTTTCGTGAGAGACTTGGCCTGGTGGAGAATGCCTCCCTAGCTGAGAGGGATTGTTGATGATTGCAGCTTCATGAGACATCCTCCAGATCGTACTCCTCTGGACTGAGTTGAGATGATCTATGAGAACGCCTATGTGATAGGTGAGTCATACTCCTCTAGACTGAGTTGAGATGACTTTTGTTGGTCTCTTGTCATGCTCCTCTGGACTGAGTTGAGATGACTTGAGATGGTCCCCTGTCGTACTCCTATGGACTTAGTTGAGTCGACTTGAGATGGCTCTCCAGTTCGTACTCCTATGGATTTAGTTGAGTTGATCTGTTTGAGAGTGACATCCCTTGTGGTTGAGTACATGTGGACTTGTCCCTAGTGGCAGAGCACTAGAGGATGTGTGTGAGACCCCTTGCTATATTGTCAAAGAGTAAGACTATTGTAAAACCGTAATTTGTATTGTGAAGGGTACAAGTTGGCCCTACTATGTAAAGACAATTAATATTTTGTAAAAGACTAATTGTATTATTGAGTTGTACAAGTCCGCCCTATTGTGCCAATAGACATGTTTGTTCATTGAGTTAGGTCATGTATATATTAGAGAGATACATCCCCATTGAGGATCATATCTCATTCACTCAACACATTCACTTGGTGAGCTGAAATTTGGTGTGCACTTCTTATGCACTATCTTTCTTGGTCATAGAGCACCCTATTGTGTGCGCTAGGATTTTCTGTGCAAGGGTTTCTTCTCTTGGCAATATAGTAAACGGTTGCTGGGTTTTTCCCTTGTTTGAGAAGGGTTTTCCCAGGATAAATTTTTGTGTCTTGTGCATGGTTATTTTTCTTTTGATCTTGGTTTACTGCAGCTATTGTGTTGCTGCATTGTTTATGGTTCAAGTTCATGCTAAATTGAAAAGAAACTACATGTGCTTGAACTAGCATTAAAAATTCAACACAATCTCAACTAGGGATTCTTACCATATGGTGCTGTTGGGTTAATGATTCATTTGTGTTGTCCTTAGTCTAATTAGAATAATTGTTAAAGTTGTTATTGTGCTTATATCTCGAAGAGATAATGTGAGATTGAGATAATACTTGTTGAGTGAATTTAGGAGTATTTGTTGAGTGTTTTTAGGGGATGGTTGTTTCACAAGATATCTCTCGTTCTTGTATAAATATGTGCTTTGATATTCAATAAGATTGAGCTGAGTGTGTATCATTGCTATATTATTAATTTGTTCCATCATTACTGGTGTTAGAATTCTTCATGGGCTCCATGGAGAATGGCATTTCTCAGAGGTACTTTTGGGTGAAGTGCCTCCATTTTCATCTTTAGTTTTGTCAATGTTTTGTGTAATGACTGTAAAAATTCTAAATAAACATTACATAATAATAATAATAATAATAAACCTAACTAAGGGACACAACCCTTCACCTTTGTGACTAGTCAATGCTTATGTAAGTATATTGTCACAAGGCTCATTGTATATCATTAATTAATTATTATTTTTAATCCACGGGAAAAGTTCATAATTTTATTCCAGAAAACAAAATTACATTTTGTAGATGCTTTTCAGCATTCAATATTCCTTTATGGGACCCAAAATCTCACCATCTGTTCTTCATGATACCACCTTCACCAGGACAGATATCATGATACAGTGTTAATATTATCATCACAAAAATGATCCCCAAACAGTATATCTCCATCAGATATAACAGTATATCTCCATCCGATATAAGACTCAGTCTTTATATATAGAACTTTTTGAAAAATATTACCCCTGAATATTACTTGCGACAGTCACCAGGTAATACAGGGAAAGAGAATATACGCACAGGTAATACACATAATACAGGGAAAGAGAATACGCCCCCGCTTTCTACAGGGCCAGTCCAGGTATTCTACTCTATGTGAAATCTCGGTACGCAAGTTACGCATGTTCAAAGGTCCTGCAGGTCGCGATTTCCCTGTTCAAGTTACACATTGAAAACCACAATTCAGGACCCGCAGGTGTTTGACTTTACACGACGAAAACCCCAATTCAGGACTCGCAGGTAAGCGTCCGATTCCGAGTCCATCTCAGGTAAGCGTTTGCAGGCTCCAGCAGCGGCCGCAGGAGGAGATTATCAACTAGAAGTCCCCATTGCTTCTCTGTCAATTTCCCCTTTTTATACTGACAGATTGATTAACCTCAAGAATGTATGCAAACTGTTTGAAGAAAGCTTTCAATAACAAGAATCAGATGCAGGTTGTCTTAAAGGCAGTGGCAGACACCCAAGGATAGGGACAGGGACAAAGACAGTGGGCTCAGCTTGAGGGACAGTGGGCAGGGACAGTGGGTTAATAAAGTACAGGGACAATGGTCTAACAGGGACAGTGGGCAGAGCAACAAGTTTTCAGCA
>ML776651.1:273094-287515 GCA_009831015.1 Picea engelmannii | reverse complement strand
AAGAGTTTGTTGAGAAGCTGGGAGCGATTATTGTAAAACTTCACAGGAAAAGGGCCGAATGCAAAAGCCAGATGGAAAAACAATCTGTCCCATAGGCTATTTTTAGCCTCGTGGACGTTAAAATACTTTCTTTCTTTCTTCTTTCTTAGAACACGGTATAACCCAGACTCAATAAATATTACAGCATAGATGAAAAAAACACTGAAAAATATCCCCAAATTTTCCATATAGACCTGTTAAAAAACCAGGGGGTGGACATGTTTGGATGTATGTCCATTTTCATCTTTGAGAGTAATCTACTGCCCTTGTGTCATCTGTAAACGAGCCTTTGACAAGCCATCAACAACCTCGTTTCTTTCCCTTTATACATGAATATAAGAAATGCAATTAAAAATAGAAGTAATAGCTTTGATCTCATCTGATAATGGTTGCAACACAAAGTTCTGACAGACTTTCTCCCCTTTCATCCATTTTATCAGAAGTGTGGAGTCTCCAAAAATTTGAAGTTTTGTGACTCCTTTTTCAGCTGCCAGAGTAAGAGTCAACTTTAGTGCCAACAGTTCTGTGAAATTATTTGAGCCTTGACCTAACCTAGCCTTGAATTTCAGAAAGTGTGATTCATTCAAGAAAAGTACTCCTCCCAGAGGCGCCATTGAAAAAATCCCAAGCACCTTATTTATCAATGTTTTCCACTACAATCTGCCTGGGTGGCTTATCCTTCTTTTGTTGGATAAAACTATGAAGGATACTCAACCCTTGGGTAGCACACTGAATTGGAGGAATAAGCTTGTCTTCAAAAAGACTAGCATTCCTTGCTAGGCAAATACCGCAAACTAGGATCAAAGGCAATGCTTTGTACTACTTCACATATGCATTTTCACACCAACCTTTAAAATCTTCTTCTACTGAATCACTTCTCCAACCATTCTTTAAGCCAGTAGGACCTTCCACTTCCTTCCAAACCTAAATAGAGTATGCACATGTCATAATCAGACATATATTTGTTTCTTTATTCTCCTTACATAGAGGACACCTCTCAAATCCTTGCTTACTCCTTTTCTGAAGAATGTCCCAAGTGCGTGCTTTATTGTTGAGAATCAGCCACATGAAAATATGAGATTTAGAAGGGCATGTGAACTTCCACACTTTCCTCCACCACAACACTTGGTCTTCCATACCATCCTTGATACTTAAAACTTTGTAGCTTGTCTTTGGGCTATACACACCTGAGGGTTTTTTTGACCAAATTAATTGTCCTCCTCTTCTTTTGTTCTAACATGACTAACTCTAAGTCTTGAAATATTGTAACTGCAAAGAGTACTCTATTTATTATTGATTTATTATTCATTAGATCAATCCCCTTTTGTGGATTGATCATGTCGGGCATTGTAATTGACCAAATCCCCTTTTGCGGATTGGTCAAACCCTAAACATATTATGCAAATTGAGAAGTCACCCCCCATGCAATTTAAAGTGGTTTTAACCACTCAGAAGACAATTCGGCCCTGCGCAACGAAGAGACACCTTTTCAGCACCTGCCAGTTTGTATAAATAAATGAAGCCAACGCCTGATTTGTTCACTCACTCAACTCACTCATCTAGTGCGCAAGTTTGAAAGAAGCTGCAGTTGCCAGTTGCCGGAAGAAGGAAGAGAGAGAGGTGCATTGCTTAGTAGAGGATATTCTCTAGTGTTTGGTTTATTGTCTTGTCATTGTATTGGCTATCTATATTAAGGAAGGTTTTGCTGGGTTTTCTTCTCCATGAGGGTTTCTCAAGATAAATGTTGTGTATCTTGTGATTGTGTTTCTCTCAGTAATCCTATCTATGCTATGGTTATCTAGTAAATTGAAAAGAAACCTAATATTAGCTTAAACCTTAACATGGTATCGGAGCTAAGCTGAAGAGAGCATCTTTCACTGGATAAAGAAAAACGTCACTGTTGCCGTACAAGAAAATTAGGGCTTTTTGTTGGAGAGGAATTTTTGCCTAAAACCCATCTAGAAAAGTGTGCCCTACCCTAGTGAAGCTTTTGGCATCTTGAGTGCACCTTTTCAGTGGATAGAACTCCCGAAAAGTGAAATCCTAGTTTTCACTGGTACCAGAAAACCAGAAGTACCAGAAGTACCAGGAAACCAGAACCAGTACCAGAAGTACGAGTCCAGATTTCCGCAAGCTCAGTTTCAAGGGGTAAAATTTGGATTTTCAGAAATCTGACTGCACCAGCTTACTCGCCTCAGCCCAGCGCATCTAGCCCCTGGATCAGAATTTCAAAATTTGAGGTTTGAAAAATTAGGGTTTCCTCATAAAACCTTAAGTTGCAGTTGTAGTTTCAGAATCAGTTGCAATATCAATTGCAGCTGCAGTATCAGTTGAGGTATCACCTGCAGTCACCCTTGAAGTTTTAAAAAGGGTTGGTAATTATTACCTCTGCTATCAGATGGTGCCACTACATGCAAATGCTATCAAAGGTATGTACTCACATATGTTTAAATTGTTAAGCTTTAAAGGGTATTTGCAAGAGAAGGGATCTCTTGCCATAGATCTAGAAGGATCTCAAGATCCAACACATTCAGAGGAATACTGCAACCCAGGTTTGATTATTTTGATATGCATCTATTTGTTATGACATTATTTTGATCTAGGTTGCATGTTGAAGCTATGACCATCATACTAACCTTTGGTCAAAATTAAAGTCAAGGTATTAGATGGATTAAAGTTGAGATCATAGAATTTATTTTCTAACCTAACTTTCTGTCAAGATAGCATATTGTCTTAGTAAAGAGGACAGGTTGAAGAAAGCTCTTGTCATCTTGAGTGAAGGACACTTGGAAGAAAAACAACACACACTCATTCTTGAGGACAAGACTCTAGGTTCCAGGTTTGATTAATTAAGTTGATAAGATTCAAAGTTGCACATGACAAGTTGATAACTACCCCATTACAAGTAAACACTATAGTTGAGGTAGTAGTCTTTGTAAAGCATTATGCTTGGTAACATGTGAGCATATTGAGATAAATGCTTAATGCAATCATTTACCGATACAACTAACATCTCCTCTAGGAGAAACTTCTTGTGTTGATTCCAGGTTACCTTGGATGAATGTTTGATCACAACACTAGAAGAGCGTTGATCTCATTTCGTATTGTATTTCTTATTTTTGATCCTTGTTTCAGACAGGTCACAAATGAAAGCTCTAAAGGAGCTACTGTGACGATTATTCGTGCTATTGTTTTATTTACTATTATCAAAAGAGTATTATTCTTGCTTGCTGTTTTGTTGACCTTGTTTTAGGTCATAGGTGATAACCCTGAGGAAGCTATAGTGAAGGTTGCAAAAGGCAACATATTAGATGAGACATGAAGCAGACTATGTACATAACCATATACATTCATGTACCAAAGAAGATGAAGAAGAAGCTATCTGTTGAGATCCAGAGTATCTCATACAGAGATTGATTGTAAGGAGCAGAAGGCTCCAAAGATGACTGAACATTAGAACAAGAACTCACAGTAGACTTGTTCAAAAGATAATGAAGCCACCTTGACATGAAACATAATTCACTTTTAGATTTGTTCAAAGGATAACGAAGCCTCAGTTTTTCATATTTAGACTTGGTATTCAACACCAAGTATACCCCATAAGAGATGATGAAGTCCTTGTAGACTCAGAAGAAATCGAGAGTAAGCCTGATCTCATAAAGGATCAGATGAAGAGACAACTTCCAGGATTGGGAGACAGATGTCGTGAGAAGACTAGATCCTAGCTTCAGAAACTTCTAGGAGATATGAAATCTCTTGGGAAGAATCCCTTGTTTCAGTAACAGAGAAGGAAGCCAGTTAGAAAGACTAGGATATGGATTCTTCCGTGAGACTAGAAGAGAAGTCAGTATTGACTTCCAAGATTGATTTATACAAATCAAGCATGTTGCAGATATACAAAGCCTGATGTGTGTCTAGAGGATTCTCCCAGCAAGAGGGAGAAGACTATGACGAGACGCTTACTCCAGTAATTGAAGAAATAGTTCCAATATTTATGAAGACAACCAGAACAACCATGATTCATATATAGTATGAGATGCAGGGGGAGAAATCCCCATATTTAAAATTGAGTGGCAGTTGGTGCATTACATTAGTTGGGTCATGGAGACATGACTACAATGAAAGATGGAGTTACCTCCATGAAAGAAGAAGAGCTACCTTCAGTATCAATTATTGAGCCACTCTCAGTTTCAGATGAAGTTGTTGTCGTGACAAAATAAGAGGAGTTACTCATAGATTTCAGCAGCCACAGTGAGGATGAAGCAATCATTCTCAGCCTCATAGCAGCTGCAGGTGCAGAGTCCCAGTTCTAGAAGGAACAATTGCATAAAGAGGAGAGGAAATACACTGAGGCAGTGAGACAGATAGTGCATTGCAGAGAGCACATAGAGCTAGCACATGATTGTGCAGATTGAGTTGCAACTGAGCAAGTGTACCAGATTGGTACAATGTAATGAGAAAATTTGATTTGAAGATTAAAGATAGAAAGAGTCATGTCTGTCGGGTGAAGGAAGCTCTGTACGTGTTGAAGCAAGCTCCTAGAGCTTGGTATGGAAAAATTGACAGTTTCCTGATGAGCTTGGGCTTTACCAAGAGTAAAGTTGATTCTAACCTTTATCTCAAGGTTATGAATGATGAACCAGTGATGTTACTACTGTATGTAGATGATGTATTCTTGACAAGATGAAGGAAAGCACATCATAGATTGCAGAAGAAGATTGCTACAGAGTTTGATGAAAGACCTAATGCTTTATCTCTTAGGTCTTGAAGTTTGGCAGAGCCTATAGAAGATCTTCCTTAACCAAGGGAAGTATGCCGTTGAAATACTGAAGAGATTTGATATGTTTGAGTGCAAATCCATGAATACACCCATGGAAACAAAGTTGAAGCTCCTGGTTGACACTTCATCAGAATTGGTTGATGCTACACTGTACAGACAAATCATTGGATCTGATGAACACTATGCCAGATATATTTTTTGATGTGAACACCTTGAGTCAGTATCTGGTAGAACCCAAACATGTTCACCTTGATGATGCAAAACATATGATGAGATAGCTTAAGGGTACGTTGGATTTTGGTCTTTGTTATACTAGAGATCATGACTTCAGACTGAGTGGTTACATCGATTCAGATTGAGTTGGAAGTGTTTCTGATAGAAAGAGCACTTTAGGATGTTGTTTCAGTTTGAGGTCAGCCATGACTTCATGGTAGAGTAGGAAGCAATCAAGTATTTCTCTCAGCACGACAGAAGCGGAACACATTGCTGCATGTTCCGCCAGTTGTGAAGCCATATGGCTTCAGATGTTGTTGACAGATCTATTAGATCTGGAGATGGAAGCCACCGTGATTCTATGTGATAACCAAGTTGTATAAAGATGATGGAGAACCATGTGTTCCATGATGAGTCAAAGCACATAGAGATCAGGTATCACTTCACTCGTGATATGATGTAGAGAGGAGCTATAAAACTCCAATGTGTTGGCACAAATGAACAGGTTGCAGATGTGTTGACCAAGCCCCTGTCTCATGTAAAGTTTGAGCACTTTCAAGACAAGCTTGGTATAGTTCGAAAGGATCTCCCTCGAAAGGGGGAGTGGTGCAGATGATACTATGGTATCTCGATCAGTAGTGGTAGCTCCGTTAAGATTTTATGTCCTAGGGAATCTTATGATTCCTGGGCAGATCCTTTGGGTCTGTCAGAGTACCACGTGGTAGCTCTGTTAGGATTTCATATCCTAGGGAATCTTTTTGATTCCTGGGCAGATCCTTTGGATCTGTCAGAGTACCACAAAATGTTGTTGATGCCAGCCTTGTGCCGAAGATTTCTAGCTTCGTGCTGATGTTGTTGATGCCAGCCTCGTGCTGAAGATTTCTAGCCTCGTGCTGATGTTGTTGATGCCAGCCTTGTGCTGAAGATTTCTAGCTTCGTGCTGATATTGTTGTGATGCCAGCCTAGTGCTGAAGATTTCCAGCTTCGTGCTGATGTTGTTGTGATGCTAACCTCGTGCTGAAGATTTCTAGCCTCGTGCTGATGTTGATGAGATGCCAACTTTGTGCTGAAGATTTCCAACCTAGTGTTGATGTTGATGATGCTCCAACCTTCGTGCTGTGATGCTGCTATTGTTGATGATGCTCGAACCTTTGTGCTGTGATGTTGTTGTTGATGTTGTATCAGCCTTGTGCCGTTATTGATGATGATGTATTAGTGTTATACTAATCCATGTTGATGCAGATGATGATGATGCCATTCCAGCTCCCTGCTGTGAATGATGATATTGATGATGAGAAAAAGTTCCGATGATTTATAGATATGCCAGTCAGTGTTCCAGATGTTGTTGATGTTGCTGCCCCCTCTCTCTCTCTCCCGATGATGTTGTAGAATACCCTTCTTGTTAAGTGGGGGTGTTGAAATATTGTAACTGCAAAGAGTATTCTATTTATTATTGATTTATTATTCATTAGATCAATCCCCTTTTGTGGATTGATCATGTCGGGCATTGTAATTGACCAAATCTCCTTTTGCAGATTGGGCAAACCCTAAACATATTATGCAAATTGAGAAGTCGCCCCCTAGGCAATTTGAAGTGGTTTTAACCACTCAGAAGACAAGTCGGCCCTGCGCAGCGAAGATACACCTTTTCAACACTTGCCAGTTTGTATAAATAAAGGAAGCCATTGCCTCGTTTGTTCACTCACTCAACTCACTCATCTAGTGCGCAAGTTTGAAGGAAGCTGCAGTTGCCAGTTGTTGGAAGAAGGAAGAGAGAGAGGCGCATTGCTTAGTAGAGGATATTCTCTAGTGTTTGGTTTATTTTCTTGGCATTGTATTGGCTATCTATATTAAGGAAGTTTTCGCTGGGTTTTCTTCCCCATGAGGGTGTCCCAGGATAAATGTTGTTTATCTTGTGATTGTGTTTCTCTCAGTGATCCTATCCATGCTATGGTTATCTAGTAAATTGAAAAGAAACCTAATATTAGCTTAAACCTTAACACTAAGGATATGCATGCATTCCAACATAATGCCTCCTCTCCTCTGAATACTATATGACTTGCAATTTTGCAAATTTCCACTCTTTGGTCCAAATCGAAGGGAGTTCAGGGTTAGCTACTCGACTAAGCATATGAAATCCCCTATCCCTTAATAGTTGTATCATACTGATAGGTAGCTTATACTCTACACCACATTCGACCCAGGAATCCTCCCCCAGTCGAACCTTATTCCCGTTCCCAACTTTCCACACAATCTAATTCCCAATCACAGGGAAGGCCAACACAACTGCTTTTCACATAATTGAAACATTATGTATATTCTTCGTAGGCCTTCTGATCTGCTCTTCAATTGTCTCAGGCAATATGTATTTTTGAACCACCACTTGGCACCATAATCCCTTCCCTTAGATAAGCCTCCATACACTTTTTGCTGCTAGTGCTTTTGAAAAATTGAAGATATTTTTCAGCCCCCAACCACCCATGTCCTTTGGAACAACGAACCTTTGCCATTTCACTAGTGGAATTCCCCTCTTCTCCCTGCAGCCTAACCATAAAAACCTATAGCCTATCCTTATTATCCTCTCTAAAACACCTTTTGGTATCCAAGACAAGGACATCCAGTAAACGGAATTGCTTCTAAAACAAAATTTACCAAGACAGGTCCACCCCCTCTAGATAACCAACGATGACACTAGACTGAGATCCTCTTTTCCACTTTTGATGTTAATCAATTCCAATTTTTTTAGATAATCATTGGGATTTAAAACAAATCCTAGATATTTTAGTCCCTCCACCAACTCAATCCGATGATAAGGAAACAATTTTGCAAAAAGAGTCCTCATCTTTCGAAATTCCCACGAAAGAAACAATAGATTTTCCAATATTTATATTCAAATTTCATACTTGTAGCTGTACAATATAAATCTATAATGTCTTTGAGCTTGACTACATCCTTGTTAATTTCTGGAACCTAGCACCCGACAGTTAATTCCGAATAAAACACATTTATTGAATTAAAGCACAACTAGGTTAATCATTAAAATTCAGCAAAAGCAAAAATCAGAAACCAAACACATTGCACAAGATATTTCTGTTGAAGTGTGAGCAGCTGCAGAGGATATATTCCTCTAACTGACCTGATAAGGTTGGCCCCTAACCGCCCTTGGTAAGTCGGCCTCTAACCGCCCTAGCTAGGTCGGCCCTAACCTAAGCTAGGTCGGTCGTACCCTAACCTAGGTCGGCCCTAACCTAATCTAGGTCGTCCCTACCCTAAGCTAGGTCGGCCCTACCCTAACCTAGGTCGGTCCTAAGCTAGGGTGGCCTAACCTATATAAAGGGAAGGGGAGGCGCCCCTCATAACTATCAGACCACCCTAATCTGAGGCAACAGCTAGGAGGCCTACTCTAAGGCACAATAATTCTTTTCTGAAGCAGCAGCTAGGACAGATCTGAGGCAATAGATTTGCTCTGTTCTGAGGCAACAGTTAGAACAGATCTGAGGCAGTAGATTAAGGGCAGTTTTGAGGCAGCCTTAAGGGCAGATTTGGGGCAGCCTTAAGGGCAGATTTGGGGCAGCTAATAACACTGTTCTGAGGCAGACTACATGACAACTTTAAGAGCAGATTTGAGGCAGCAACAAGCAACTACAGAACAGATTTGTGACAACAACAACTACAGAATCAAGTAAACAACAAAAGCTACAGGTTTGGGTAGAGGCTAAGAGATATTTGAAGACACAGATATAGCAATAAGTGTAATTGACTTATCTCTCTCTCAAGGAGAAGTCTACCCTTGACATCCTAGTGCGCCCTAGCCTAGCGCACCTCTTGGTACTCTCAGCTAGCAAAAATGTCAGGTTTGAATTTAAGTCAAAGGTTGACTTTTGGTCAAATTGATTTTGTCGTCAAAGTTGAAATTTTAGATTTTCTAGCTTGTTCTAATAATTGAATCTTCTGATTGAGTTTCTAATCTCTTGTCAAGATGGTATCTAGTTTCAGATTGGAAGACAAGCTGGACGATGCTAGAAGGTTTCAAGGGTATGCACTTGTATATGCTATCTAAGTTATATCATCTAGTAAAACATGAGTATGTTTGCAGGAAAAGTATTAGAGACCTTGTCCAAGCTGTAATCTTAGATTCAGTGCATTCAAAGGAACAAGCACACCCTCCATAGTAGTTCAGGCTTCAAGTTCCAGGTTTGATTAAATTGTTAAGCTTCAAATTTGTGTATATTAAGGGTGATAGTTGCTACAGTACAAATTGTGAAAGCAGTATTTGAAACATTCTATTATTGCTAGGTGTAATGAATACTCGACTGCATATAATACTATTGATATAGATGCTTATTGTGCTTGTTCGCAAGTTGAACTAACATCTCCTCTAGATAGATATTTCTTGTTTTCTCTTGTTATTCTTGTTCCGGGCAGGTACCCTTGTGAGATATGTGTGATGAGCAATCCTTGCGGAAGCTGTCATACAAGAAGTTTATAAGGTTGACACAACTACCAGATGGGCAACAATCAGAACAGATAGAAACAAACTTAAAGAGACTCAGAAGAGTCAGACTCGAAGGAAGTCAGGAATCAAAAGGAAACCAGAACAGGCTTGTGACACTTTGTAGAAAGCAAAGAGAGATGCAATAGATGAAAGCATGGACTCTCTCAGATGGAGGGAGCTGATCACAGAATTCCAAAAGAAGAGCATGCATATTGCTGATTCAGACATGAAGCTGGGATTAGGAGGGAGCTAATCTCCAACGATACGATCCATTGAAGAATCCATGAATACCATGAAGTATCTGTCCATGTTCTTCATTGGAAGTAGCAACCATGATAAGCAACACGTGTTCAGCTTGACTCTTGAAGAAGTCTTCTTCGAAAAGAAGCCTTGAATATCCTTGGTTGTCCATCTACATTTATGTTCCTATGGCGAAAGGTTGGAGCCTTCAGGAAAGAAGGGCCTGTAATCTATAGAAGATTCTATGGACTCCAACATTGAAGAAAAACATGAGGAAGAACATGAAGATTCCAAGAAAGAAAGAAAAAGTCAGAACAACCAATTGAACCAGCTAGTTTGAATCCACTAGAAGCAGTCAAGCAGAAGGAATGGAAGGAAGCTGTGATGAAGAACAATGTATGTGAGAAATTGTGAAAAAGACTTGAGCATTGATAGATACAAGGCAAGAATCAGGGCTAGAGGGTTCTCCCAGAAGGAGGGAGAAGACTATGATGATAACTTGTTCTAGTAATCAGACATACCTCTACTTGAGCCATTATATCTCCCACAGTATCCATGGGTTGGAGTTTACATCAGATGAATGTAAAGGCTGTTCTTCTCAACAAAGTAATTGAAGAAGAAGTGTATGTAGAGAAACCTCAATGTTTTGAGGTATACCAGAAAGAGACACTTGTATGAAGATGGAAGAAGACCTTGTATGGATTCAAGCAAACTTGGTCCAGAGCCTCTCATGTACAACAAAAGCGTGGTGAAAACTTCCTATGACAGAGGAAGTATATTGAAATGGTTCTTCAGAAGTCCGGGATGATGGATTGCAAATCCATGGAAAACTCCCATGATGACAGATCTTAAGAAGTTGAGAGACTCTGATCCAGTATACCCGTCTCTATATCGACAATTGATTGGCTCGTTAATGTATTTGGAGAATACTCAGTCGGATATTTGCCTTGTGGGACATTTGAGTTATGATATATAGTTGCATGGATTTATCGATTTAGATTGGGCAGGGAGTGCAGATGACAGAAGAAGTGCTACTTGAATATGTTTCAGTTTGAGCTTTTCCACGATGTAATGGGCTAGTAGGAAACAAAAGTCTGTTGCACTCAACACTGCAGAAGCAGAGTATATTGCAACTTGTGATGCTTGTACAGAAGCAGTGTGGCTTCGTAAGTTGGTTTCTAGACTGTCTGATCATGCGCTAAATTCGACCGTGAAGCTTTTAGAGAACCCGATTTCCATGATAGGTCGAAGCACATTGAGATCAAGCATTATATTCTTCGTGATAAAGTTTAGAGGAGAGAAGTGGTCCTACAGTATATCTCCACAGATGAGTAGATAGCATATATTTTGGTAAAGCCTCTGTCCAAGATGAAAAGTTTGCGTACTTAAGGTACAAGCTGGGGCTTGTGGAGACGACTTCCTTATTGAAAAAGGAAGGGATTACTCCCAGGTTGAGAGGGAGCACTGATATGTTATTGATTTATGGACAGTCATTTTCCAGTTCGAAAAATGGTCCAGGTTGGGCAGATTCTTTCCAGTCCAGAAAGTGGTTTGAGATTTCTGACGGACAGTCATTTTCCAGTTCGGAAAATGGTCCAGATCGGACAATCATTTTCGTAATGAAAATGGTTTGATAGATTGCTGATGTACCATAGACAACGATTCCCTTTGTGGCCAGTGTGGGGGAATGGTCTAGGACAATCATTCTTCTTGGCAATCACTTTGAGTAGTGCTCAAGTAGAATGGTCCGCCTCGCTGGGCAGTCATTCTTTCGAAGTTCACAATTGTGAGCAGTTTCGAAGAATGGTCCGTTTTGGAGGTTGATGCAGGACAGTCATTTCCATAGGAAATGGTCCGGACAGTCATTCCCTAGGGCATACTCATTCTCTCCAGGTTGCACTGTGATTAGTGAAGGAGGAATGGCCCAGTTAGGTGAATGGTTTAGATTCAACAATCAGGGACAGGCATTCCCTAGGGAAAACTCATTCTCTCCAGTTTGCACTATGATTAGTGTCGGAGGAATGGCCCAATTAGCTGAATGGTCTAGACTCAGAAATCATGGATAATTATTCTTTTATGCTTGAGAAGAATAGTCCAGATAGCCGATGGCTGATGTTTTACTTTCTGAGGGCAGATGCTCTTCTAGATCTCACAGATGTGAGTGGAAGAATGGCCCAAATGAATCACTTTGTATCATGATATTGTTTATGTAGGTTGATATCAGATGATATGATTGTTGTGGAGACTGTATGTCTTTGGACAATAGTTGTATGGTACTATGGTGGATGTGATCTACTGGTAGTGACTGTGTCACTGGTTAGTAGCTACTAGGATTGGTTGTGTACCAATGGATAGCAGTTGTATACTACTATGGATAGACACAATTGTGCTCTATTGGATGGCATTATTGCAACAATGTGCTACTATCTGAGTACCATGGAGACTACCACTAGTGTTGGAGTTGATTGCCAGCTAGATGGATAGTCGATATGCTGGTCGATAGACATTCTCTAGGCGGAGAATGGTCAAGATAGAACAGATTGCTGGTGGACAGGCATTCTCTCTGTGGAGAATGGTCCAGGTTGACAGTTTGTTGACATATCATGGACTAGTATTTTCCTAAGGCACAGATTATGGCCCGATTATGAAAATGATTCAGGACCGATATTTTCTAAGGCATATAGGTAGAGACGGATCTCTATGGTACATATGACCCGATTAGAAAATAGTCCTAGATTGACATTCCTGTAGGAATGGTCTCTGTAGCCCATGGTGTAGCTTTCAACATCTGTTGGGACAATCATTCTTCTAAGACGTACGTTCGGATTAGAAGAATGGTCCTTGTATCACTCTGTGGAGTGAGTGACTTATTCAACATCATGCCCGATTACTCAGTTGGAGTATGGCTTCGAGAGATGATGCAGTTGATGCTATCAGATGATACTGATAGTGATGATGTTGCTCGTGAGTTGATCTACGTGATCATGAGATAGCCGTTGTGGCTATGATGATGCTACCGGTTGAATGGTCTGTTTGTGCTCAATACCATTGCTTTTAATACCTTCCTAGCTAGGAGGGAGTGTTGATATTATGGTAGCTGCGGGAGGTATTAACCTCTATGTGTAACCAACCTTTGATGAGACTAGAATATTTCGCGAAGTAAGAGAAACCCTAAAATATTGGATAATAACCCTAAAAGACAAGAGAATATTTAATATTGAGTTATTAGCCTCCAGAAAGAGAAGTCGGCCCAGTCAAGTGAGATAGAGCAGTATAAATAGAGGGCGCTAGAGCTCATTTGACAATCACTCACTCACGAGTCACAACTGCATAAGACTAGTGGTGCGCAAGTTTGGAGAGGGAGTGCAGCTACAACTGCTGCAACTGGGATTTTGGCTTTTGGTTGGACTTGGTCTCTTGGTTATGGTTTGGAATTTCTGCTTGGGTTTTGATTATTCTTGCTTGGTGTGCTACGCTTGGAGAAAGGTGCGCTAGCCTTGGTTGGCTATTGGTTTGCTACCGAAATTATTTTGTCTGTCAAGGTTAAGGTGCTCGGGGGTGGCCTTTGTGCCTATGCTTGGGTGACAATATTGCTATATTGTCTATGGAAAAACGCTCGTGAAAATCAACCATACTTTGAAAGGTTGTGGCATGATTGTCAGCAGGAAGAAGGGAGAATTCAGAGTCGAAATGGTACTTCAAAAGAAGAAAACCTTGCTCTAACAGCAAGGACAAGGAGAGGGAAAAAATTTACTTCAAAGAAGTTTCCTCAAAAGGAGAAAAGCAGAGGTGGCTTCAAAGGAAAAGATTTTGATATGACAAGAGTAAAATTCTACCACTGTCAACGAAAGGGGCACTTTGCCAGAGATTGTCCAAAGATAAGAAAAAGACACAAGGGTAAATATCGTGCTTCTATTGCTGTAGAAGATGAGTCTCAAAGGACGAAGACTAAAGGGGTTTCCAGTATTCAAGAGACCAGGAGGGAATATTATATTATTTCAGCACTCTCCGGTTCTCTATCAAACAATGTTGAATCCTGGTTGGTGGATAGTGGAGCTTCCAAGCACATGACAGGAAATAAAGGAGTCCTTGCGAACTTCAAAGAGCATAAGTTCTTTGCTCAGGTAGAACTCAGAGATAATGCTAGCTATGCAATCGAAGGAATTGGCTCAACATCTTTTTAGCTAGAATTTGGGGGTGAGCTGCACATTGAGGGGATCCTATACGTTCCTGGTTTAAAGAAGAATCTTATTTCTATTGCAGTCCTGGAAGATAAAGTTTATAGGGTGACCTTTATGGACCAAAAAGCTCTCTTATGGCCTAAAAATGAAGAGCTAAACTTAACAATTGTGATTGGAATTAGAGAGGGAGGTCTCTACAAGCTTCCAGGACATATCCAAGCATTGGTTCATGTTTCAGTTAGTCCATCTGAGCTGTGGCATTGAAGGTTTGGACATATTCTCTACAAAGCGCTCCTCGGACTACAGAAAATGGTAAGAGCACTGTTGAATATATCGGTGTTATAACGGAAATGTCGTATGTGTCGCCGAAATTTTCACTCAGCCGAAACTTTCTTTTGAATATGTCGCGAAACTTTCGAAATTTTGAATGTGTCGCGACACATTCATTAACTCGCGACATTTTCTCAATGTGT
>ML776651.1:251589-271503 GCA_009831015.1 Picea engelmannii | reverse complement strand
TTATTTGATGTTGTTGTTGTTTTACAAGTTTAAAAAATTGAAAAAAATGAGTGTTTTTGTATTTTTTTGAGGTCTTGCGACATTTTCCGCCGATGTCGCCGAGAAGTTACATTCCGGACCCTCGCCGACACTTTCCCCGACACAAAATATACAACACTGGGTAAGAGGAATACCTGTTTTTCATTTTGAACATGATGGTATCTGTAGAGATTGTGTTCTTGGTAAAAACACAAAGTCTTTTCCTAATAGTAACAAAAGGTCTAAAGGAATTTTGGATTTAATACATTCAGACATATGTGGGCCAATGTCATCGCCTTCCTTGAGTGGATGTCTTTATTATGTGATTTTCATAGATGACTTCTCTAGGAAATCATGGATATATTTTCTAAAGGCAAAGAATGAAACTTTCAGTAAATTTCTAGAATTCAAAGCATTGATTGAAAATCAGACTGGAAAACACATACTTGCTTTGAGGACTGACAATGGTAAGGAATTTGAGTCTCATCATGTAGCAGTGAACCTGTTATTTAATGGAAGACAAAATATTCTGAATAGATGTTGAATTGATAATTGATTAAAAGATGATGATTACACTACCCTTGTGACAATTGCTATATAGCATTGATTGGTCATGAGGTGAGGAGGTACATGCCTCTTGATTTAATTAAATGATATTAATTATTATTATAATTATTGTATTTATTATTCTCATTTTTATGTTTGTAACATTGCCACCCTCTTAAGATTTTGCATTGTCCTCAAAGCAAGGGTAGTGTTGGGTATTGTCAGAGGAATTGTTCGGTCTCCCATTATGAATCTTCTTCTGGAAGGTTTTTCCATTTGATAAGATATTCCTTTATGGTTCTGGAACGTAACACCTTTTCCTTCATGGCAAGAATACCTTCTGGTTCTAAAATAATTTTTCCTTCATCATCGAATTCAGGGATTTCTATTTGTACTAGTTGAGCTTGCCCAAGCATTTTTTTGAGACATGAAACGTGGAAGACATTGTGGATGCGACAATTTTTTGGCAACTCCAATCTATAAGCTACTTGGCTAATTTTTTGTTAATTTGAAAGGGTCCATAGAATTTTGGGGCTGATTTGTTCTTCCCTTGTTGCTTAAGGGATAATTGTTTATAGGGTTGGAGTCGTACAAACACCCAATCACCTTCTTTGAATTCTCTTTCTGACCTATGTTGGTCTGCTAGTTGTTTCAATCGATTACGAGCTCTTACTAGGTTCTTTTTTAATTTTTGTATGATTTTTTTTTCTTCCTCTAGCTTATTTCTTACTGCTTGGACCTTAGTATTTATTAGTGCAAACTCCTTCCATTTAGGTGGTTCATAACCATATAAGGCTTGGAAAGGAGTCATTTTAGCGGATGTGTGATATGTAGAGTTATACCACCTTTTGGCTAAGTGTAACCATTGAGACCATTTATTTTGCTTATCTGTCACAAAGCACCGTAGGTACCTTTCTAAGCAATTATTTACAATTTTTGTTTGTCCATCTGTTTGTGGATGATAGGCGGAGCTCATATTAAGAGATATTCCTGTATTTTTGCAAAATTCTTTCCAGAAATTTCCTTTAAATTTTGCATCCCTATCGTTGACAATTACCTTCAGAAACCCGTGTAACTTATAAATGTTTTTGCAAAAAACATCTGCAATTTGTTTTGTTGAGTCGTTTTTTTTTACTGCCATGAAATGTGCATATTTGGTTAATCTGTCAACCACCACAAAATTTTTATCCTTCCCCTCAGACATGGGTAGCCCTTCAATGAAATCCATCGAAATTTCTTCCCATTTTTGTTCAGGAATATGTAGGGGATGAAGTAATCCCGGAGTCCTAACATTTTCATTTTTATTCCTTTGACAAATTTCACAATCGACAACAAATCTTTGAATCTCCTTATTCATTCCTTTCCAATAGAATGATTGTCGTGCATTATAGTAGGTTTTGAAAAAACCCACATGTCTTTATGCTGGGGAGCTGTGTGACTCCCTTAAAACTTTCATTTTAAATTTTGAGGATGGAATTAGGTAGATTCTGTTTTTGTACCATAAAATGTCATTTTTCCATTCAAATTTGGGGTTTTGGTCTAAATTGTTGATTATGGAATTAGATTCAGGATCTTTGGCATACTCAACTCGAATCTCATCCAACCAATCTGGAATGACTACTGTTGTTGCATATGCGTTTACTTCCTCATCTTTTCGTGATAGTGCATCAACAACTACGTTGTCTTTCCCTTTTTTGTGTATTATTTCCATATCAAAGGTGGAAAGTTTCTCCATCCACTTTTCTTGTTTTGTGGACAATGTTTTTTGTCTTAGTAAGTATTGGAGACTATTGTGATCAATACGTATAAAAAATTTGCTTCCTAAGAGATATTGTTACCATTTAGCTAATGCATGCATAATAGCTAACATTTCCTTATTATAGGTAGATTTTAACTCTTCCTTTTTGTTGAGCTTTCGACTTTCTGTAAAGGTCCTCCTCGTTACGATGACAACCTCTTATAACAAGTGCTTTTTTTTTTTGTGTGTGTGTGTGCGTGTGTACAAGGATAATAAATACATTCGACTCAGAGTCGCCATACGATGACGAACATGGCGCATGCAACTGCAACAACAACATACGATCTAAGACGCACATCAATCATCTGCAAGCAATGAACGACAATCAACCGACAATAAATAAGACTGACTACCTGCCCGTCCTACCCTGCAATGGTTAGGACCTCCAAGACACATAAGCAACGCTCAAGCCCAGGTTCCCATCGATTTTAACCATTTAAGGTCTCAGGGCTGGCGACTGTTCTGAGGAACATGGAGGTGTCTACATCCCGCCCGACACAATCCAGAGCAAACTAAATATGCTAAATCAATAAACATCAAGGACGATCGCTGCGCGATAAAGTTCTATGAATCAACACACATTATAAGAATTCCACGGTGCAAGAGAATTTGATTACGAAATCCATCATGAAACGACATAAGTGCGAGCGAAATGAAAACAACTTTATTTAAATCAAGAAGCAAGGGTAGTCATCTACTTTACTTCAAGGCGCGGAATTAATCATTCATTAATTCAACTGTAGCTAACATTTCTAGTGGCAGATGAAGTGACTACACACATGCCCGTCATACCTATCATGGTGCCAAATAAAATAATCTGCTATGATTAATCAATCCATTACACAATATAAAAGGAAAACAATTGAGCAATAGGAATTACATGAAGAACAGCAAGAAACACAAGGGCATAACTACAATTTTGAATTGTCGTAACCTCTTCTAAATACGATTAGTAACTTGTTAAGATCAAGCTCATTTAAGTCAGGCATCACTTATCGACGATTCAACTCATGTAACAAGTACCACTCCTAGGTAGCTCACTAAGTATCATAAGGAAATGAGCTATTTTACTTAAATGATAAATTAAGAATTCAATACCAAATTCCAACCCCCTTTTTTTTCTCTTTTTTTTTTTCTTTTCCTTCAAGGTAATCAAGAATTCAATACTTTTAAGTTGCAAGTGTCTAAGGCCTAAAATTTCAAGTGTCAAGGATTATAAATGTACGATGTTAAAGCATCTGGATAAAATTCTAGTTTATATGGGGAACTGGGTCAAATGTGAATTCAAACATAAATGCAATTGATTTAAGATTCTAATTAAAGTTTTCTGTTAATAAACTGCGTTTTAGAATCTAGAGATAAATTTAGTGGTTGAAAGACCATGGGAACAATCCGATTATACAAAACTAGCCACTCTATCATTCTTGCCAGATCTCAAACGAAATCAATAGTTACGATAGCCCACAAGGAAGAAAAAGTATAACCGTTAAACTACCACTATCACGATTATCGAGTTATCAGGATTATTTGTAAAGGCACTTCTGGAACTGGCAGATGATTGAAAACAAGAACGAGGTACGGTGTCATCCTTGTGAAGGTTAAGAGTGTAGATGCACGTCCCACTAAACCTCCAAAAATCAGATAATTACAGAATTAAACCGATACATACCAAATCTATGCTTCCTTCTAAAACTGTGTCTGAGTCCAACTGACGTCGCTGTCCCAACATTCTAAATTTGGGCAGTTATATTAAAAGCTGAAAAGATTGCTAAGTGAAGGCGCGGACTAAGGGAGACGCTAGAAGGGTTTAGGTGCCTCCAGTTACGCTACCCAACCTGTGTAAACAACATTATCGCTGTAGAACCGGCATGTAAGGTTGAGTGTGGGACCAACATTGTGTTAACCAACTCTGTAAATAGAAATACAACTCAATGCTAAAATTGCTAAAACATACATATTAAAATGGATGTGTTAGGGTACTGAATTATAATAAAATTAACAGTCTTATCAAAGGAATCAACCAATGAAGGAACGAAACTTTACGAAATTCATAACTCTGCATCGAGTGGGGATGATATGCAGTTTGTTTGAAATTAAAAGGTGGACACGATACAACCATGCATGAATAAGACGTCACACATATAGTTGGGAGACCATTCAACTCAACAGAACATGCCTAAAGCTCCTTGTCAACATGGCACTGGTGGTTGGAGTACTTCTATATCGATGCCGACAACCAATAATACCATAAAAGGATAAACGAAAGAGAATTTTTACTTGTGAAAAAAGAAAACAGTGGTTGGGATTGGCGAACACAAGAAATGATACCGCCTAAAGACAGAGGTGATAATAAAGAGAAAAACGAGGTGAAATTTTACTGTAATCGGTTAATAAGGTTGGGTTGTCAAAAGGGTCAAAGGAAGTTACGGCAGTGATAAAAACGCCATCTACAGATAAATATCGAACAGATCATGCCATCCACAGGAATATTGTAATGATAAAAACGTAGAGTGAATGCCATCCCAACGCAGAAAGGGGTTGAGCTGTTAAAACGGAGCTGTATGGAGGGAGGAATGGCAGATTCACTTGCCATTAACAAAATGGGAGCAACAGGCCGCAATCACCCTTAATCGATGAATGCTCAGGGTCGATCTCCGCCAGAGATGAAGGCGCCGAGTTTAACTACCATTACCCAAGAGCAAGCAGAAACGAAATTCGCCAAAAATCAAATTTCAGTAACAAATTTACCCAAGCAAAAATTCCAAAAACAAATTCACAGAAACTAAATTACAAAAACGAAATGCCAGGAAAGAGTTTTCTTTGGTAACAAAATTTACATAAAGAGTGCGGCAGAAACAAGTTTTTTTTTTTTCAGCGTGACTTTACACAGTGAGTTTCGTCGTTCGAGGGATGGAGACGAAATGATAAATACAAGGCTAGAGTTTACTCAAATTTATACAGTAATTTATTTTTTTACAGCAATGATAAATACACAAAATTTCGCCGGAGTGAGTAAATAAGAAAAACCATTCAATCAAACAAGATCCAACACCGATTGAAGTTAAATATTCTTCCATCCAGATTACCCAATACACATGCAGATCTAAATCATAAATCCTAGTGCATTTTACTCTACAAATCAAGAGCGTACCTTTGCCTGATCGCCCACTTCGAATGACGTCCGCGCTCTCCGTGCCGCTCCCGCTCGCCGACCGTCGAGACCTCATCGGTACCTCCCAGCCAACGCTAGGGGTACTCTGCTTCCCCCTTAGCCCCCCGAGCCACAAAGGGGCCACACACTATCCAGATGGTACGTCTAGCTCCCAGCTCACTTCGCAAGGCCGAGCTACCACTCCTCTCCGAGCTAGGAAATCCCAACTCCCACAAGTAAATCAGTCAAGTCACTAATCCGACAGCGTAACGTTACGTTAACAGCCGATCCCCTTCATCCTTCTCCTTCCTCTATTTTATAGAGTTTTCCAACTTCCTTTCTTTCCCTAAATCTCCTTTAATTAAAGTTTTAATAAAAATTCCCTAAAATTTCTCCTTCGTACAAGTGTCATCCATCCCCCACGTTTCTCCATTAATTATTTTGTTTAATTAATTAATTGTCTTAATTCCCTCACCTACCTAGAGTTACTCCTAAATTCCCTCCTAGGTGTCCCTAGATTCCCTTACATGTTTTAAGGCTTTCCCTAAAATGAAATTGCTAAATCAGTTCAAAATTAGAAGGTTCTTAAATGCAGATTCTTTACTAAGTTGGTTTCTCGCTTTTTTTTTTTAACCATGAGTTCCTCTCCTTCCCTCTTTAAGTTACCTCCTTTCCCTAAATTCCTAATTTTTATATTTCCCTCACTCCCTTTTCATTAGAGCTAAAAACGACAGTTGTGCAATTAACCTCTTTTTCCTTTTATGATTAATTTAGTATCTTTTTTTTTTTTAAACTATCAAAAGTTAAAATAATTAAATTTCTTCTTTACATTTATATCCACAGATTTTATCTAATTTCTTACTCTCTTCATTTTACCCCAAAAATTTATGAAGACCAAAATTATTACTTAAGTGGTTTTTATTTCAAATTTTATTATTTTAATTTTATATGGATATTTTCTTAAGGTAGACAAAATTTTACCCCTAGCGAAGTTTTAGACTTAGAACCTAGATTCTGAACTGGGCGACATTTAATTAGGGAAGTTGTTTTTAAAATTTCTTAATGTGTTGTTTGTCTTAGGGCCATCTAGGTTCATCCCTCTATCATCATCAACGTGGCGTGCCCTTCAGGATGCACTAAGTGCTCCAAGGGTTCCACTCGCCTCATCTGTTCCTTTGCGCGACGTGCCCTTCAGGATGCACTACGTGCTCCAAGGGTGCCACTCGCCTCTTGACTGATTGGTAGACATCAATAACCCCTAGAGTCAACACTCCGCCAGGTGAATTTGTGGGAGACTAAGGGCTTCTAAGGAATAAGGCCCCCGCTTTATTGCGCGCCCCTTAGAATCATCGCGAGCGACTGTCGCAGTCTGCCCTCACGGCATCGTGGGTCCTCTCGAACTAGGTAATCGTTAACCTACAGTTCGAGCCACAACGGGAGTGCTAGTAGGCTGTGGCAGGGCTGCTGTCCACACCTCTCCCTCAACCTCTCTGGTAGTCGTGTGTGACCCCTTTACTCCATATGTGAGTCTGGTCAGCAAGCTATTGTTAGCTTGCATCATCAACAAATCATGTCAGAACATATCCACATCATATCATCTAATCAAATGTACCAACATCACAGTAAAACAATCAAATCCCAATGGCACACTCCCTGACTCGATCCGGAGTCCAAGGGGTTCCATCGATGCCTCTGCATCCTCAAGGTCCAAAACCCTGCACACTCAATAAAACCGAGTCAATAGCACCTGTCTATGTCAATGCAGTAAAACAACATGTCATCTACCCATAACGCATCATAATCAAAATCAAATGTTTTAATAGCATAATAATCCGGATCACTTGCGAGCAAGTGTCCTCAAAGAATAAGTTTGCTCAGTGCGACAGAGCGGGATGTTACACTTTCAAATGCTATTGGGTGGCCATCTTGCATTAATACTGCTCCTATTCCAATTCCTGATGCATCACATTCTACTACAAAGGGTTTTGCAAAATTTGGTGTTGCTAATACATGTGTAGATGACATAACCCTTTTTAATTTTTCAAAACATTCTTGTGCACTGTTATCCCATTTGAAGGAATTTTTCTTTAATAGGTTTGACAAGGGTGTTGTTAAATGAGCATAGTTCTTGATAAATTTTCGATAATAACCTGTTAATCCAAGGAATCCCCTTAGTTTTGATATGTTCTTTGGTTTGGGCCATTCTGTGTTTGCCTTGATTTTTTTGGGGTCCACCTTGACTCCTTCTCGAGATATGACATGACCAAGGTATTCTACTTCTTCTTTACCAAAGGAACATTTTAATAGTTTTGCATACAATTGATTTTTCTCTAAGACAGAAAGTACATGTTCTAAATGCTTCATATGCTCCTTCCAAGTTTTACTGTAAATAAGAATATCATCAAAGAAAACCAAGCTAGGTCGGTCCTACCCTAACCTAGGTCGGCCCTACCCTAGCCTAAGGTTGGCCCTACCCTATCCTAGGTTGGCCCTAACCTAGGGTGTCCTAACCTATATAAAGGGAAGGGGAGGCACCTCTCATAACTATCAGACCACACTATTCCGAGGCAACAGTTAGGAGGCCTACTCTGAGGCACAATAATTCTGTTTTGAGGCAACAACTAGGACAGATCTGAGGCAACAGATTTACTCTGTTCTGAGGCAGCAACTAGGACAAATCTGAGGCAGCAGATTAACTCTGTTCTGAGGCAGCCTTAAGGGAAATTCCGAGGCAGCCTTAAGGGCAGATTTGAGGCAGCTAATAACCCTGTTCTGAGGCAGACTACAGGGCAACCTTAAGAGCAGATTTGAGGCAACAACAAGCAGCTACAGAACAGATTTGTGACAACAACAACTACAGAATCAAGTAAACAGCAAAAGCTACAGGTCTGGGTAGAGGCTAAGAGATATTTGAATACATAGAGACAGTAGTAAGTGTAATTGACTTATCTCTCTCTCAGGGAGAAGTCTTGTACTGTCATTGTACTTGTTTGACTAATAAATATATCACAAGAAGTTTTGTTGGGTTTTCTTCCCCATGAGGGTTTCCTAGGACAAATACTTGTGCACTTTGTGAATGTTTTTCTCTCAATTATTCTTATGCTTCAGTTAAAGATTTGAAGGGTAAATAACACTATTGTTATCTGTTTAAGCTCAAATTTTCACAATTTCTAGGTAAATAACCCATGGAAACACCCTCATGGGAAAACCAGATCTGTGATGATTTTATTAAATAAAATCAGGTTTCCCGTCTTGGGATAATGGCCCTTCTGAGGAAATACAAATGTTGCAACAAATAGCGTAGCCCACCTGGTTGCTATCTCCCTTGCTTCCTTTCCTCGACCCCTGTCCCTGCACACCTGAGTGCTCACTCACTCTTTGTGTACCATCACTGTGTCTCCCCCACTCCCATAGGCTGTCTTTTGTAACCTTGAGTTTACCCCAAGTCCAAAACCCTAGATATCCTAAAGTGATCTACGACTGAGATCTAATTTCGCATTCACTTTGGATCTAACGACTAGGACTTAATTTAATTACTAATGCTAAATTACTTTAGCATTTAATTAAATTAAACTCACTTTATTACAAAAGTACATTCACTTTATTAATCGCTTAATAAAGTGAATCTCCTAAGGTTTTGAGAGGTAATAATGACGATTCCCACATGTTGACACAGATCCATGTGGAAGTACCTGGTCGATGCTACAAAAAACATCAACACTCCCTTTTAGCGAGGAAGGTACTTCTACCACCTGGAGGTGGCTTTATCTTCGCTACCAAATCTACTACCATGGTTGCTCTCCAATCCACTCGATTGGCTACTCCCTCTGAAACGAAAGCTATCCCTACCATCTCGCTCGGATCCTTCTTTTAAGACTTTCATTGGTTGCTGGATCCTTGCCTGGGACTCGCTGCCCGCTGCAAGGACTCTGCTGCTTGCTGCCCGGACTTGCTGCCCACTTCCCAGATCCCTGCCCAGGGTTGCTCGGTGACTTCTGCAGCTACCCAAGTCCTTCTGGGCACTGCCCAGATCTGCTGCCCACAACCTCCTGCGTCTGCACGAGGATGCCCTGGCTCTGCTAGCTTCTCCCTGGCAGCTGTGTGACTGGACAATGACTAGTCTGGTTGCTGGTTGGTTGGCTGGCTGTCTGGCGGCCTCCTTTGTGTGGCCTAGGCTGGCCCGTGGCCTATCTCCTCTACCTGCCAATTTTTCTCTGGTGGCTAGCCACTATGGCGCACACTCTACACGGCCTTAATCCGTCTTTGCTTCCTGCTGTTCCTTTGCTGCGCGACACCTCCACGTAGCTACAACAACCTCACCTGCACGACTCACTGGCTGGCGGCTAGCCATACGCACCTCAACTCCAAGGTCGATTGCTAATTCCTTGCTTGGCGGTTGTAATCTTCCATGAGACCACTTCTCCTAGCACCTCCGCTGTCAGCGTCACGACCTAGATCCATTCCACAACTAGCAACCTCTTCTCCTGCAGCCATCCGCGACTCGCGTTGTTGCCGTCATCTACCACGTGCCACTGCCTAGTGAAAACTCCTGTTCGCTAGCAGCTGTTCTTGGCATCTGTAAACTCCTGACCATTAGCGACTTATCTCTGCCTTTAGCTGTTTGCCAGGTTATGCCTGCAACCTCCAATTTCTCAACTCGATCTACAGCTTTGATCTGCTGGCTTCTACATTGGATCAGTGAATTTCCTCATCCTCGAACTTAACTCAGCCCCACGACCTTTGTTGTTCACAGCTCGATCGATTGGCGACCCTCCTCATCTATCAACGCCCTACTCAAACCTTCAATGACAATCAAGAGTAAAAGTGGAAATAAAGGGCACCCCTGTCTTAGAGCCCTTTCAAGCCTAAAGAAAGCTGCTGCAGCTCCATTTATGAGAGATGTGAAGGAGACTTTTGTGACACAAGTCATCAATCAATTACAAAGGGGACATTGAAGCTTAAGTGTGTTAACATTGTTAGTGTTTCATGGAAACCTGCACAGGAGATCTAGCTAAAGCAAGTACACACGAAGTTTATCAAGAAAGAAAGAGAGATTCAATATGGAAGAATGAGAAAATATATTCACAATACTCCAATGAGCTGATGATTGATACATAGATCATGATCAATATGATACAATGAATGAGTGGAATACACTCATATATAGGATAAAACATTCCATAGTTAAGAAAAGCAATCAAGCAATTAGCTTTCCTAAGGAATGCATGCATGCATAATAGTGATGGTAAAAATAGAAAGTCTAAATAGAACTAGTCAGTTAACTCCCACTGAACTAGTGTGTCAAAAATATAAATTTCTCCAACACCCCCCCTGAATATCACTATGGAGTAAAAAATGAGTCTTAGCTACTAGGCCATTTTAGGTACTCATGTACAATGGAACTAATGAACACTGAATACAAATGAGGAAAGAGGGAAAACCACGTGGGAACAAAACCCCCCCTCAAAAGATAATGTATCAAAAGAAGAAAATGACAGCTGCTAGGCAACTGTGTTCTTCACTGCAAGACGATCCCGCAATGTCTGAAACTTCTGCTCATTGAAAGTCTTCGTGAAGATGTAGAAATCTTTATGGATTTGATGAAGTCCTTTGGCAACTTGTCGGGCCTTGTACTTCTTGATCCCGTCGACCCATTTGCACCTGAAAATATTTCTTTCTAGTGGATGTGGAACCAGATTCCAAGTCTGGTTCTGTAGGAGTAAGTCATACTCCTTCTGCATGGCTGCTTGCCATAATGGATTTCCAACAACCCTATTGTAGTTCTGTGGATCAGTAGATTGACCCATATAGCAATGCATGGGCATCGCAGGTTCTGAAGCTGAAAATACATGAGAAGGCTCCTCATGCTGAGATCGAGTTCTCCTCGAATCCAATGGATTCCCTGCAAGGTTGCCTGCTGCCTGAAGTGTGGTATGTGCCTTCTTGGGCATCTGCTAAAGCTTCGGCGTTGGCTTCTTATCTGGATGTAGTTCCTGCTTATTTCCATGTACAGAATCGGAGTGTATGGAATCATCTTTGATGTCTGAAACTGATGGAAGAACAAGAGTATATGCATGTTGCACTGGAGGTGCATGCATAGTAGTCTCCTTATGTGTAAGTAGAATAGAGGAGTCATCGTCAGAAAACTTAGTGAATTTAGACAACCTTGACTTGTGATCCACCTCACCAATTGCAATAATGGAATTGTCATGCATGTCAATTACTAAAACTGAATCTAATGTAAATTCAACCTTTTTTCCTTTCTGAGTGATCTGATAAACTGAGAGTAGATTCTTAGAAAGCTTTGGAACATGTAAAACATTCTCAAAATTGCCATTGTGGAGTTCCACTCTCCCTTCTCCTGCTACTGCTACTGGAGTATCATCCCCCATGAGAATAGGGGGTCTTGAGCATGGACTCAAGGAAGAGAAAACTTCCTCTTTCGCTGCCATATGATGGGTTGCACCAGAATCTATAATCCATGAATCATATGAGGAATTAATTGCAACAAGAGCATGATGATTACCTTTCTTAGGAGCAGAATCTTCTTCCTTCTTCTTCTTGACTCCCTCTGGAATGAAGTTTCCAAGGTTGTTCTGCTGAAGTGCATGTGCCATAAGATCGATCTGTTTCTTCATGCATGTGGATTCTTCATGATTCGGTTTTTTGCAGTAAGTGCACTGCTTTCCCTTCTTCTTTTTCTTCTTGGAATCTGAAGAGTCTTTGGAACCTGAAGAATCATTAAAGGATTTGGAATATCCCTCCTTCCTATTCTGTTTGAATGACCCTTTTCCATCTTGAATGGTGAGTGCATGTGCTTTGGGATCTTTCATGAGGCCCATATGTATGAGTTTTGTCTGCTCGTGTAAGAGACTCAATGAACTGAGCCAACGTAGGCATTTTCCAATTTGTTCCAAAAAGACATCTGCCAGAATGGAAATTGGAAACATATACAGTGTATTCTGGTCCTAGCTTGGCCAAGATTGTTATAATAAGTTGTTTCTCTTGTGTAGACTTATCAATACCACATTCACCCAAGCTTAATAGCAAAGATTTAAATTTAGTAAAAACAACTTGTATATTATCAAAACTTTTAGGGTCTAAGGTATTCAACTCTACCTCAAGCATATGACCTCGCATCTCATCTTGCTTTCCAAAGAGTCCTTCCAAGGTGGTCCAGATCTCGTTTGGAGTCTTGCATGCGGCAACATGAAACCACAAATCAGTGGAGATTAACTCAAGAAGTAGTCTTGTAGCCTCATCCTTACGGTTCGCCCATCTCATCTTCTCAATCGCTGATGTAGGCTCTGTTTCTGTCGCCATCGTCAAATTATACAATCCTTTCCTTTTGACTCGGAATTCTGCCTTGGGCTTCCAGTCAAAATAATTGTATGGTGTGAGGATTACCACCAAGTTTGACTGTATAATAGTTGTCATATCCATCTCTCCCACTGATTCCAAGAACCCCTAAAAATTTACTCTCAATCTGCAAGTGAAAAATTAAGAAATTAAGAATTCATATCAATTTCAGGAGATGATGTTGCGACTTATTTTCTGAGCAAACGGTGAGGAATCTCGCCAAACGGTTGAAAACCCACTTCAAAAATGGATCGATTTACTTTCTTCTTGGGCCATTTCCTCCAAAACGTAATATTTTGGGAGTAATGAATGTGGAAAGGTACGGCCACAGATTCGTATCAGTTTCAGGAGGCTATCTTGCGGCTCACTTTCTGATCAAACGTTAAAGAATCTCGCAAAACGGTTGAAAACCCACTTCCAAAATGGGCCAATTTACTTTCATTGCGGGCCGTTTCCTCAAAAACGTAATAGTTTGGGAGGAATAACTGCTAAAATTTACGACCACGGATTTAGCTCGTTGAAACTCCGATTTTCCTTATTCTTTGGCTTGTCTGGCTTGCTTCAAGCAGCATAGCTTTGATACCATGTCAGTGTCGCATGGAAACTTGCACAGGAGATCTAGCTAAAGCAAGTACAAACAAAGTTTATCAAGAAAGAAAGAGAGATTCGATATGGAAGAATGAGAAAATATATTCACACTACTCCAATGAGCTGATGGTTGATACATAGATCATGATCAATATGATACAATGAATGAGTGGAATACACTCATATATAGGGCAAAGCATTCCATAATTAAGAAAAGCAATCAAGCAGTTAACTTTCCTTAGGAATGCATGTATGCATAATAGTGATGGTAAAAATAGAAAGTCTAAATAGAACTAGTCAGTTAACTCCCACTGAACTAGTGTGTCGAAAATAGAAATTTATCCAACAAACTTCAACCGTAGATACATCCAGCTTACACTATCGTAAGCCTCGGATAAATCAACTTTTACCAGTATAACTTTGAGATTTTTCGTCTTAATGGAGTGAAGGCCCCCTTGTGCTACTCCAATAGCCTCATGAATTTGTCTTCCCACAAGGAAGCCAAGTTGTTCACTTGAAATGGTCTTAGAGAGAAAACTTTTAGCCCTCCTTGCAATGACCTTTGCTGTTATCTTGTAAATGTAGTTACACAGTGAAATAGGCATGCATTCTTCAAATGTAGATGGATTATCTGTTTTAGGAATCAATGCAATAAAAGTAACATTAAAAGAAACAAGAATTTTCCCAGATGATTTTATCTCCTTAATGACCCTCATGAGGTCCTCCTTAGTGATTTGAAAGAATCCTATGAAAATTCAACTGGCCACCGATCCGAGCTTGAGATTTTTTCCTTTTGAAAATTGCATAGAACAAACTGCAATTCCTCCTTAGACAACTCTTCCATCAAACTTCTATTTTCTTCTTCACTGACAAAACTCGGGAAAAAAGAGGTCATTCTTACCACCTCTGCAATAGTATCCCTTCCTTTTTCTCTATAAATACTCTCAAAGTGATCAACACTAATCCTTGCAATATCCTCAAAGCTAGTGGCCATCGAACCATCTCTCTTAGCACTTTCCAAATTGTATTTATATTCTTCCTATGGTTTGCACAATGATGAAAGAATTTTGAATTTTCATTGCCCTTTGAGAGCTAGCGAAAGTGCTCTACTTTGAGTCTCCTTGTAGCTTCCCTGTCATTCAAGAGTTTCCTCTTCTATTCCTATTGATTAACCTCTTCTTTTGTCTCCTCACAAAGGAAATGTGCCCCTTCACTATTGTACAATATTCTTAGATTTGCCTCTACTTCCACAAGATCCTTTTCATCTTTTACCTTCTTTAAATGGGTCCAATTGATTGCAACTTGTTTAGTCTTTTTAAGGTTATAAGAAAATTGAATCGATTTTGATTCCCTACTTGACTCATCAAAGGTACCCATTGATCTCTGATCAATCTTGTTAGAAAGTCTTCCTTTTCCAACCAACTTGGGTTGAATTTGAAAGGACGAGGAAGCCATTTTCTTGCTGAATCCCACTCAAGTAATATTGGGAAGTGATTTGAATTCCCTCATTGTGCTCACCCATTGTCTTATTTGAATAGAATAATCAATAAAAGGCTTTGGTTGTAAAAACCTATCTAGTCTCTTTGCTATCCTATCCTCACTAACCCTTTTATTCCTCTAGGCTGGCTTTAACTTTACTAGTTCTATGTCATATAATCCCGCATCTTCCAACTTTCTCAAAAAGAAGTTTGGAAGAGAATCAACTCGTGGAGTGGGTCCCTAGACTCTGAGCTTCCTAGGGAGAAGTTTAGCCCCCCTTGTATAATTGTATAACCCTAGCTTATCCAACACCAGCTAAAAACCTTTTCCCAATAAGAAATTCTATCAACATAAGGACCATATAAGTTTAGGACAATTATCTCTTTGAGATTCAACCCATGCAGTGGGTCCCTAGACTCTTAGCTTCCTAGGCAGAAGTTTAGGTCCTCCTATATAATTGTATAACCCTGGCTTGTCCAACACCAACTAAAAACCTTTTCCCAATAAGAAATTCTATCAACATAAGGACCATATAAGTTTAGGACAATTATCTCTTTTCCCAACTCTTGAGAGTATAGAGCTGTACCCAAACCTAATTCAATAGACCAATAATGAGAACAAGAAATGATCTACTGCTCCACCTAAAAATTAAACCCCATGATCTACCTTTAGCATCAACATACATAAATTCCCAACCTACCAAACATCTTTTCAAGATCACTTACAATTTTTCTCCCTTCACACATAATCTTCTGTAAGAGAATAACATCAAATTTGTGGACTTCCACAAACCTTTTAAGGGCCTGTGTTTTTGAGGTACTACCCAACACTCTGCAATTGAAGGACAAACAAATCATTGCCCACCCTATACATGGGTGTTTGGTGCTCTTAGAACCTCATCTAATGAAAGTTGTTTGCCTGCCAAATCCTCATTATGTGCTTTCACTTTAACCAAGGACATGTATGAGTTTCTTTCTTTACTTACACCCTTAAACCCTCTCCCTTCATTTATCCCTAAACTACTTTCAATTCCTCCATCAAAACCTACAATACCCTCTTTTCTAGGCCTAAAGTTTTACCTAGAGGACCCTTCCAATAAAATTTTTGGTGGTTTATCCGGGTCCACTTTCTCAAGACAATCACATAGGATGTTAGAATTAAAGAGATGTGCTCGTTTTTCCATAGACAATATAGCAATATTGTCACCCAACCATAGGCACGCAGCCACCCCCGACCACCTTTAACCTTGACAGACAGAATAGTTCCGGAAGCAGACCTTAAAACCAATAGCTAACCAAGGTAGCGTATCTCTCTCCAAGGCTAGCGTACCAAATAGAAAGTCCAAACCATAACCAAGTCAGAAAGTCCAAACCATAACCAAAGACCAAAATCCCAGTTGCAGTAGCTGCAGTTGCACTCCAAACTTGCGCACCACTAGTCTATGTGAGTTGTGAGAGTGTGTCAAATGAGCTTTAGCGCCCTCTTATTTATAGTCTTCCAAGTGACCTAACTGGGCGACTTGTATTTTTGGAGGATAATAATTTAATATAAATTATTATCTTGAGCCTACTTGTCTTCTAGGGTTATTATCCAACGTTTTAGGGTTTCTCTTGCTTCCCAGAATATTCTAGTCTCGTCAAAGGTCACACATAGAGGTTAATACCTCCTGCAGCTACCATAATATCAACACTCCCTCCTAGCTAGGGAGGTGTTGCTGTCCTAATACACACTTGCAGACGTGAGCTAAGTCCGGCTCACTTAGTGTGTCCTTGGAGGCACCATGCCTAGGTTCACAACCCACGCTTTCACTTTGATCGAAACCTCTTCTGTCTAGGCTTACTCCTAGGGAAGCCAAGGGGGGTAGACCTTAGTTTCTAGATGAGATTTAGAGTTTAAGTTCTAAGAGTTGTTTTTAATTTGTTAAGGTTTAAGGGGGAGTCTAACCTATGATGCTAAGGCAACAAATTAAGAGATTTAGAGATTAGGTTCGCAAGTACTACTTGTATTAAGAGATTTAGAGATTAGGTTCGCAAGTATTAAACCACAAGATATATCGATTTAAACCAAGGTTATCAAATACTTAATGATTACGGGTTTTTAAGACTGAAATGATTTTATTACCCTTATTAAATGTTTCACCAAAGCCTCCTCCCCCAATTGCCAAATCGTTGCTGGATGCTCAAGAAGTGAAGCAACGAGGCCCACCCTAGCTGTCACAGTCAGCCCAAATAATTGAGTTTTTACGGAAAGGACGCTCCTTCGCGCTATGAGACCGTCCCCAGCCTATCACTTTCCATTGCTCCCCTCAATCCCCGTTTTAGATGGTAAAGATGGTGGTCTAAGGTACCCTATTAAGTCTATTAAGTTGATATATTAATTGGTTAGACTTTTAGGTGTATTTTAGAGTGTTTTGACGATTTTAAGATGCCTTAAAAGTGTGATTTATTGCCAAGGCCGAAACTCACTTCAGCTTATTAAGTGTGTTACTTAAGCTTATAAACAAAGAGCATTAACACATGTAAAGGATTGAAAAATAGCTGAAATAAAGATTTGGTTCACCACAATGCACTAGATATGTAGCTTGCTATGAAAGAAACTAAATCACAAGGGAAAGAACAACTTGCCAAGAAGAAAACGAGATTATCACACTTATCTTATGTTTGTTAGAAGCATCAAATTCAAAACATTAGGTGTGAAGAGGAAAATGAAGATTTAAGCATGTGCCTACACTATCAACTTATCCAACAAACATTAACTTAGATGTGTTGGCAAATGGCCTTAAGATTGTTATAGCATGAAAAGGAAAACCGTTTACTAAACTATTAAAGCATTAAGCATTTAGTGTGTTGGATTTAAGCATGTAAAAAGAGATGGATCTTAATAAAACTTATGCATGCAAGTAAGTTGATTATGCCCCAAGGGCTTAAGCTAAGGATTAGTATGTGAGATCTAGATTTAGAACATTTAAACTTTAAGGCATAAAAGATCAATAACACATATTAAAACCCTAGCCTTACTATTTGGGGTATTCCTCTCCCAAAAGGTAGGAAATTATTAAACTTTTAGAAGATAACTTGGAAAGAAAGAGATAAAGAAAGAGAGAGAAGCAAGAAAGAGAGGAAGCAAGCAAGGGAAGAAGCAAGGAAGGCAAGCAAGCAAGGCAAGCAAGAAACTCACTAACCCCACGTCCTAGCTTAGGAGAGAGAATTTGGAGATGAAGAACTCAAAGCTAGATCTTACCCAAGCTCATACATGGGAGGTAGGCCGTACCGATCCTTCTCCCACACTATGAGCAACTAAAAATCAGCAAGAAGTGAAAGAAAGTATGCCCAAGAAGCTAGAAGAAGCGAAGAGAAAGGTTGAGAATGTTACCCACTTGAAGAGAAGGGTCTTGGAGTTGTGTGGCTATTTTAGGGCAACTTAACCCCCTCAACCCGATCTGAACTTGCAAAAACCAGCAAGGTATACTTGCTGGAAATGCTACACACAACAAGCAAAGATGAAGAAAAAATTCTATTTTTGGTAGAATTTTTTATAGAAAAGATAGATTTAGATGACCACTTTACTATGTTAATGCTAGCTGAAATATGTATAGAAAGGACAGCAAGAAAGAATGAGAAAAGAGGAGAGAGAAAGAGGAGCTTATGTGTGCTTTAAGGGAAGATTCTTCCTTGAGGCATTCCCAATAAAACCCTTGAGGCCAAACCTGCAAAAACTTAGCAAGTTCTATGAATACAAAGATAATATGGCTGAATGTGCTAATGAGATGAAATACTTGCACCCTATCTAGCAAACACACATATATAGATCTAAAAGATTACTTGTTGTTAGATCTACTCAAATAAAATACTTTACCCAAGATCTAGGCTATGCATTAATCAAATTAAACACATACAAGTTTACCTCACATGTAGCAAGAACAAAAATACTTGTTTCTCTTCCAATGATCTTCCAAAGTTTCTCCTTTATATTACTCACGAAAGGGATCTTGGAGAAATACTTGCTCCAAAACCCTAAGAGCCAAAGAATGGAAGAAAGATGGAACAAGAGAGAGAGAGAGAGAGGAAAATCAAGTAGCATAACAATAGCTCAAGATATGGTAAAAAGGAAGTGAGGAGAGGGATCTATTTATACTTGGAGAGGCAAACTCACCCCTCTTGGATCAATGCCAAGTGTCCACCACCAAGCACAAGTTAGAATCCCAAGGGTAGGGCACACCATCTAGGGTTTGAGAGGTAGATCTAGGGTGTGGCTAGGTTGTAGGGTGTTGGGATTGTTATCGCACGGTTTGTAGGAAAGGTCCAAAGGGCTTGAGTCAGGGCTTGAAACCGGCGTAACAGGAGCTTCCCCACCCACTGTCACCTCGATGGGGAGCTCTTTCTATTTAGGAGGGCAAGTCCAAGGGAGACGTCCCTAGGGCAATCTGGTTAAAGAAAGGCTAAAGGGTAAAGGCCAAGTCAAGGAAACCCCTTTCATAGATTGCTGCCCAAGAGAGATAGTCAGGAAGATAAGACCACTGATGATGCACCTGTTTGCGAGACAAAACAAAAGAAAAGTAGAATGTGCTTGCAGTGGGTTAGTACTTCATGAAATCAATGACTATCTTCAAATGTATATATGAGCAATGAATAAATATAATTATTGACGAAGTCAATGATTATCAAACAAAGGGAAAAGTCACTTCTTCAATAAGTATATCAGTCAATGTGTACAATTAAACCATGTATCATATCATTAATGCAATAAATATTCCAATCAGCTCATATGCACAAGAATGCTGCGCCACCTATATTATTTCTGCAGTAGGTATGACGTCAGCTTTGATCCAAGAATCAAAAAGAGAGACAAAGAGCAAAACGTTTTGTCAAATCAGCTTATGGATGCAATAAACAACTCAATGTCAACCAAAATAGATGAATGTGGTCACAACGTTTTAGGTATAAGCAAGAAAACAAGACTATGACGTCACCTATAT
>ML776651.1:236829-249075 GCA_009831015.1 Picea engelmannii | reverse complement strand
AAGATCCAAGCAGTTATCTGAAATGAAAGAGATCTAATGCATACATAAGAAGGTTATAAAGATCAAATATGACACATACCATGATACCTCGGACCAATTACCTCATGGAGCAAGAGCCCTCTCTGATGCAAGCCCAGGCCGGTGGTGATGGAGGCTGGTACTGCTGACAGAACAAAGCTGGCTGAGAAGAAGAAGATGGGTCCTCCAGGACCATGCTCAGGTTGCTCCTGCTCTCGGTACTCCATGTCTAGGACCATGTGGGCCTCGAGACATGATCTCCTAGTTATCCCTAGATATCGGGGATAACAGGGATCACACAAAATAGGTAGTGGGAGGCTATGGGATGCGTGCCAAGGGAGAGAAAGGGAGCCCAACCGCAAAAACGAGTTTTCTAGATGAGGGGGGCGTAACTCTCCTAGGAGGGTGCACCATTTGGGGGAGAGGTGAGGAATGGAGTGGAGTAAATGAGTTGTGAGGTGTTGGGATCAAGCAAAAAGGGTAGTGGGAGGCTAGGAAAAGCGTGCCAAGGGATAGCATAAGTTTTCATTCATTTTTTTACTTTTTGGAGACTTTTGAGAAGGAAGGCACACCACTCTAGGAAAAGTGACGTTTTTGCTTAATGGCTAGGTGAGGGGGTGATGTGAGGGTTGGAAAAGGTTAGGAAAGGTTAAGAAAAATCTCTCACCTTTATCCATCTTTACATCCACTTTTAACTCATTATTACAAAATTATATTTTTGCCATGTTTGGACTTAACAATTAAAATTGTTGTTTTTGACTGATTGACACTCCGGGTGGACAAACCCATAACAAAAGTTGTCCAACTGAGATGAAACTTGGTCTAGGGGTGTAGGGGGTGCTATTCCATTTCTTTTGAGCACAAATACCCCTATAAAAAACCCAAAGACCTAGTTTTTACAATTTTTGCTCAAAAATAATTAATTAAACCTCCAAACTTAGGGAAATTTAATTAAAAATTACTTAATTAAAAAAAACTAATCTAGACTCAGTGGAATTCCGTGAGACTTTCTAAGATGTCTTGCATGGTCATTTACATCATTTCCTAACAATAGTTACCAAGAGATAAGCCCATTAGAACACCGTTCACCACTTTGGACGAATTATTGCAAGTTTGAGGGAAAAACTCAAGGGAAATTAACAAGGCTGAAAAGCCCAGTTAATAACCCGAGGATAAAAAACCCTCGGTGAAAAGAACTCTCTCAATGAACCGATCCCAAGGCAACTGACCTAACTATGACTCATGCAGACCTATTACATTATTGACCCACTCAGGGGTGCGGAAATTCCAGTTACAAAAAGAAGTGCTGGAGGCATATTTGCCTAGTAGAACCAAAATCTTCGACAAATGAGCATCTGATGATGTATCTCTTCATGGCACATGGAGTTGACTCCCTAGTTGGAGAGGCGGTCAACAGGAGGTATTAATGGCAATGGTCTTGAGCACAAACATACCATTCAACCAGTAGCATCATCATAGCCACACAAGCTATCTCATGATCACGTAGATCAACTCACGAGCAACATCATCACTATCAATATCATCTGATAGCATCAATTGCATCATCTCTCGAAGCCATACTCCATCTGAGTAATTGGGCATGAAGCTGAATAAGTCACTCACTCCACAGAGTGATGCAAGGACCATTCTTTTAATCCGGACATATGTCCTAGAAGAATAATTGTTCCAACAGATGCTGAAAGCCACGCCATGGACTACTAGAACCATTCTTCTAATCCGGACATACGTTCTAGAAGAATGACTGTCCTAGACCATTTTCCCTCCAGCCACTATTGTGAACTCAGGGAAAATGTCTGTCCTGTACCAATCTCTCCACTCCGGTCACTACTGTGAACTCAGGGAGACAAACCATTCTTCTAATCCGAGAATACGTCCTAGAAGAATAGTTGTCCATGGTACATCAACAATCTGTCAACCTGGACCATTCTTCATAGGGAGAATGTCTGTCCACCAACAATCTTTCAACCTAGACCATCCTCCATAGGGAGGATGTCTGTCCACCAACAATCTGTCCTGCCTCGACCATTCTCCGCCTGGAGAATGTCTGTCCATCAACACACTGACTATCCATCTAGCCGACAATCATCTCCAACACTAGTGGCAATCTCTATGGAAATCAGAACAATGCCATCCAATAGAACACAACTGTGTCTATTCATAGTAGTATACAACTACTATCCAGTGGTACATAACCACTCCTAGTAGCACACGGCTACTAACCAGTGACACATAGTCACAACCAGTGGAACACATCCACCACAGTAGCATACAACTACTGTCCAGAGACATACAGTCTCCACAACAATCATATCATCTTATATCAACCTGCATAACAATATCATGATACAAACTGAGTTATCTGGGCCATTCCTCCACTCACATCTGTGAGATCTGGAAGAGTATATGCCCTCGGAAAATAAAAACATCAGCCATGGTCTATTTGGACCATTCTTCTCGAGCATAGAAGAATAACTGTCCCTGATTTCTGAGCCTAGACCATTCACCGAACTGGGGCATTCCTCCGGTACTAATCACAGTGCAACCTGGAGAGAATGAGTTTGCCCTAGGGAATGCCTATCCCTGATTGCTGAACCTGGACCATTCACCTAACTAGGTCATTCTTTCGACACTAATCACAGTGCAACCTGGAGAGAATGAGTTTTCCCTAGGGAATGAGTGTCCAAACCATTTCCTAATGGAAGTGATAGTCGTGCACCAACCTTCTATAACGGACCATTCTTCGAAACTGCTCACAACTGTGAACTTCGAAAGAATGACTACTCGGAGAGGCAGACCATTCTGCTTGACCACCACTTAGAGTGACTGCCAAGAAGAATGATTGTCCTAGACCATTCCCCCACATTGGCCACAAGGGGAATTGTTGTCTATGGTACATCAACAATTTATCAGACCATTTTCATTACGAAAATGATTGTCCGATCTCGACCATTTTCTGAACTGGAAAATGACTGCCCATAAACATATCAGTGCTCCCTCCCAACCTGGGAGTAATCTCTTCATTTTCCAATAAGGAAGTCATCTCCACGAGTACCAGCTTGTCCCTTAAATACACAAACTTTTCATCTTGAACAGAGGCTTTTCCAAAATATCTGCTATCTGCTCATCTATGAAGATATACTGGAGAACCACTTCTCCCCTCTGGACTCTATCATTGAGAAAATAATACTCGATCTCAATGTGCTTCGACCTGTCATGGAATAATGTGTTCTCTGAAAGCTTCACACAGCTCTGATTATCACAATATATCACGATCAAATCCATCACCTGATCAAACAGTCCAAAAACCAGCGTACGGAGCCACACTGCTTCCGTACAAGCATCACAAGATGCAATATACTCTGCTTCTGCAATTCTGTAGTGCTGAGTGTAAAAGACTTATGTTTCCTGCTAGCCCATGACATCGTGGCAAAGCTCAAACTGAAACATATCCAAGTAGCACTTCTTGGATATCATAAGTCAAATGTCCCACAAAGTAAATATCTGGTTGAGTATTCTCCAAATACATTAATGAGCCAATCAATTGTCGATACAGAGACAGGTCTACTAGATCAGAGTCTCTCATCTTCTTCAGATCTGTCAACATGGGAGTTTGCCAAAGATTTGCAATCCATCATCCCGAACTTCTGAAGAATCATTTTAATACACTTCCTCTGTCATATGAAGTTTTCACCACGCTTCTGTTGTACATGAGAGGCTCTGCACCAGGTTACTTGAATCCATACAAGGTCTTCTTCTATCTTCATACATGGGTTTCTTTCTGGTATACCTCAAAACCTTGAGGTTGTTCTATATGCTTCTCCTTCAATTTGTCTGTTGAGAAGAAAAGTCTTTACATCCATCTGATGTAAACTCCAACCCAGGGATACTGCAGGAGATATAATGGCTCAGGGATAGGTATGTCTGGTTACTGGAACAAGTTGTCATCATAGTCTTCTCCCTCCTTCTGGGAGAACCCTCTAGCCTTGAGTCTCGCCTTGTATCTCTCAATGCTCAAGTCTTTTTCACAATTTCTCACATACATTGTTCTTCATCACAACTTCCTTGCATTCCTTCTGTTTGACTGCTTCTAGTGGGTTCAAACTGGTTCAATTGGTTGTTCCGACTTTTCTTTCTTTCTTGGAATCTTCATGTTCTTCCTCATGTTTCTCTTCAATGTTGGAGTCCATGGAATCTAATATAGATTGTATGCCCTTCTTTCTTGAAGGCTCCAACTTTTTTCTTCCGCCATAGGAACATAAATGTAGATGGACAACCAAGGATATTCAAGGCTTCTTTTCGAAGAAGACTTCTTCTAGAGTCAAGCTGAATACGTGTTGCTTATCATGCCTGCTACTTCCAATGAAGAACATGGACAGATACTTCATGGTATTCACAGATTCTTCAATGGATCATATCGTTGGGGATTAACTCCCTCCTAATCCCAACTTCATGCATGAGTGAGCAATATTCATGTTCTTCTTTTGGAATTCTGTGATCAGCTCCCTCCATCTGAGAGAGTCCATGCTTCCATCTTCTTCATCTCTCTTTGCTTTCTCCAAAATGTCACAAGCTTGTTCTGGTTTCCTTTTGATTCCTGACTTCCTTCGAGTCTGACTCCTCTAAGTCTCTTTAAGTTTGTTTCTATCTGTTTTGATTGTTTCCCATTTGGCAGTTGTGCCATCCTTATAAGCTTCTTCTATGACAGCTTCCGCAAGGATTGTTCATCAAACATATTTCACAAGGGTACCTGCCCAGAACAAGAACAACAAGAGCAAACAAGAAATATCTATCTAGAGGAGATGTTAGTTCATCTTGCGAACAAGTATAATAGTATTCATATGCAATCAAGTATTCATTGCACCTAGCAATAATAGAATATTTCAAAGACTGCTTTCTCAATTTGTAATGTAGCAACTATCACGCTTGATATACACAAATTTGAAGCTTAATAATTTAATCAAATCTGGAACCTGAAGCCTCACTTGCTATGGAGGGTGCGCTTGTTCTTTTGAATGCACCGAATCCAAGATTACAGCTTGGACAAGGTCTCTAGTATTTTCCCTGCAAACACACTCATGTTTTGCTAGATGATATAACTTAGATAGCATATACAAGTGCATACCTTTGAAACCTTGTAGCATCGTCCAACTTGTCTTTCAATCTGAAACTAGATACCATCTTGACAAGAAGAGATTAGAAACTCAATCAGAAGATTCAATGATTAGAACAAGCTAGAAACTCTAAAATTTCAACTTTGACCACAAAATCAATTTGAGTAGAAGTCAACCTTTGACTTTGACTTTGACCAAAAATTTAAACCTCACGTATTTGCTAGCTAAGAGTACCAAGAGGTGCGCTAGGCTAGGGCGCACTAGGATGTCAAGGAATTAGGTCAAATGCTTTACCAAAAGTGCCCAAACACAAGGGTTAGGGTTTGTTGCAGCTACATAATTAGAAAACCTAGCTGCAACTGTAACTGGTGCCACAATGAGCTTAACAAAGAACTATCGCACTACCTTCTAGTGGTTAGACTGTCTTGAAGGTGGTGTGGGCCCATAACCTGTTAGAATTAAAGAGATGTGCTTGTTTTTCCATAGACAATATAGCAATATTGTCACCCAACCATAGGCACGTAGCCACCCCCGAGCACCTTTAACCTTGACAGACATAATAGTTCTGGAAGCAGACCTTAAAACCAATAGCTAACCAAGGTAGCGTATCTCTCTCCAAGGCTAGTGTACCAAATAGAAAGTCCAAACCATAACCAAGTCAGAAAGTCCAAACCATAACCAAAGACCAAAATCCCAGTTGGAGTAGCTGCAACTGCACTCCAAACTTGCGCACCACTAGTCTGTTTGAGGTGTGAGAGTGTGTGTCAAATGAGCTCTAGCTCCCTCTTATTTATAGTCTTCTAAGTGACCTAACTGGGTCGACTTGTACTTTTGGAGGATAATAATTTAATATAAATTATTATCTTGAGCCGACTTGTCTTCTAGGGTTATTATCCAACGTTTCAGGGTTTCTCTTGCTTCCCGAAATATTCTAGTCTTGTCAAAGGTCACACGTAGAGGTTAATACCTCCCACAGCTACCATAATATCAACATAGGAAAAAGTCAGGATTAGGGGCCCCTCCCAAAATCCTAACCTACTGTCCAAGCCCACCCAAAGGGGATTTAACTTGATCTCTAATAGTAGATAAACTATCTATAAACCCCCCTCTATCATAAATATCAGAGGACCCGACAACCACATTTGGCCACAACCCAAATACCAGACTCCTCTCAGAAAAGGATTGTAAATTCAGATGGGCAAGATTGTTTAGTGTTTACCTTGGATTTTTGGAGTCAAATATGTGCAGGCAAACCTTCTTTATCGGCAGGCTGGATGACATGTGAGTGGGCTGGAATATCTGGGATAGAAGGCTCCTGAATCAGTTTAGAGACCCTCACAAGCCCATCATCCTTTTGAATAGAAGGATCAACAGCCTTCAATGGTGAGATCTCTAGAAGAGCCTCCTTCTCGACAAGTTGAGCCTTAGATCCATAATTTTTACCATCATTTTTATGCTCAGGTTCCGACATCTTCCTCACCTAGTCTTTGTCAAAATTAGGTGCCAAATGTCCATACTTGTGACATTGAATACATCTAAAAGCGATGCCCACATAATCTAAGTTCTGGAGAATTGTAGACGATCCCTTTTTTAGAGTCATTTGAGTTGCTAAGCATTCTCTCAGAGCAAAGCCGACCAAACTATGAGCAATGGACATTGCCCAGAATCACAAAACGACATATCAGTCTCATAGAAACGACCAAGAACATTCCCAATCTCCCTAAACACTTTGATCGACCAGAACTCTAAAGGGAGTCCAAGCAACGTTACCCACACCGACATTGTCTCAACTTTGTCAGTGTTTGCATTGAAAAATGGGGTCTAGGACCTTAAAGACAAAGGAGTGGAATCCTGCCTCTAATGTGTGGCCAACACTTTCTTCATATTTGACACAAAGTGAAAACTGAATGCCATCCAATCCCTTGTAAGTTTGTAGAAGATCGGTAGTACCCGAATAGTGGAACCTAGTTCACCGAATCACCAGGATCCAATTCCTTAACAATTTTTCTCCCATTCACCTTCCATGGAATTGACCCACCATAGCGTGCTCAATCATAGCCACAATCTCATTCATCTTCATGTCTTCCTTGAGAACGAGATTTACCAGTGAAATTCTCTACTTTAAACAAATCTTACGCTTTCTCTTTATGCCTCCATGGCCCTCATTGCATTTGGAAGCAGGCTCCATAACACTTGGAGTAGTCTTTTCATCACTTTGCACATTAACCCTTGAGATTGCTAGGTCATGCCCTAAACTACCTCCACACAAAGCTTCAAAATCTAGAGCCTTTCCAATAAATCCTGAACCCAACTCTTTACCATCATTAGTTGAGAAAACCCTCGAAACATTGAGTATACCTTTTGGCAGGATGGGCATGGGGACAACTCCATATACGAGGCATTAGCATCCTCATAATCAACACTTTGATTACAACCCATCCTGATTTTGACAACATCTGACTCATCATTACAATTTTGATTTCCCCCTTGACTCAAAACCAAGGCTAGATCATCATCCACCAATCCAATAGGACTAGGGTTGTACTTTTCATCGCATCAGGCCCATTAAGATCCCTGCCAGACCCTGCTGCCTTACCTGCAAAAACATTTTTACCCACTTTTGTCAAGGGTTCTATAGTCTCCTCCTCCGACAAAAAAGACCCCCACAGGACAGCATAAACTGTGCTATTGGTTTTGTTATATTTTAGACATTCATTGCTAAATGCAAAAATGTGGTTTCCATTTAATGTGGTCGTTGTCAACTGCATGAAAGCATAACAATATTTTTATAATGGTGCAAAATTACTTTTTTTATGTGGTAGGCTTTTCTCTTTTACCTTTTTCTTCCCTCACTTCTGTACTAACATTGCTAGCGGTTTTGGTGTCATGCCTTGTGGGCTGTCTTTGACTTGTTATCTCTGTGTTGTTGCAAACTATCTTATTACAGTGGCATATCCCAATGGTTGGATATTTTTCCGCACTAATAGTCCTCTACCCCTTTTTACATGATTTTTCTTCCCAGATTTTCTTCCATGTACACCAATTTGCAAACTCATAGCCATGACCTTCAAAGTTACTTTCTCTTCAAATATGTTTTCCCACCTTTAAATAATGGAAATCTGGCAAATACTTGTGATTTTGAACTTCCCCTCGTGCTTTTCACTTGTTATGGGTATGCAGTCATTTTTCTATTTTTTTGTAGGTCTCTCTTCCTCGTCTTAAGGCGATGACATGGAGTATGGAGAATCAAAATTCTACTCCTGCAAATCGAGTTGCTGTGATTAATCTGAAGGTATTTATTTTTCTGAAAGCATTCTTTGGGATTTTGTAGCATTATATATATTTTTTGTTTATTTGGATAATACTGCTTCACCATATACATTTAATTGGTTGACTAGTTGGACTTCAACTAGTTATTAGAAATTTCGAGTTTGAAATTTATTGAAAAGGAAAAGACTAACATGGTTCCTCAAAGATGTCTTAAGCTAATTTACATGGGACTGCAGTAGATGTTCTTCTATCACAAAACATAGAATTGATAATACGGTAGATAATGAAAGGTCCCTTTTTGATCGCCACAACAGTGTAGAAAACTAACACCTTTTCTTGGAAAACCCCTATTTTTGGACTGGAGACATTTCTTAGCTCCATAATTGGAACATGGAGCATGTGTGTTAGGTTTGGAGCCTGTCTCATCTTTAAGGCAAGTGCCAAGCTCACTACAACATGCCACTAGACCACAGCCAGGCGAACAGTAGTGTATTGCTATAATTTTTGACTATGTAGAAAAAAATTCAAAGACGTGCCTCATGTATAGGCGAGATCAGGTTTCCTGAAGACTAATGCTGCGAGAGAGTGATTCAACTTTCAAGTGATTAGGTGTTAATGCCTAGAAGAAAAATAATTTGATATTAGTGTATATAGTGAGATAAGGTGTTGCTGATTTGATGATATGTGAGAAGTATTTTGGCATTTAAAATTTATGGTACAACCATACATGGCTCTTGGTTTTTGATATGATGTGGCCTATGTTTGTATGGGGTGATTATTTTGATGGATCATGGCATTGTATTATTTACTTTGTTTAATATGTGTTTTTAAGTTCATGGGCTTGATTTATTTGGTGGTTTATCAGATCTCAGATATTAAATTCAATTCCGTTTCATTTGAATAGTTCAAATGACTTTTTCCTGCCTGTAGTCTTTTTTTGGTAAGCACACAATACTACTTATATTAAGCTATCATTAGAAAATTTGTACAAAAATGCCTTGCTGCTGGCCTGCCACTTGGGAAACCAGACCAGCAGCAAAGGAATAAGTCTTCTGTCCATTTAGTCTGAGAGAGGTTCTGGATTATAACCTGTCTAGCTATATAAACATTGTAAAGGAAAATCTGAAGCCTATTGGATGCTATGATATATCTACCACTGTCCATCATCAGGTAAAAAACAAAAAAGGGGTACATACTATCCATTAATCTGGTGACACTGCATTGGGATCCTGAGGTGGCTCAGGAGCCACTTGCTGAGCGCTTTTAGGAACTGAAGCTGCCATCGCCAAACTTGAAGGCGGGAGTCGAGCCAAGACTTCTTTGACCAGCAGGTGTAACTCATCTAGTTGCAGTAGAATTTTATCTTGAGCCTCGTCTTTGGCTTGCAGCATTTGTCCCAGCAACATTTTGAGATGCCAGTACAAATATACAGTCTTCCAATATTTCGTATCGTGGCCTCTTGAATTGCCCACATTCAGAACCCAGTTGGTAATTGCTTCATCAACCTCCCAGTCTGGCATTATGTTGCGCTCCAGGTGTATTTCATCTTCCACGTCCTCCAGGTGGGCGTGAATACGTGACAGGGTAACCACATGGAAAGTAGTCGCCGCTGCCTGAGCATCACGTTGCACTCGAGTACTAGAGGTTCCCTCCCCAGAGCTATGGTTGGTTGACTCCACAGGAGCGCCACTCCATCTCCTGTAACCTCGTCTCGGTGCCATCGAACCCAAAATGCTTCCACAGAAACCAAAGCATGAGTGTAACGGTGATAGAAGGGGTATCTGCCAACAGTGAACCAGAGTGGGACAATTATCACTCTCGAAGCCGGTTCCTATTGCATTGCCCCTAATTCTTTCGTAATGCCTTCCGTCCTGGAGAGTAGACGCAGGTCGAGCTTCCGTTGCACGAACCTTCCTTATTCTGCCGATGTATACTGTCCCGAAGGATCCAGTGATTAAGGCACAAGTACTGCCCTCATTCTGCATTATTGCTGTCATTAACATCCCAGGAGATGGCACCGCTGCTCTCATGTGTGAAGTCCTGCATGAGGTGGCGTGTCATGCTTGTCCTTGCCACACGTTCGATGGGCACTTCCCCCAACATTTGCCGCCTCCCCAACACCCATCTGGAGATTTCCTGTCTGTACTTGAAAGGATATATAACTTGGTTTAATTTGGTTTGTGTGCCTCTTCATTGGTCGAGATTCCTATACTTGGACTTGCATTTGGATTAATGTCAAGTGTCTTGATCTAAGCCATTTTGGAATTAGGGCTTTGTCTCTTGTATAAAAGGGTAAAACACACTTTTGATGTTTCAAGTTCACTCTTTTTATTTGGAGCTGAACAGTCAGCTGGTAGGGTGAAGCCATGCTGAAATTCTTTCATAATTTGGCATACCATGGCTCTTACATCATCATAATGATGGCATGGTAAAGTAATACTGTAATTGTTTTAATGCCATTTGGTTTTAAGTTCAGAGATCTTTGTCAAGGTGAACTGCTGGGCATTGTTGGTTGGGGAGATTCATGACAAAATTTCTGTTTGTTCCTTCCAGCCAAACACACAAATCTATGTATCTTTCACTCATGAAGCCTGTCTTTTGTGAGTGCTATACTTATGCCAGCTCCTATTGCTTAAAAGGGGAATGTGGGCATTGGTATAACCATTTTGTTTGTTATGGGAAACTGGAGCTTACTTCGTCCCCCTTTTTCAGTTGAGTGAGGCCGGCATCTGAAATACTGTCACAGGAACACAGAGTTTTGCTCATGGACAATATTGCACCTAAAACAATTTTTTGGACCTCACCACCCACAGAGGAAGACTTCAATATATACTGACCACTTGGTTGGCAGCATGAAGCTGTAGTGTGCTCCATAAACATATCATCATGCAAACTGTAGTGAAAGGCAGGGAGCCCTATTTGTTGGTTGGACAGACTGAAATAGCTGCAAGTCATGAACTGTGGTCAATGTCTCGTGCAGTAAATACTATTATGAACAGGTACGGCCTAATTTTGTTGGCATGATGATGGCCTGAGATGGAGATTTCTTTGTTCATCATGCTGTTTTCCCAAAGAATTGTTAATGGTTATTGGTTTATTTCTGATCAAGCTTGTTGGTTATTATAGTCATGGTTTGCTCCTTACTGGGAAATGTTCTAAGCAAAATGATTGAGGTTTTGGGCTACCATTTCTATGTTCAGAATTGTTAATGTTTTAATGGTTTGTTTCTCACCAAGCTTGTTGGTCATAAACTTAGAATGTTCTAATCACCTTGTTGGTCATGTGTATTTGATGTTTTAAGGTGATTATAGTGAGTCGCAGCTTCCTTGTTACTGTGAAATGTTCTAAGCAAAATGATATTTTTTTTGTTTTTGAATAATATGTATTATATTTAGAGAAAAATATTTACAAAAAGCTGTACAAAAAGAGGGGAAGGGCATATACAATGAACATCATAACCTCTTCCAGTATTGTTTGGCAAACACACACTCCCCAAAAACATGCTTCACTGTCTCCAGCCTGCGGCATATTGGACAATATTCACAAGAAAGTCCACTCTTGGCCAACCTGGCCTTGGGATAGAAGCTCTTGATAAATTACCAACCAAGCAAAAAGTCGCAGCTTATATGAAAGCTGCACTGACCACATGTTGTGAAGTCTCCAAATCCACCTATCCTTTTGTTAATGTTCAAGCCATTATTATAGATGTTTGCATTTCATTAGATAACAATAGCATAATCCAAGATCACTGAGAAATACACAATCACAAGAGACACAACATTTATCCTGGGAAACCCTCTAGGGGAAGAAAACCCAGCAAAACTTC
>ML776651.1:218497-232305 GCA_009831015.1 Picea engelmannii | reverse complement strand
TGTTGAGGCTCTTTATGAGTCTCCTTTTGGAAGTAGGGTTTCTTCCTTCCTCCTTTGGTGTGAGTAGCTAGGGCTTGATCATCATCCCTTGCTAGTAACGCTTCACGATTCGTTACTCTTGTTTCTTCTTGGATGCATTCTTCCCATAGACTGTCAAACTTCAGTTTCTCCTTTCTGGCACATATCATTTGGATGAAAGCATCCCAAGGTCTTGTGAGACCATTTAGGGCCGTCATTATGAGTTCGTCTTTGTCTATGGTATCTCCAATAGCTTTTAGCTGTTCTTTGAATTCTGAGATTCTGGAGAAGTATTCCTGAATCATTTCTCCTTTCTGCATCCTTGTATTCTTTAGTTGAGTTCTTAAATTCATCTTCCGGTTTATGTTCTTTCCTTCATATAGTCTGGTCAAGGCATCAAACATTTCTTTCGGAGTCTTCTTGGATGACACATAAGGAATCAGGGGGCCTTTGATTGAATTTGCAATGATTCTTTTGGCCCTTATTGTGTCCTTTTGATGCTTTGCCTTTTCTGCAGCATCGTCGGGTTTCGGTACTTCTTCTTTGACGAATCTTGCTAGGTCATTCTCTTCAAGAATGAGGCCAATCCTATACTTCCAGGCATGGAAGTTTTCCACTCCTAACTTGTCAACAAGCTTAACGCTTGCAGACATCTTTGCTTGGAGCTAGGAAAATGACCGAAAAATGAAAGTGCTCAAAATAAAAAACTGAACTTACCAGGAGGTGCGCTTGGCTGAGGCGAGTAGCCTGGTGTGTTTGGATCTGAGAAAATCCAACTTTTGCTCCTTCAAATTCGATCCGTGGATTTCTGGATTGGTGCTTCTGGTACCTTTGGTACTTCTGGTACTTCTGGTACACTGGTTTTCTAGTACTTCTGGTACCTTTTGAAACTAGGGTTTCACTTTCCGGGAGATCCAGCCACTAAAAAGGTGCGTTGAGAGTGCCAATCTGATCCTTAGTGGAGGGCACACTTTTCTAGATGGTTTTGGGGCTGAAAAGCTTCACCACCAAAAAGCCCTAATTTTCATGTACGGTAACAGTGACGTTTCTCACTTGTGAAAGATGCTTCCTTCAGCTTGGCTCTGATACCATGTTAATGTTTAAGCCATTATTATAGATGTTTGCATTTCATTAGATAACAATAGCATAATCCAAGATCACTGAGAAATACACCATCACAAGAGACACAACATTTATCCTGGGAAACCCTCTAGGGGAAAGAAACCCAACAAAACTTCCTTAATATAGATAGCCAATACAATGCCAAGAGATCTCTTAAGCTAATACAGAAAGTCCTCTCCTAGATATGCGCCACTCTCTCTCTCCTTCTCTGGTAGCAGATCTAAACTTGTCTCTCCAAAAATGAGCAAGTGAGTTGTGTCTAAGTGAGGCGCTAGCCTCCTTTATTTATACAAGTCTGGCACATGTGAAGTGTCTCTTCACTAGCAGGGCCGACTTCTCAAACTGGGTGGGTAAACCCACCTTTATTATATTTCTGGGGCCTCTTTAATATCTGCTAGGGCCGACTTCTTATTCTGCCTATTACAATTGTCTTTTGACCAATCCGCAAAAGGGGATTTGGTCCTATTACAATAGCCGACATGATCAATCCATAATGGGGATTGATCCTATGAATAATATATCAATAATAATAAGAATACTCTTTGCAGTTACATTATTTCAACACCTTTGAGTCCATAGAATTCCAATGAGCATTAAGAACTGGGGATAATGGGTGCCTCTGATGAAGCATGGAATACAGTCGATGGGAATCATATTGCAAAAGAGGATGACCTAAGCACCCATCCCAATCCATGCAGAATGGACCAGGCATCCCTGTGTTCATTTTAAACAACTCAAACTTTGGAATACGCCCTTGCAATTCCATAATTGAAAGCCTGTCAGAGGCAAGAAGATCATATTCTTGAGCAAGAGTACAACACCCCTTCGCTTCCATGAACGAGCTTCAGAATCTCACAAATCGCACAAGAAGAAGATGCCCTTTCGACCTAGCTTGTGAGCCTGAAATTGATGCAACTTAGCAACACAAGAGCCTTGCTCTTGTCAACTCCAAATGGGTTGACATGCCAAATCCCAACCTGCTTGGCTGTCCTCCTAGTGCCAGCAAACCAATCATGCGAGAGTTTTCCATGCTATCCAAATGATCTTGAACATAAGAGATCTAGACACTTGAAATAAGTGGGGCAATGAGATGATGTCACAGTCCAAAAGCCTCTCTAACTCAACCTGTATTGCGCAGTGTTCACTCGATGTCGAAACAAAACCTGCCAAGGTGCTAAACCCTCAAGACAATGGACCTCCCATTTGGTTGCAAGAATGCTACCTTGCATGACAACATCAATCAATCCTTGGGCATGGTGCACCAATGTTTTAAAACTCGGGCTCGAACTTGGAATTGGTCGAGGGTCAACTTGGACTTTAATTGACTTAGACCGATCGGATTTCAATGACCCGATTTACTAAAAAATACATAAAATATTTAAATTTTAATGAAAAAAATATATTTTAAAGATTCCAAACCATGATTCCAAAAAATTATTGAAATTTTGAAAGAAAGCATTATGAATAAATGAGCAAAAACATTTAAATGATAGACATAAATGACAAGCAATGTTCCACCATCGCTTATATCAGTATCCTCATCATTAGTATTGCCCTTTTCCTCTTGTCTAGCCTTTGCCTCTACCTCGATCCTCTAGGGACATCAGTCAACACCACCCAATTTTGATGAAACTGCCTAATCCAAGCCTTATAATATGCTAGAAAAAGCTTAACATGCCTAATCAATGATTTTGGCTTGAGTGAAGGGTGCATTTTTGCCAAGCCCATGATAGCGGAGTTTAACAATCAATACCACCAACATCGAGGTACATAAAGGGGTTGGTGCTCTTTATTAAATGCCAATCCCATACCCTCATATGTGACATAATCCAATGACAATGTTGCAATCCTACTAATCTTGAAATCCTGAAAACTGTTAAGTCTGCTGAATGTTGAATGGGATATGAAATTTCACTTTCGCCATATGAAGTCTGATGAGGTTGGAACCACTCTCAAACATCTGGAAAGAATTAATGGTAATGTTAAAAACTTTTACTGTAAGACTTTAACATTACCATTAATTGCCAACTTTTTTGGTTGAATTGTGAGGCAAAATGAGAGTTCTTCAAGGCAAGATGTTGGTAGGGTTTAGGGGTTAGGTTTTTTGTTTTCTTAATAAAAAAATTGAATTTTTCTTGTTGAGTTTGCCACAGTGGGGTCCAGTGGCTACTCGGTCGAGTAGGTACAAACTCGGTCAAGTAGGGCTGGTTTGGTATCAGGGTTTGACCGGCCGGTTCGGTACCAAGCTGGCCCTTCGAACCAAGAAGGAGGCCAAGTTAGTACAGTCGCTAGTCCGACTGAGTTGACCGAGATCGAGTTGACTTGAACCCCTTTTTAAAACACTATGGTGCACACATCCCAAGGAACCAATAGGAGGCCTTGCTCCTCACCATACTTCAACCACAGGAATACCTAACTCCAAGCGAAATACCCAAAGTCCCAAACATCAAACATTGACCCCAAGGTGAATATAAGACTAAGCTGCAGGGATCCAGTTAGGAGGAGAATCCAATTCTACGAACCAAAAATTAGTCTTGTAAGCACTAACCATAGTGCTTGAGGCAAAGCAAAAAGTGTCCAAACAAGCTAGGGCCCCATCAACTGATCGCTGCTCCACCCTCAGTGAGAGGAGAGAATCATCAGCAAAGTGTCTGTTAACCATCTCCGAGCCATCTAGGAGAAGGATACGACAGACTTGTCCCGCAATATGAGCGGCCTCCAACAAGTATCCCAAAGAATCCGCTGTCAAAACATACAAGTAGGTAGCCAAAGAACATCCTTGGCAGATTGAATGGTGCAAGAGAATCTTCAGGGATAGGGCATTATTAACTGAGACAAAAGCTGAAGCATTGGTGAAGAGGGTGTTTCTAAGCAAAATATTGAGATTTTGGGCTACCATTTCTATGTTCAAGATGCTGTTTTCCCACAGAATAGTTAACGGTTTATTGGTTTGTTTCTCACCAAGGTTGTTGGTCATACACTTGCAATGTTTTAATCACCTTGTTGGTCATGTGCATTCGACGTTTTAAGGTTATTATAGAGAGTCACCGCTTGCTCCTTATTGCAAAATGTTCTAAACAAAATGATTGAGGTTTTGGGCTACCATTTTCAAGTTCAGAAATCTTTTCACACTTTCTATGATAGGGCTATCATTTTCAAGTTCAGAAATTTTTACACACTTTCTATGATAGGAAATACGTTTGCCTAATTTTGAAGCTATGCTTTATAGGTAAAACTTGCAAACTTTTTGTTTTTTCTGGCTGGTTTGGAAGGTAATGATTTAAGGGTATTTAGGGAAATATACATGAATCCATATTTCTTTTATTTATTAAATATATCTGCAATGCTAGGAGTCTAAATTGCATAAATGAATGTGGTGGTTTAGGCTGTCCAGTTGAAATGGGTAAATAGAGATTTTCAAATAGGGGTTTGTGTGATTCTTGTGCTTTGCTTGATTTAGATTTGGGCATCTTCATCCCAAGGGGAAAATTATACATGGATGGTTTTTGTAATGGTCATATCATTGTATTTATTAGGTGTTAGTATTAGATAATGAAGTGACTTACAACATAATGTTATAAAGTCACATGTGACATTAATAAATATGGTTAAGCTATGTAAAGTGTTAATTGGTGACTTAACCCTATGCTAGTTGGTTGGATTGTTTCATATATGAAACATGACCTTTTTGCCTCAATAATGAAATGGATTCTCTCACTCTCTTTGCAACTTTGTATTGTTCCCGTGCATAATTCGTTATGATATTAGAGCCCTGTTACCACCTCACATTTAGGGGTAACTAGAGGAGATCATTTCTCCCATGATCCACATCACATATAACAGTTCTGATGATGAAATATTCTCCACAAATAGTTTCTCACAGATGCCTTCCACTTTATGCTCAGCTCGCTCACATCAGATGATATGGTGCATGAGACACATGAGGTACATTGTTTTGATGCTTCATATTAAGTGTTAATGCATACTCAATGTTTTTGACAGAAAATAGTGACCATGGGTTAAATCGGATGATGAGTCATGATGCTTTGAATTTATACCTTTTGCCTTGATTCATCTTGGTGGTCATCATCATCTCCTAGTCAAGTGTTGTCACTCTTGGGCAGAGTTGTACTACTGAGGGGCCTTGATAGGGGTAACGTGTCCATATCCTAATCCATACATAACATGCTCCATTTTTCCTATTTCTGTTATCCCTTCTTTTGGGTTGGTTGTCATATGTCACTCATACAGGTTTACGCTTCATAATCCCATGAGAAGAAGGAGCTAGAGTGCTTGAGGTTGATGCAACTTGATATAAAAAATATATTGGAGGAGCAAATGCTAAACTCAAAATGCAAAGCAAAACAAAGAAGAAAGAAAAGCAAAGTCAAGAACCGACAAAGAACAAAGAAGCATGAGATCTACCCCCTCACTAAGAGGCCATCACTGCAAGTCCTATGCAATGAATGCATACCTAAAAAGGACTCAGTGAATGAAAATCAAAATCCCAAAAAGGTTGAATGAATAAATAAAAAGGAAAATAGGGGTTTGGAAAGACACAATGCTGAGGAAAGGGCAACTCATTGCCTAAGCGCTCATGAGAATGAATACCATACATAACCTTACATGACTATGCCACCACCCATGAAGTAAATCCCAAACCATACCACATGCCATTACACACACTCCTTGATGGGTTTCTTGGGAAATACTCCTTTTCTTGGGTATTGGCACACCTAATAGGGGTTAATAATGACCCTCCCATACCTAAACTTGGCAAATTGTATAAGTTTACGAGCTAGTGTGAAGTTTGAAGATTATTCCATATAAAACTGATTTATTTCGAATAAAACTGATTTATTGAATAAAAGCACAATTGAGTTATTTAACGAAATTAATCAATGGAAGCAATTAAAACGAAAACCAAACACATTGCACACAAATTTTTGGGTAAATAAACCATGGAAAAACCTCAAAGGGAAAACTAGTTTTGTGAGATTTATTATTGTTATTTTGGGCTCCCGTCCTGGGAAAATGGCCCACCTGAGGAATACAAAAAAAATAGATAGTCAAGCCTTACAAACCTCAAGATCAGTCCTTCGATCTTGCTGGTTGGCTGCTATCTCCCTTGCTGCCCCTTTGCTCCTATCCTCGACCCCTTGCCCTCCACACTTGGATGAATGCCCTTCTCCACCCAATCAATGAGAGCTCACTCTCTCACTCTGTGTGTGACACAAGCACATGAGCAAAGACTCCTTCTTTGCTCCAATGTACTTTTTGTGTGTCTCATCCTCTCATTCGACTGCCTTTTATTATGTTGAGTTAACCCTAAATCCAAAACCCTAGATTTCTAAAGTGATCAAGGGCCGAGAGTAGATCTCCCCTTCACTTTAGACCTAATGACTAAGATTTAATCAATTCACTTAAGTTACTAATGCCAAACAAAACTTAGGCATTTAACTTAATTAACCTCACATTAATCTAAAAGGTCATTCACTTTAATTATTAACTCATAAAGTAAATTTCCTAAGGTTCTGAGAGGTATCATGAACGACTTCCACATGCTCGACACCAAGCCAATGTGGAAGTACTTGTCTGATGCTAAATACATCAATACTCCCTCTTAGCGAGGAAGGTACTTCCACTACCTGAAAGTGGTTTTGTCTTCATTACCAGATCCGCTACCATGGCTGCTCTCCAATCCACCTGATCGACTGCTCACTCTGAAACGAAAGCTATCCCTGCCATCTCGCTCAGACTCGTCTTTGAAGACTTCCCTTTGATCATGCTCCTAGAAGCCTCCTGCTCCTGAGCGTCTTGCATGGCCATCTCGTACCATGGCTCCTTGTTCTATGCCACTCTCATCGATATATCTGTCATCCCTTGATCTCTGGATGAAAGTCCTTCACCCATATGAGATCCCCTTGAGTCACAGTCCTTCGTGACCCAAGCACTTGAGCAAAAGTCCTTCTTTGTTCCAAAGCGATGTGATGACTAAAGCAAACTTGCGGCTGGCCATTGCCATCTGCCTCCTTAGTTGGCTTCCCAGACCTCTGCCTAGGGTTTCTCTACCTGTTGCTTGGACCCGCTGCGCAGATCTCTATTTCCTGCCCGAACTCGCTGTCCATTGCCTTGATTTTCGCTGCTCGAACTTTTCTGGGATTGCCTGAGCCCTTTCTAGGCTGTTTGCCCGCTGCTCAGGGGATGCTCGATGGCTATGGCCCCTGCTGGGTGACTTTGCAACCCTCTGCGGCTTGATGGCATGTCTGGCTACCCTGCTGGAAGCCCGCACCATGCTGGCGGTGACTTGCGCCCTGCAGCCCGACCTCCTCAACCTCGACGACCCAACGATTGTTTCTCTTAGTGCCCATGACCTCTTCTTTGTCGGCGGCTGCCGACTGCTGGCTGTCGGCTTCACCTTCTCTTGCACTGTCGTTTGCCTTATGCACGTCTACTTTGCCTTCTCCCTAGCTCGCTTGTTTCTTCGCACAACCCGTCTTGATTCACAACGACCTCTCTCAATACGTCTGCCTAACTCTGCCGCCTCCCAGCTATGTCCTCCTCCAAATGACTTGTTGCAGACCCATGCAACTCTGTTCTACTGCTGGTGACTTCTTTCCAACTGTCGCCCCCGCTCAGACCTCACGTCGTCGTCCTCTCTACTGCATGTAGCTCCCTTTGTCGTCGTCAACCACGACCCGAGAGCCTGCGACCAAGCTCAACTTCCACGCCACCTTCGACCAGGATTGCAATCAAACCCATGCTAGCCCGATCTGCGCCCAACCTTCACCCTAGACTTGCAGCGTCCACCTTGCAATGCTGCGACATGCGGATCTTCCTGCAGTACTAAATCGTGGGGTCATACGACTTCTGTAAAATCTATTTTTTTTTAAAATAAATTTACCCTTCAGTAGACCTGAGAATTTTTTTTTTCCCGTTGCAAAAATCTAATCAGTGCAAAACCCAACTTCCTCGTCAGAGTACAAGCTCTGATACCATGTTAATTTTACTTAACCCAACACCTGACAGATTATTCCAAATAAAACTGATTTATCAAATAAAAGCACAATGGAGTTATTTAACGAAATTAATCAATAGAAGCAATTAAAACAAAAACCAAACACATTGCACACAAATTTCTGGGTAAATAACCCCTAGAAAAACCCCGAAGGGAAAACCGGTTTTGTGAGAATTGTTATTATTATTTTGGGCTCTAGTCCTGGGAAAATGTCCCACTTGAGGAATACAAAAACAACAGATAGCCAAGCCCTGCAAACCTCAAGATCAATGCTTCGATCTTGCTGGTTGGCTGCTATCTCCCTTGCTGCCCCTTTGCTCGTATCCTCAGTCCCCTGCCCTCCACACTTGGATGAATGTCCTTCTCCACCCAATCAATGAGAGCTCACTCTCTCACTCTATGTGTGACGCAAGCACATGAGCAAAGACTCCTTTGCTCCAATGTACTTTCTATGTGTCTCATCCTCTCATTAGGTTTCCTTTTATTATGTTGAGTTAACCCTAAATCCAAAACCCTAGAGCTCTAAAGTGATCAAGGGATGAGATTAGATCTCCCCTTCACTTTAGATTTAACGGCTAAGATTTAATCAACTCACTTAAGTTACTATTGCCAAACAAAACTTGGCATTTAACTTAATTAACCTCACATTAATCTAAAAGGTCATTCATTTTAATTATTAACTCATAAAGTGAATTTCCTAAGGTTCTGAGAGGTATCACGGATGACTTCCACCTGCTAGACACCAAGCCAATGTAGAAGTACCTGTCCGATGCTAAATACATCAACACTATCTTATGGCTTTTACATTGACATGACTTACTTTCTATTTTGCATTTGACTTGTGTACATGCCTCCAGTTTTGATGGATACATTTGATTACATGATCCCCTCCTTGGACAATGTACTTCACATGTCTATTCACTTGGATTGAGCCTTGGTCCTTTGGAGGATGTTGAGGGGCTACTTGGACATTTGATGGAGGCCATCCCACTATGTTGGATAATAACCCTAGGAGACAAGTCGACTCAAGACAATATTTAATATTGAGACATTAGCCTCCAGAAAGAGAAGTCAGCCCAGTCAAGTGAGATAGAGTAGTATAAATAGAGGGCGCTAGAGCTCATTTGTCACTCTCATTCTCACAACTGCATAAGATTAGTGGTGCGCAATTTTGGAGAGGAACTACAGTTGCAACTGCTGCAATTGGCATTTTGGTTTTGGCTTGGACTTTCTCTTGGTTATGGTTTGGACTTTTTGCTTGGTCTTTGGTTATTCTTGTTTGGTGTGCTAACCTTGGAGAAAGGTGCGCTACCTTGGTTGGCTATTGGATTGCTTCCGGAATTATTTTGTCTGTCAAGGTTAAGGTGCTCGGGGGTGGCCTTTGTGCCTATGGTTGGGTGCCAATATTGCTATATTGTTTATGGTGAAACGAGCACACCTATTTTTCTAACAGGTTATGGGCCCACACTATCTTCAGATAGTCTGACCGCTGGAAGATAACAATGACGAAACCCTAACCCTCTTGTTAAGGCACCTTAAGTGAAGAGATTGACCTAATTCCTGGATAGCCTAGTGCGCCCTAGCCTAGCGCACTTCCTGGTACTCTTAGCAAGCCAAGGCGTCAAGTTTGATTTTTTTGTCAAAGTCAAAGGTTGACCAAGTCAAAGCAGTCATGACTTACTCTATGAAGTCAGAAAACAAGTTAGAAGGGCTTCTAACTTCAGAGCATCGAAGACAAGGATTGACCTCATCCTTGCCAAGAATAAAGTGTTGGATATCGTGAAAGGCAAGATCATGGAAGCACAGTTTGAAGTAGGAAAAGAGAAGGAGCCTCAGAACGTTGCAGTTATGGAGAAGTTCAAGGACAATGACATCAACGCTATGAGCATCATAGTGGACTCTGTAAAAGACCACTTGATACCCTACATCTCTGATCTTGACTCATCTAAGAAGATGTACGATGCCCTAACTAACCTATTCTCAGTCAAAAACATTGGACAAGAGATGAGTCTGAAGAATGAGCTTCATGACATGAAAATGAATGATGATGACAACATAACATCATACTTTGTAAGAATCTCTCAGTTAATAGATCAACTACAAGCTATTGATGAAATCATTTCAGAAAAGGAACTAGTAAATATAGTACTCAATGGCCTTCCCAAGACATGGGATGCATTTTCCGCAAGCATGAACACAAGAAAGGAGTATCCCACATTTTAAGAACTTTGGACTTGCTGTGCACAAGAAGAATCAAGGATTAGCGCAAAAGAGAAATCCCAAAAGAAATATGATGATCAAGCCTTCACAACAAAGTTCAAGAATTTTAGGAATAAGAGGAAGTTTGGCTTAAGGAAGAAACCAAATCAAGAAAAGGATATGTCAAAAATACAATGCTTCAATTGTTGAAAATATGGTCACTACAGGAACCACTGTCCTGAGTTAAAGAAAAGGAAGGAAACACACGAAGCAACAGTTGAAGAATTTGGGAGCCTGAAGGAATAGAGCGTCGAGTGTATACTCACAATTATAGATTTACTCGATATTTGATAATTGATAAAAATATATATGAAGAAGAATAATGAATGATTCCTTGCTTACAATATGAGGCCTAAATAAATACTTATAAGTGGGTGCTTTGGTACCCCTTTATGAAGGGTTATGTCTTTTTATTAAATCCATTTATTATTTTATTCTATTTATCTTTTATTTTATTGACATTTTTAAATTTAATTATCCCATCCTAAATTTATTCCTTAATTATTTTTATGTATTTATTTAACATTGCCTTCCCCTTTAGAAATGCTTTGTCCTCGAAGCAATCTTGGATGAATTCGTCTCCCATTGTGGAGAGTCATGTTGATTATGGATTTGTTTTTGAATATTTGGGAGGCTTGTTTGTAGTGGAAGCATCAAATTTGTGAGTTCTTTTAGCGGATGATGTAGGCTTCCTAACCCATATAATTTGTAGTTCTTTGCCATTTGAATTTCATAAATTGTTCTTGGAGGTTTGTGGTGCATGTGCTCAATTGCATCAACCATTTTGCTCCTAACACCATGTCCATCCCACTAAGTGGCAAAGCGTAACATTTATTTGTAGTTCCAAGCTTTGTATTTGTACAGAAATTTTATGGCACTTTTCGTTTCCTTTGACTTGTTGACCATCAACGACCTTAACAATGAGATCCTTCACAAGGTATACAAAAAGGTCTGGTTGTTTTGCAAGATTGATATCCACGAAATTGGTGTACTTGTAGAGTTTACAAGAATTGTGATTTTTTTACTCATTATGCTTCCCTTAAGTTTTAATGCTCTCGGTTCCATTTTTCTTGTAATTTCCGCAAGCGATATCATGGGTTTTTGTTTCGAAGGCTTTCACTATTATCATTGTTTCTTAGTTGAGGTGGAGTATATCTTATTATAGATGGTTGCACTTCTTCCTTTTGGTTTATAACTTCATTATGGACCTTTGATTCTTCTTCCTTATGAGTCTGCCTAATGCATGTGGTTGAATCCAATGAGGCCTTTGCTGAATTTTCACCCTTATCAGAGTCTAATATGTCTTCTTCAAGGGAAACTTCCACTTCACATCTATAATTTTGCAATGATATAAGTGATTGGATACACATCTATGACCTGGAGCTCACTTATTGCATCTGGGACAATTGTTTTCTTACCTTTTTCCTTCATCGGAGTTGCTGCTGGAGGTGTTTGAGTCTCTTTCAGTGTAATATCTATTAGATTTTTGATTGCTGCATTTGTGTCCAGGTGACCACTTGTCTCCACAATATCTATATTTTCCCTCCTTTTGTTGTGAATAAACCTTGTCGAATTTTTGTAATGATCTTTTGAATTTAGCTTTTGTGGCTTTTGTCTTATATCTGGTCTTTTCCATGGACATAATATCATGCATTTTTAATTCGTTTTGGATGTGTGGTTTCAATGCCATCACATAAGATCGGATTAGTCTTCCTGTTGATTACCTAGGTACTCTTGTAGCTAGTACTTCCCAGTGACACGTAAATTCATCTACATTACCCTTTTGTTGTAGTCTGGTGAGTTTTGCAAAAAATTCCTCCTCCGTGATACCTTGGATCTTTTAAAATAAATCATTCTTGAATGTATCCCAGCTAACTGAATAGGATGACTTCTTCCACCACATGTACCAGTTGTATGTGTCTCCCTCAAGCTTCATGAAGGAGTACTTGATTTTTTTGTCGTTGTTTATATATATATCAAAGTATTCTTCTGCCTTGTTAAACCATGCCACACCTTAATTTTCATTTCCATCGAACTTTTATAGCTCTAGTTTTGCCCTCATTGGGTACACCATACACGAAAATGGGTGGATTTGTATAGGGTGGTGAATGGTTGGTTATCACTAAGCCATTTGTAGGCATGCTTGGTTGTGGGTTAATTGTACTTGAAATCCCTTTGATGAGTTCCTTTAGTTCCCTCATCTCTTTGGTGTGTTCTTTCATCTCATCCCTCAGTGCCTTGTCGACTTTTTTGATTGTCATCTCTGTTGTTTCTGTTAATTCCTGTCTTAATGTGTCACCACTTTGTCTTATTACCCGCTTCAGACTATCATGGGTCTGTTCAATTTCTTGCTTTAGTTAATCATGTTTTTGCTGAAGATCCTTCTTTTGTTCTTCGTGCTCCTTATTAACTTGCTTGTATTGGTCTTCCAATATCAACAATTTGGCATTAATATTTGCCATCTTTCTGGTTACTAGAGGAGTTTTTTGCACTCAATTTTGATTGAATTAAGCAACTGTTGTATGCTCTAAGAATTTCCCTGGAATTTCCAAATCAGTACCGATGAACGTTATCAGAATTGGACCAGAACCGATGGAACCGGCCAGTCCAATTGGTTTGGGCAGGTTTCCGGTCCAGTTCAAGGTTTTGAACCGTTTTTGATCGGTTCGGTACCGAACCGGCCTTAAGGCACCAAAACAGCTGGCTCCGTACGACGTGGCTAGGGACCACTGAAATGCAATTTAAAAAGAACAATAAATTAAATGTCGGGGTTGCGTAATACCTAACCCTAGGCCCTACTAAAGCTATATAAAGTTGACCCCCCATTTCACGCTCACTATTCATTTCAGCTATTTGGAATTCTTGTGCTAAGTTTCTTGGGCAGTTTTGGAGAGCTGTTTGCAGGGCTGGTTTGAAGAAGTTCTTGGACAGATTTGGAGAGCTGGTTGAAGGGTTGAGTTGGAGAGTGTTTGGGTTGATTTTCTTGAGCAGATTTGGAGCTGTTTCAAGGGAGTTTTTTCTAAATTTCTTGGGTTGTTTTTGGAGGTGATTCAAGGGTGCATTTCCAGAATTTTGTGGGCTGTTATAGAGCTGTTTTTTTCTGCTGTTAGGAGCTGCTCTTCTTCTCAATATTTGGAAGGTTTCTGAAGGTATGTCAAGGTTGCTCTTTTTCTTCTATATTTCTCTTTAAAATTGCTGTTTTTTTCCTAGTAATTAAAAATTTCTAGGGTTTTATTTGCAGATTTTTGTTTGTTGGTGTAAAAATTGCCATAGCTTCTAAAGACAAGTGGGATCCAACATGGGCTCATTTCCATTTGGATGAAGAGGGGATAAAAGTATGCAACTATTGTGGGAAGAGAATTAAAGCGGGGGGGGGGGGGGGGGGGGGGGG
>ML776651.1:148750-196796 GCA_009831015.1 Picea engelmannii | reverse complement strand
GCATAATAAGAACAAGATCACTGAGAAATACACATTCACAAGAGACACAACATTTATCTTGGGAAACCCTCTAGGGGAAGAAAACCCAGCAAAAACTTCCTTATCATAAATAGCTTATACAATGTTCAAGAGATAACTCAAACTAATACAGAAAGTCCTCCCCAAGAGATGCGCCACTCTTCTCCTCCTCTCTCTGGTAATTGCAACTTGCCTCATAAGAGAAATGAGCAAGTGAGTTGTGTGTTTGAAGTGAGGCGCTAGCCTCTTATTTATACTAGACTGGCACGTGTGAAAGGTCACAACTGGCAGGGCCGACCTCTCACTCTGGGTGGGTAAACCCACCTTTAATTAATTCTGGGTCTTCCATAATAACTGTTTGGGCCGACTTCTTATTCTGCCCTTTGTAATTGTCCGATGACCAATCCGCAAAAGGGGATTTGGTCCTTATACAATTACCGACATGATTAATCCTTAATGGGGATTAATCCAATAACAATAATAATAATAATGACATGATTAATCCGCAATGGGGATTTAATCCAATAATAAAATAATAATAAGAATGCTCTTCGCAGTTACATTATTTCAACAACTCTAGGTGTATTTGGTGAAGAAGAAGAAGAGAAGATGTCTTGCCTTAGAGGACTTGTTTGAGTGATTCATGCATGTTTGAACTCCTTGGTTGAGCTAGTGTTTTTGTTGTTTTCCCTAGCTAGGGTTTTGGAGAGCTAGTGGATTGTACTAGCCTTGTGATAAGGCTTTGGTATGTACAAACTTCAGCTTGTGTATATTAATGAAGTTTTCAGCTCTCCACAACTTGTGTAAATTGCAGATTTGATTTCAAGCCATGTATTTTCTTCATGAATTGTAATTTACAGCTATGTATGTCATGATGATTTGACATAAGTAAAAGACAAATTTGTTGAATGTTTTGACATCATAATTGAAGAAGTTAAGGGCTGTTTCACTGCTGTAAAAGTGAGTCTTCAGATATGGTTTATGCATGATAAGATTGCCCTTGAGGGCTGAAACTTATCAGAACACTTTGGTATCTTTTCTCCTTGGATTGCCTAGAAGATTGGGTTGTTAAGGGTGGAAATATTGTTCTATTTGCACTGTTGTTTTGTTCTATATTTCATAACAGCACTAAGGCTGAAAATTCACAGGGTTAAGATCCAGGAAACCTCTAGTCAATTGAATCAGGAAATTAGCATACTTGTACACAAGGCAGGAGATCTTGAACTTATCAGTAATTGGAGGTCATCAGCACACTTACTATCTTGTAAAATGCTTGCTAACATCATTGCTAGAATTTTTTTTTTCTCCTAATCTCAGGTTAGTGCAATCTGTGTTCGTCGAGGGAAGATACATATTGGACAGTCACATTGGTATCTGGGAAGGCAGGGAAGGGGCTAGGCAATCAGAGAAAACATTCTATATCTCAAGATAGACTTGATGAAAAGAATGAAATAGAACTAATACCGTTTACACTTTCTACTTCTGGGTCAATAGACTATTTTTAGAGATTGATGAAAACTCTGTTTGCTAATGCCTCTGGTTGTGCCACTACCAGTGGCATCACATCAACTCCTTTTGGCCTCTCTGTATCAATAACATAGGGCTTCTGATTGGCACCTACCCTACTGATGCTTTGGGCTACTTCATTTAGAGCCATGTGACTGCAGGAAATATGAAAGGCATTTCCCTGCCTCCAAGCAGCACCAAGCAATGGGTATTAGGTAATTGGCATTTTCTTGAAACTTATTTTTGATTGTGCAAGCCCCAAAAGAGGTAGTCACTGTCAGCCCCAAGTTAGTGGCTTTGATATATTCTCTTACAGTCTAATTTGTCGTTATTGACTTGTACATGTGGTCTTTGAAATTATTGCATTGTTATCATATGTTGTACTTTATGAGTTGGTCATGAGTCACGTCACGTAGTGATATTGTGATTGTTCTTTTTATCTCTTGTTCATTTTGGTCCTGCCCACATATTGTTTCTTAATTAATCCTGTCTCATTGTCATTTCAAACTTGTACCTTCGGAAGAATTCACCTCTCAACAGTCACAAACAGCATGGATATCATTCAGACACTGAGCTCATTAACGCATAAGTTTCTGACTCTTGCCATATATCAAATATCATGTAATCATTTTGAGAGGTGTGTACTATTCAAGAAATAAAGAGAAAGGCGGTCAATGGTTTTGGTTACATCATTGGATCTGTTGTATGGTTGATTAGTCTTTCCAACTTTGAGTAAATATGCATTGGTGCTTTTTGATTAATGAGTGTTACCAGTTTGGCACTTAGAAATGAGAAAACTCTTGTTGGACCTTTTTTGGAAGGAAATTCTGCAGGTTAGGCAAGTAGTTAGATGGAGATAGCTACAAGGTGGCCATGTCTTTGTTGCACTCTGCATATAAAGAAATCTATATTTGCATGAGTACTAAGCTTTCAAATTGATCTGCTATTACATTCTACATGCAGCTTCAGGATTACACAAAGCCTTCATCCGGGGAAACAGAGATCAAGTTCCAGTTATCAAGAGATACATTGGAGGCAATGTTGAGATCTATGTACTACATAAGAGACCAGTTGTCAAATGCTGTGAGTGTGTTTTTACTATTGTTTCTATTTTCCCATTTTATATATCGAGGAGTGAAGAAATTTGACTTGTCACTGTTAGTATTTTAATCTTCAGACTTGGTTTGCAATGTGCATGATATCTTTTTGGTGATTTACAATTTACAGTAACTATAAATTATGGTGGCATTATTGAATGCTATTTCAGAAGATATAATATTTCTTATTAAATTTGCATGCAATGTTTCAGGCTGCAGTACAAACTGGACCAATACTCAAGAAGCCTCGTCAGTAGTGCTTTATCTTTTAGAATTTCGTTGAAAAAGTAGGAGGGTTACCTGAATTTGTCTTTTTCGAGACTAGCTAAATCCTGTTTCTTGTAAAAATGAAAACCAGCATGAAAAGCATCGTACAAGAGAAGAGATCGGGACCATACTAGAAGGAAGCAAGCACAAATGTATAATAATGCGCTTATTGGGACCTGCTATCTGATAAGATGTTTGCATGTATATTTGGAGTTTCATGAGAAGCTTTATGTCTTATATTTTGGATTTAGTGATAAACCATGCAATTGGATTGGACGTTATTGTGGTGGCAGATTTATTGAAGAACTGTGTTTTTTGATGTCTCTATGTTGATCGATAATTATTAATGATGCAATCAATTTATTGGGCATGTCTAAGTTAGCAGGCTCCTAGGTTCAGGAAGGCATTTTTGTTGGATCATTCCAAGTTATTGATGAAATGAATTTCTATTTCTCCCCTGCGTAGTTTATAAATGAAGAATTAGTCATTTGAAAAGATTGGAATTAAAATCACATATATTTGATCATGTTGAAGTGGAGATGGTGGTCTTGTGGTTTGTAATATTTTGTGGTGCAAATTTGTGTCTTTTGAGAGATGACAATGTATGGACATTGTAAAAAGGAAATTGTTTTCTAATATTTTGTGAGCAAATTTATTTCTTTCAAGTCAAAATACATTGTACAAGGGAAATAGGTGAACATGATACATTCTACAAGGGGAATAGGTGAACAAGAGGACAATGGAACAACTTTCAAGTCAAAATACATTGTACAAGGGAAATAACTGAACACGAGGATAATAGGGTAATAGTAAAAGACACTATTATAATAAGCCTTGTGCTTTTGGGTTTTCCTACCACTAATATTGGGAAAAAGGAGAAATTGATTGCGTGCATGAAATCTGGAATAAAAAATGACGACCAAGAATATTTTCATTACATCTTAATTAAAGACGTGTTGTAAACTCTCTTTGAAGAGTAATATAAAAAGGATCTACAAAAGAGAAGATTACAAAATTGTGTTTGACATGTTTCATTCTCTTTTATATCTTGTTAGCAGTTAATATGTAATAGGGTGGATAAAGCTTTATGAGGCCTAGTTGGTGATTGTTCCGGTGCTGAAGCAAATATTGAAAGATTTTTAGTGAGGACTAGTTGGTGATTGTTTCTAGCGTTGAAGCAAATATTGAAAGATTGTTAGGGAATTGGATCCCATGCCAAGATAAAAATTTAGGAATTGGTTTTATGTTTATGATATAAAGTGAGTCAAATGCACACTTGCACTTTCATAGTTATTGTTTTGTGTACAATGCAGTTCATAGATGAAAACTTAGGAATTGGTTTTATGTTTATGATATAAAGTGAGTCAAGGAGTTGGATCCCATGCCAAGACGAAAACATGAAAACTTAGGAATTGGTTTTATGTTTATGATATAAAGTCAGTCAAATGCAAAAGTACACTTTCATGGTTATTGTTTGTGTACAATGTAGTTTATAGTCTAATGATAGTTATCAAATTGACAAATGCACATGTTGAGGTCTACTTTCAACTTTACTTGTCATAGTCAATAACCATGTTGACTATCGTTTGGATATTATAATTGCATTAGGAATTGGTTTTATGTTTATGATATAAAGTGAGTCAAATGCAAAAGTACACTTTCATAGTTATTGTTTGTGTACAATGTAGTTTATAGTCTAATGATAGTTATCAAATTGACAAATGCACATGTTGAGGTCTACTCTCAACTTTACTTGCCATAGTCAAATAACCATGTTGACTATCATTTGGATATTATAATTGCAATAGCGGTTAATTTTATTAGAGGTTGAACAAAAAGGGATATATACATATTACAAAATAACTGTCAAGTTTGTATTCAATTAAAATCATAATATGTTTTCTTACATTTATATAAAGGGAGAGGGAAGGATGTTACATAACCTTTTCTTGTTTATTTTTTATTAATTCAAAAGTGCTTTAATTAATATGTATTTATGTAAAGTAGAATGATCATTATTATTATTATCTACATTAACATTTTCACCTAATGGTCATTTTGGGAAATACACCAAACTTGTCTCTAAATTTGACAAAATTATGTGGGTTAAATGGCTCAGTGAAGATGTTTGCAATTTGTTGAACTTATGCTTATACTAAGGGGGGGTGGGGGAGGTGAATTAGTATAAGATACTTTTTATTTTAATTGAACAATCATCAATCATTCATTAACTTTACAATAATGAATGCATGTAAACTCAAATCACGGTACACAATTTAATTTGGAAACCCTTGCGGGAGAAAACCACAAAAAAAATGTTTTTATAAATGTTTGTAGGCATCAACCTATAGTTACAAAGCTTGTAGGCACCAACCTACTCGAGACAACAATCTCTTCAACTGAGTACCATTTCAACAAGATATTGTGTAGGCACCAATCTACTGGAGATAACCATTGACTTCAACTGAGCATCAACTCAACAAGACTTGTGTAGGCACCAACTTACTGGAGACACCAATCTCCTCAGCTGAGCACCAACTTAGTAAGACCTGTATATGCACCAACCCAAGATCTTCATACATAAAATATTTCTGATTTCACCTGTATGTTTCATACTTCATGTATTTCATAGCATCATCATACCTTTAACTTTCATGCTCTAGTGCTTTGCTTTGCTTCATACCCTAGACATAGATTCAAACCCTAGTCAGATTTAATCTTCATGCCTAGCAAATCTTGTAGCATCATTACCATAATATAATTCCAGACTACAACATTACAACCTCAAAATAGATCACTTTGCAACATCATAGACCTTAGTCCTTTATAGTGTACCCTTAAAACTCTAAGAAAACTCATCTTGTGCACTTTTAGACCCCAAAAAGACTCCCCAGCTCTTGCGTAGTTTTAGACCCCAAAAAGACTCCCCAACTCCTCTTGCGCACCTCAAACTTGATCTTCTTGCTCGGATGCTCTTCAAATGCGTACACCTATTTTGTATTTATAATGTTTCTATTCTCACTTTTAGGGTTGACTTGTAAAGACTGGTTGCGTTGACCTGAACTTTTTGGTTGGGTTGTTTGATAGAAAAATTCATATCACCTCATTTTTAAGGAGTTAGAGAGAGTGCCATATACCGTTGGAAAGGTCTTATAATAAACTTTCTAACAATATAACCAATGCTCCAATTTGAGCTAAGTCTTCATAGTGAAAATGTCTTCAAAGATAGGGTATCCAAATTGAACATCAAAAATAAAAAAACAATATTTTCAACAATCTCCATCTTGCAATCTTTATCTTGGACATTTGTAGTCTCCCACTGTTTTTGACATCAATGACAACAATATTTTCAACAATCTCCCTTTTTGTCATTGATGACAACCTTTAGTCAATCCTGATACTCGTCATGTCTGCAACTCTTCCTTTGTCTGCAACTTCTCCCCCTTTGACATCAATGGCAAATGGATGTTCCCCTTGAGCTTTTGCTTTCCTTTACTGATGAGATGCGAGAGATATCACTCCCATACAATATTTTTGTCATTTGACTTCATTGAGAGTGTATACATTGCTCGGGGTTCTATTTGCATTTGCCACTAATCTTTCTGAACTTGCTTTCCTAATCTCACATCCTTTAGAATGAAATGTGAGGTTGTAACCTTGATCACACATTTGAGTGACACTTAGAAGATTGTGTTTTAACCTTTCAACATACAAGACATTCTTTGTTTTATTCTTTCCATTATCAAGACTAACGATACATTTTCCAACTATCCCTGTAGAAGCATAATCCCCAAAGATAATGTTGCTTCCTTTTTCTTCATCTAGGATGAAAAATTTGTTCTGATCCCTTGTCATGTGTTTTGAACATCCACTATCAATGTACCATTGGCTTCCTTTATCTTGATCATACATTGCAAGTCCACATTTTTCTTCCTTTGGTTTTTTTGCTTCATTTTTCACATCCTTGTGTATTCTTCTTTATGCTTGGTAAGAACATTTTCTTCCACATTTTTCCTTTTGTTTTTTTGCTTCATTTTCCACATCCTTGTGTATTCTTCTTTATGCTTGGTAAGAACATTTTCTTCCATGTTTTCTTTAGGAGACTTTATTATGCTGCTTCCACAGTCGCGTGCTATGTCCCCACAGTTATTGCACTTATAACATTCAGTATCATAATCAAGTAGAGGAGTAAATGAATTGTAGTTTATGTTAGTAAACCCATGAGAATTTTTGGTTTTGTTGCTCACATAATCATCCTTTGAGGTCTTGTAAGGACCTTTGTTTTTGTTTTTCACATGGTCACTTCTTGTATAAGCTCTACAATCTATTGCTTTATGATCAAAATTATTGCAATAAAAACAATAGCCAATGAATATATTTTGATACTGGGTTGTGAAATTTCTTGGTGGAACAACTCTTCTGAACTCATTCGTGTTCTTGTGAGAAGAATCATGTTTCCTCTAATTCTCATTTCCTTTCTTGTTGTTGCTTTCATTGTTGATGGATCCTTTGAGAATGTTAACATAGTTATTAGGATTTTCTTCAAGAGCATTCTTATTCTCACCATAGCCAAGACCAATTTTGATGAATGGTGACCTTTGACAACTGAGGATCTCATTTAAAATTTCAGTGCTCTTTTCAAACATCAACTGAATATTTGTCTTATTCAATTCCTCCTTTAATGAGACAAGTTCAGACTCTTAACTTTTCACAAGTTTTTTTCTTTTCTTTGAGCTGACTTTTCATTGTTTCTTCTATTCCTTTTGTTTCTTCTAGCTGAATCTTCAGGATGATAATTATCTTCTTTGTTTCTTCAAGATAACGATCCTTCTTTTCATGTTTTTCAATTGCTTCTTCTGCTTTATATTATTTTTCCTAAGCCTATTTATTTCTTCTAAGGCACTAACTATGATTCAAGATCTTCTTCTTCTTAATCTGACTTTTCTTTCTGATTGTCTTCATTTTCTTCATCAACATGCTTTGTTTCCATGGTTATGAAGAGAGATTCTTCTTCATCATCGCCATCTTCCCTTTCTACACATGGACACTTAGCAACAAAATGTTCTATTCTACCACAATTAAAACATTCGAATGGTAGCTTACCTTTGTATTTGTCAGGTCCTCCTTTTAGCTTTCTCGCATATTGTGTTTCTTCTGTCTTTGATTCATAGCTGGAACAATCACCATATCTCTCTTCATAAATGTTTTGTGGCTTGTCCTAAATCCGTTTAGTTGATGTACACTGCATTACCTTTACAACCTTAGAATCTGATAGGCCATTCAAGATGAGAGTTATTGCGTTTGCATTGTTTTCACTTGACTCCTTCCCAACTTCATCGGTATAACTTGTTGTGACTAATTCCCAGATACCAAACTCAAGGGCCATCAAATATGTCTTCATACTTATGCTCCATGATGCATAGTTTGTTCCATCGAACAAAGGATCTCTATTTGTAGGGAGACATTCCTCACAATCCATATGTGCTCGAGATCCGCCTTCCAGTGGTTAAATTGTTCTTGATACCAATTGTTGAACTTATGCTTATACTGAAAGGGGGAGGGGGGAGGGGGTGAATCAATATAACATAATTTTTACGTTAATTGAACAATCATCAATCACTTATTAATTTAAAAAATTAAATGCATGTAAACTCAAATCACAGTACACAGAATTTAACTTGGAAACCCTTGCGAGAGAATACCACAAAAAAATATCTTTATAAATGCTTGTAGGCACCAATCTAATATTACAAAGCTTGTAGGTAACAACCTACTGGAGACACCAATCTTTTCAATTGAGAACCAACTCAACAAGATATTGTGTAGGCACCAACCTATTGGAGACACTAGTCTCCTCCGTTGAGCACCAACTCAACAAGAATTGTGTAGGTACCAACCTACTGGAGACACCAATTTCCTCAGTTGAGTACCAACTCAATAAAACTTGTATATGTATCAACCTAATATCTTTATACATAGTTTTTCTGATTTCACTTGCATGCTTCATACTTCATGTATTTCATAGCATCATCATACCCTCAACTTTCATGCTCCAACGTCTCTCTATGCTTCATACCCCAAACATAGATTTATCCTTCATTCCCTAGTGAAACTCGTAGCATCATTCCCATAATATAAATCCATATTGCAACATCAAAACCTCAAACTAGCTCACTTTGCAACATCAAAACCTCAAAATAGCTCACTTTGCAACATCATAGACCTTAGTCCTTCATAACGCATACTTAAAACTCCAAGAAAACTCCTTTTGCACACCTTTAGACCCCAAAAGACTCCATAGTTCCTCTTGCACACCTCAAAATTGATCTTCTTACTTGGATGCTCTTCAAATGCACATATCTATCTTGTATTTATAGTGTTTTTGTGCTCACTTTTAGGGCCGACCTGAACTTTCTGGTTGGGTTGTTTGACATGAAAATTCATATCTCCTCATTCCTAAGAAGTTAGAGGGAGTGCCATATACCGTTGGAAAGGTCTCAGAATAATCTTTCCAACCATATAACCTATGCTCCAATTTGAGCTAGGTCTTCATAGTGAAAATTCCTTCAAAGATAGGGTATCCAAACTGAGCATAAAAAATCCAAAAACAACATTTCTAACAATCTCCTTCTTGCAATCTTTATCTTGGACATCTATAGTCTCTACCTATCTTTGACATCAATGACAACAATATTTCCAACACAATTTGCTTGTGTGGTACAATATTGAAATTCAATCTCATTATCTTCTACAAGTTGTTTGATGAAATGACAATGTACATCAATGTATTTGGTGTCCTCATGAAAGATTGGATTCTTTGCTAATTTTAAGATACATTGATTGTCATAAAAAAACATTGTTGGCTTGGTTTGTTCAAGCATCAAATCTCCAAATATTTTTTTAAGCCAAATTGTTTCACATGCTCCTTTTGTTGTTACCTTGTACTTTGCCTCAGTAGAAGAAAGATAAATATCATATTGTTTCTTGCTAACCCATGAAGCTGCACCTGTCCCAACATTGAGCACAACCAATGGTTGATTTTGGATCATCCACTGATCCTTCCCGATCAAAATATGTATAACTAGTTAACCAAAATTCATCACTTCCAACATGTAATCATCCAAAATCTATGGTACCTTTAACAAATCCCAAAATCCTTTTTGATGTTGTCAAATGTTATACTTTAGGGTTTGTCATGACATTGGATATGTAGTTGACTGCAAAGTTAAGATATGGCCCAGTGGTTGTAAGATAGATCAAACCTCCCACTAGTTTCCTATAAAGTGATTTATTTGTTGATTTTATGCTGACTTGGTTGAAAGTTATAGTGCCTTTTCTATAGGTGTGATGAAATTTTAGAGGCAACGAACCTATATTTGTCTAATAAACTTTTGGCATACTTAGTTTGTAGAGCAAAAACACATTTTCTAGTTTTCCAAAATTCTACACCTAAGCAATAATGTAAAAGGATATATTTGTAATGTCAAAAGTAGAGCATAATTCATGATTTACATTGGTAATTGACCTCACTCATGATGATGATGTCATCTACATATATCACCAATATTACATAATCAACCTCACTTTTGACACAAATATTGAAATAATAAAAGATTTTTCTGATTCCATATCATGCAAATGATTGCCAATTTTGATGTACCATGCTCTTAGTGCCTTTTCGAGACCATAAAGAGCCTCAACCAATATGCATACCATATGTTCCTTTCTAGGAGCTTGAAAACCTTGAGGTTGATACATGTAATCCTCTTCCTCCAATTGACCATTGAGGAAGGCTCTTTTAACATCCATTTGATAAATAGTTTAACCAAAATGAGCAAAAAGAACTAGCACTAACTTGATCGTAACCATCTTGATATTGGGAATGAATGTCTCTTCATAGCTATCCCTTCCAAGTGAGCAAAGCCCTTGGTGACCAACGCTGGTTTATGCTTGTCTAGTGTACCATCTGTGTTGTACTTGACTTCATATATTCATTTGCACCAAATGGGTTTTTAGCAGGAATATCCTCCAACACCCAAGTGTGATTTTTCGTTTAGGCATTGTTATCCCCAACTCCTAGGGATAAATAAGGAGATGATTTCTTGAGGCCCTCAAGTTGGAGACATGGAGTAACGAGAGACAACTTAACTAGCAGTGTCCACTTGCACAGACAAAGAGTCATCTCACCACCACAACTCTGGGTTCGTCACAACGATATCCACCACATCAGCTGGCCTCCGGAAGACATCGGGTCTTGCTTAATGAGGTACAAGCCAGGTATTATGGTGAGTGTCATTTCAATATTTGAGGCATGGATGATTTTAGGGGCTAAATTTCGCTCATGGGCTAATTTTCTATGGTTTTTCCAAAAACGAGATTCGCTATTTTAAAAATAATTCACCCAAATTCTATAGGATAAAATTATTTTACCTTAAAAATCGCCAAAATTTTATAAAAACTATATAAAATCCTTATAAATTTGAATATTTTTACAAAAATATCGCCAAACATTTATAGTTGGCATATGAATGATTAGTAAGATTCGCCAAGGTTTCTACATTTTAAAATAAATTTCCATCCTTAAAATCATCCCTGATTTGAGGCATTTGGGTTTGTTGCATCTATTATTGCTTTTGATTATGTGGCATTTGCTTGGACATTATTCTCTTTTCCCTGTTTCACTTTGGTGGTTGACATTGCGCCCTAGTAAGTGGGTCACCCTTATGGATACATATGCTACTGGGTGGTCCTTTTGATGAATCATCATGTCATTCCTGACCATACTTGTCACTTTCCACACTTCATCCCCTATGTTAGCACTTGGTAAATTTCCTAGAGGTTGAAACAGAAGAAATCTACAAAGGTAACTTTATCCAACCACTTTTAAAGTTGAGATCTAGCCCTTCCATCTTCAGAGAGGGATCTCTCTATATGATTTAGCTATGTTTTCAAATTTAGATATTAGGCTAGGTAAAGATATAGGTAGGTTTTGTTGTCAAAGTGTTTTTTGAATTGGTTGAGACAGTCTACACATCCATTGGGCTATGGGGTCTGTGTTTAATAAAAATGAAATACAACCAGAAACGTGAAGAAAGACTTCCACAGGGCGAGATAATATACTCACTGGATCTTTTAGTAGCTTAGATGATTGACAAAAGAAAAGATGAGAAAGATAAATTCAACTAAGAAGCAGTTAAGAATTTCTTAATTGAAAACACAAGAAGATAAACACTAAAATCTTTCGAGTCAGAAACAGGGTATCCAAGATAAATCCTGCAACATTCGTTACTCTTAAAGATTAGTCTTAGAAAACAAGATGATCACAAAGCAAGAATAACATTCAACTTAGAGAGTAAACATCACCAGTGAATACACACAAGAATCCTGTAAAGTGCCTCCTTTTTATTAATGGAAGATCTCTTCAAAAAAGATTACAGTTTGATAGCGTCATGGTGTGAAGATCAACAACCCTCAATACTTCGAAAGGTGAAGTATTTATAACTCAAATTACAAACGTTCCTGTCATAACTGAATCAGGACATGCTAATTCTATTTTTAGACTAACTAATTTAACAAATCTCCTAAATTTCAAAACTGCTTGATGACTTGGTGAAACAACACGCTGAATTTCTAGGTAGACCGTTGATGAAGCCTTTGCATGACCTCATCTAAATGGACAGATGACTGGACCTGGAACACTCATCTGCTAATCGAGCAGATCACAGAGTTCCTCCCATCGGAGATGACTAGGCACAGTGACTTTGAGCAGTCTTCGATACACTTCTTCCATTTCTGTATACTTGGCGAATGTAGGCTTAGTGAGGAATATGTATCGAATCTCGTGTTGGATACTGATGTCCAATTGAAGGGCATCCGGGAATGCTTTGTCGGTGATGCTCCCTTGTATGCCTACAAAGTTTGATCTGTCCTTGGACACCTCAACCAATCTCTTCTTGTAATCCAAAAGTGTCATCAGTTTATCATTAATAACCTTCAGACCAGGTAGACCTTTCTTTTGGAGAGCCTCAATCTTATTGAAGAACCTTTGTACCCCTTGGTCCATGATCTGAACCTTTTCTTCCAGTTGAAGCATTAATCCTCTCTTGGCCAAAACTCTTTTTGACCTCAAGGATGGTCTCTGTTATGTCTTCGATCTTCAACTCTTCTAGCTCTTCTCTGGTCTTAGAATTTAGGAACTTGATGATATCATTTGCCTGTGTTGGCATCTCCCCCAATTCTACTCTGATCTTCTTGGTAGCCTGTTTTCTCCTCTGGACCAACTCATTATGTTCAAACATAATTTGGATCATGGGCCATATCTCATTTATGGACTTCGTGATGTCTGTCCATACATTTTCTTTGACCTCAACCAAAGTCTTCCCTGCCACTGTTTGCTTTTGGAGCTGCTGTAGCTCCTTCTTGAGATGCTCAGTTACCTGCTTTTCCTTGGAGAGACTGGTCTGGAAGGAAGTTTTGAGTTCCTAGAGGTTCTCAACTTCCTTTTTAAGCCTGCTGATCTCTGTCTCTTGCAGGTTCATCTTTTCCATGGATTTGGCGAGGTCGGTTGTCCCCTCTTGTGATGTCAATGGAGTTGCGGATGGGACTGCTGTCACTGCTACTGTGCTTGATTCTGAAATCGGAATGGAACTCAATGGAATGAATTCCATTGGCTTCATCTTCTCCTTCTCTTTTAATAATCTCTCCATCTCAGCTTCCATTTCTTTGAGCTACGCGTTTTTCTCCATGAGCAGCTTGAGCATTTCGTCCTTCTCGCCTTCTTTCTCTGCTATCTCCTTCGCTTGCGAGTCCTCTGTGGGTGGGAGCTTCAGTTGATTCCTCAAGGAGGCGATGTATGCATTCTTCTTCTTTATCATGTCCTCCGCATCTTTGACGTTCGAAGAATCGTAGCCGATCTTGAGGACCAGCTTCTCCAAAGTCTTGATTCTATTGTCCTTTGCAAAGGACGATATCTTCTCCAGCTTGAGCTGCGTTTGAGCATTGTTGAGCGACACCTGCAATTTGGCTGTAGAAGCGGAAGCATGAACCAACGTATGGAACACCATTTCCCTTGTCTGTTTGTGCAGATCCATCTGATCTGCTGGGTGCATGTCCTTCGTCTGGAATTCGAAGGTGGCCCTCTTGTAGTCTGTGATCAGCTTAGGGTCTGGTACCTGCGCCTGGAGGAAAGCCATGTGCATCCTGCCGTTTTCTGTGTCAAATGCAGACAACAACCTATGTTGCGCAATCGAAGTCTTCTTCCAAAACTGAGCATAAGTACTGCTGGTAAGGGTCTGATTCTTTTTCTTAATCATCTCGTACTTCTCGAAAATGCTCAACTTGGGCCTAGTCTTGCCCAGATGAGTGTCCAGTGGGGAGTCTGAGGGTTTCTTTGGCACTGCTGGGGTGATGTCCTTATGTAGGCTTGATCCAAAAGGTGGAATGACAGACTTGACCATTGTGGCAGGCGAGGCTTCTTTCTCCCCCATAGGTCCGGGAACTGTGGTTGTCTTGGGCCTCTTAGTGTGCAATTGGAACTCTTCGGACGATACCTCCGTGACAGGCGGAGATAACTCTTGTCGAGGCCTTTTTTCCTTAGGGACCTGTGGCGTGGTAGTTGGTGGCACAGTGGTCGGGGGGACCTGTTGTTCCACTTCGACCAAGGTGTTAGGCACCCACACAGTCTGATTGGCAAATTTCTCAATTTCGGTCTTAACTTCATGAACGTACGTGATGTTTTTGTTCTTCACCCGCATTTCTGAGATGATCCCGCAAGGATCATAATGCCATGGGAAGCTTAAGAAAAACTTCATCTCTCTCAACATCCGGTCCACTTTTTCTCTGGCGCCACGACTGTTGCAGATGAAGGAGCCAATCTGCCCCTTGATTCTAAGCTGCTTCTTTTTCTTCAAGGATACAAAATGTATTTCATCTGAATTCATGATCTGTCTTATATACTCTAACGCAAATATTCTTACCGGCACATACTTGGGCAGCTTGTAGGGTGCCAACTCGCACCCAAATACTCTGATCTCGGTGTGGTTTTGATACAGGTACCAATCCCCGGTCTTTGTGTTGTCCGAGAGATGCAGAATTCTCTGGACTTCATTGTTTATTCGAGGCTCGGGCCTGCCGCTCAACATGCTTACCACAAGGTGGTAGAACAGATCGATGAATGCCTTGAAGCTATATTCTATGGAGTTATGCTTCAGCAAAGAGGTCCATGTTGTGACTGGCTGAGGCCTTCCATCTGCATCCATTTTCTGCATGGAAAAACTAAATTTATCTGCTTGATAGAAAACAAACATGTAGGCCAGTATAGACGATTATATGAACATGCCTTCCGTGCCAAAATTCACGAACTGTTCGTGAATATTGTCTGCCAAGAAGGTGCTGAAATCGAACTGGGTGGTGGGCTTTTCATCAGTGGAGAAAATGGATAGAAAACCCAGAATGGGCTCATCTACCCACTGGTCGGAATAGTACCCTAGCAAAGCACAAAGGGAAGAAATGACCTGGTTACCCTTAGTGGAGAACATGGACGACGGGTAAGGGGTATTTGTGGAAGGGAATTGAGCGGAGGTGGGAAGGAAAAGCTCGAATATTTGAGCTCTTTGGGGAAAAGTCATCTTCTGATAGAACTCTGTAAGGATTTCCAGGTTGAAAGGAGACGCAAAGTCGACATGAGGGATTTGCATCATCTGGTCTATGTCTTCGGGCGTGATGAGGAACAAGGTGTCTCTAGATGACGAGACGACGACCCTCTGTTCGAGAATATAGTGAGCTTGGCATTTAAGGGCGAACTCGGGAAAATGGTGGATCCGGGGAAAAAGGTAAAGGGGTAAATTGGACTCCCAGAGTCCAATTTCATCGCTCTGGTCCAGGAAAATCTCCCTGAGCCATGACTGGAGGTCTGAGAAATTGAAATCACATTTGGTATTTGTGATCAATCGGTCTTTGTCAACCAGTGGGATCTTATCCAGGTCGACAGGAGGCGGGAGAAAAGGATTTTCCTCTCCTTCTGCTTGTCTGGGCTTTGGCGCCATTTTTACAACAATACCTGCAATAAACACAAAGTTAGTGGGGTCGACTGACTGTGGATGAAGGCGACAGGATGTAACGGAGGAGCAATCGATGAGTTTCTTTGGTGCAACGAGTGAACGACGAAAGTATGGGAAAACGGTAATTTTATTTAAAAATGGGGTCGATTGGGCGCGGGAGACAGGTCAGATGGATAACGGATAGGTTATCCCGTAATAAAAGGACAACGGGCCACTTGGGGGTGAGATGGCAGGTGACGGTGGCTGAAACATATGAAAGGGTGATGTGGCGGCTAGGGATTGGAGGTAAAAGTCGCAATAAGGGGCTGGTCATGAGTGAAAAGGGGTAAGGGACTGACAACAGTTATGGGATGGGACATAAATCGGGAACCAACGGAACAAGTGGAACCAGTGGAAAATGACGTCCATAAGTGATGGGGGGCTGTCAGATAGCAGATGATGACGGGACTTCGGGACCAATAGATTTATGCCACATATGAAAAGGGGCCCGCCAAAGGGAGATAACCATTCCGGACCCCCCCCCCCTTGGTTAAATGCAGATCATCCGGGGGGGTCTGAAATCCATTGTGAGCCATTGATCTGCCCGCCTGTTTTTGAGCCGTAGATCTAAGCGCGCTCTTTATCACTCATTCTGGACCCCCCCGCCCCTCCATTAAAGGTATAACGGAAGGGGGGGTCCGGAATCCAATCTGGACCATTGATTTAAGCGCTCGTCCCTGGGCCGTCCAGATGTGCGCAAGTCTTATTACCGATTCTGCCCCCCCCAGTTAAAAGCAGAACGGTCGGGGGGGTCCGGAATGCTCTGTGCGCCGTAGATCTGAGCGCCGCGATCAAGACCGTCGGTATATGAGGAGAGTATAAATGGGGAGCGGAAAAGCACACGTGGTGGGAAAACTTAGGATAAACACATTTTATGGTTTTTTCCCCACATTTTCAAATAAACACCACCAAGGGACTTCGAACAAACTATCTGTTAAGCATTTGAAACATGGTGCAACACTTACATCAAGCTGACTTTATTGGAACGAAGCAACAGTGCCACTAACCTATGTTATAATCTAGTTTCCTATGACAGTTAACCCAGATTAAACTGTTGGGTTAAGAAATTACTCTACCCTAGGGCTATCTGACCAGGATTAGACAATCTGGCCAGATTTATTCATTAATCTAACCTAGACACTTTGTCTAAGATTAAACTGTTTAGCCAAATCATTCACTACCCTATCAACATCAAATTTAAAAAGAACTTGGCCATGCTTGAAAGGTATGGACCAAGTTACTATTATTGCATGGGGCTTTTATTTCAATTCTTTTATGCCCTTTTTTTTTTTTTTTTTCTCANCCTTTTTTTTTTTTTTTTTTCTCAAATTATTAGCAGAATGAAAAATCATTTGTCAACAAAAACAATAGAGACAGATAATATCCTAGTCACCAGTTGATTCCTATAACTTATAGGGTGATAACACCCTCATCTCCTTTCCTTTTGGGATTTTCGGGTGTACTGACCCAAGAAGGGGTTGTCCCTCACTTCATGGGAAGAAGGGGCTGAAGGCCCAGAGGCTTGTAGCTGGGAAAAGATAAAATCCAAACCATTAACCTTCTAGATGCTCTCCCATGGATCTCGAGGACAATGAAATGTCTCTCATAAGAAACTAATGGGACCCGTAAAAGAATAACTAATAACAAAAATAAAATGCCAACAGGGAAGAGCATGTGTGGGCACTGTTTTTATTGCTTAGGTAAAAGCCCCACACATTTTTCCAGCTTGGGGAAGCATGATGTGAGCAAGGTAGAGTCAAGGTGGGCACAATTTTTCATGCTTAGGTAGAATCCCCACGTTTTCTACAACCTAGAAACATCCTAAAATAATAAAATACAATAAATGGGCTTGGAAAAAGGTTGCATTGAAAACGAAGGTGCAACACACCCTCTACAAAGGCACCCATAAGTGAGACACTACAACCCCTTGTATGTCATGAGCCCCATGCCAAAAATTCTTCCCCCCATCCATGACACCTCATCCACATGAATTAGAATGAGGTCCCCTCAGGAAACACCCCTAAACTTGAGGTACAATTCACCCAATAGGTCGTTTTGACAACCCTCCCATACCTAAACTTGGCAAATTGCATAGAGTCTTTGAGCATTGGTTTATTTGGATGAGGTGGTTTGGTTTACATGGCTCTTTTATTGATTTGATTTACTCATCACGATGATTTGATTTGAGATCCTTGGAGGTTATATCCATTTGTCTTTGCCAGACCCAACTGGTGGTTAGTTTTGGAAGAACAAGCCTAGCTTGGGATTCCATGGGGCTTTGAGCCCACAAGTTGGATGCCAAGGGCCCACATGCAGGATGATGCATAATTGCCTTTGGATGCCTAGAAGACATCATGGAGGACCTAACCTAGCCCCTACCACCCAAACGATTTGTCTAATAAGGCCAAAACATCACCCTTGAGGGATTAGTGTCATAGTAGGGCTAGGGTTTGGTGGTGGTTGAGGAAAATTGGCACGTTTTTAAGGAAGGAAGCCATAGATCGTGGAGAAGAGGCTTGGATAGAAGACACATGGCCTTTGGAGGCCTATCTCACCCATATCCTACTCCAATGACTTGCAAAAGTTCCAAAACATCACCCTAGAAGGGTGATGTCTTACTTAGCATTTTACTTATGTCCAAATCATGAATTAAAAAAGTATTATTTTATGTAAAGGGGAAAGATTAGGGATGTTCACCCCTTATCTTTTGTTTTACCCTAATTTGTGTGGAAAAACTATTTGTTAGAGGATTTGTATAAATAGAGTTCACCTCTAATTCATTTTCATCATAGCTCTCCTATTGTGAGAAGCCTTCCTAGCTGAAATTTGCGCCCTCTTTGGGCAATCTCTATCTCTTGTGCTCTTGTTATGGTTTCTCTTGGATATTGGTGGAAGAAGTAGTGCACTACCTCTCTTGGAGCCAATTTCTTGCATTTGTGGTGGATTATCTTGGTAAAATAAGGTTTATCTTATTGTTGCTTGGACTAGGTAAGGAATCTATCTTATTGTTGTTTCATTGCTTGGTTACAAGTGTGATTTTTATAGGCTTTCTTGGGGAGTATAAGGGTTTACAACCAGACCATATCCATCATTTTTCTCTTGAAATAATTTGTTGCACGAGGTTTTACTAGGAGAAGTAAAAGGGTTTACACCCTCCTAGTACTTCTTAGTTAGCCTTGCTTGCCTTGATGATCCAAAATGGATCTAGGAAGGCCTAAAAATCAAAGTGCTCAGAATCGAACAAAACCATCACCATTGTGTCCGTCTCGTCGTGATGATTTCGACCATATAATTGTTTCCTCAAACGAACACTGTATGCGGAAGTTATCGCGTTTTAACTGAATTCCCAAACATGCAAAAAGTCAACTGGTCAAATTCAACAGTCAAGTCAACGCTGACGTCAATAGTACGACAGGAGACGTCATGATGAATTCATCATGCTGACATGGCTTCACCAAGAAGTGACACGTGTCACTCAGATTCAACATTTGCGGGTTGAGTTGGCACCTGTATGGATTTGACATGTGGCATTGTACGAATGACACGTGGCAGTGTGTACATGACGTGGCCCAATGACAAGATGACACGTGGAAGTACGGACGACATCTGGGTCGTCGAATGCTGACGTGGCAGGGTGACTATGTAGTATGATTGTGACGTGGCTGTACGATAGATGATGTGGCAGGTGATAGGGTTGTACGAAAGCTGACATGGCAGCTGACTAGGATGTACGACAATGACATGGAAAGATGACTTGATGTTGATTGTGCTGTTGACTGTGATGGTACAGAACAATCACAGGGTGACAGGTGGCCCAATCAGAGGGTGCCACGTGGCACCCCATATTTTTCCAATGACGGCTAGGTCAAAAAGTTGTTGTGGCTCCAGGCGATTCGAACGCTTGACCTCATAGAATGAGCAACAACTTAACAACCAAGGGCAGATCGGTCGAGCTATGTGGAAGGGCTTGACCATATCCCTTCGAATATAGTTTTATGTTGCATATGATGTGTTTTCAGGGATAATCCCCGGTCGGCGGGGGCTAGCCTTGACCGACCAGGGGCCTAACTGAGTATGTAGCGCGTGGGAGCCAGGGCCATGGCCATATGGCCATGCCAAAGACCAAGGGACGAGATTTAAGGGCTAAGGACCAGAGGCGTTCCAGCCTAAGGCCACATGGGACATTCCCATATGACCAAGAGCTCGAGAATAGGGGGGCTAACGTAGATTTTCCCAATTTATGGGTTTCAAACTTTATATTATAAGATTTTTTGCTGATTTAGCCTGTTTTTGGGAGATTTTAATCATTTTTGGGAGATATGGAGCCCTTTTTGAGGCCATATCTTGGGAGGATGTTACCAACTCCAAATCTATTTAAATCAGAGGTTCTTGGAAGCCTTGGATAGGTTCAAAAGAGGCGAAATGTTGTAGAATTGTGAAGCCAAAGACATTTTTATGCAGGGAAGCCATTGAGGAGAGGAACTTTGCAGGCCAATTCCGGGAGCTTCTCTCAACCGTTTTCAGTGCCGTCAATTGTATTGGGTTCTTGAGGTCTAGAAGAACATATCCAGACTAGTTTGTAATCCATTTGACACTTTTATGATGTACTTTTGAAGATTTGAATAGAAATAATAAAGCCTCACCCACTAAGACAAAGGCTCAGAGATGTAGGCAATCTTGCCGAACTCCATTAACAAATTTTCTATTATGGTTTTCTTATTCTTTGTTCTTAATTTCAGATTTGCATATCTTATTATGGCTTCCATTTTATATCATTAATTCTTCCTCTTTCTTCAATTCCTAAATGATTAATGAACTCATGATTTAAAACTTAACCATTGTCTTAAAAGATCTTTTCGGATCAAGAGGTATCAAAGCAGGTTGACGATTTTTATTTTTTTTAGTTTGCATGATTACCAGGGAAAAGATGAATTGTGGTGAAGGCAAGCTTGTTGAAGAGAATCCTGAGATTGGATCGAGAAACAAGACTTCTCAAAGTGAGAAGATGGCATCAGAAGAGGACTTTCTCATAACGAGATGGAGTTTCAAAAGAGCTTCTTCGCCATGTCAGAGATGGTAAAGTTTTTATATGATGATTACTTGGAGCGGAAGAGACTGATTCTAGGTGAATCTTCAAAAGCCAAAAGTGAAGGAGAGGATCCTCTTAAACCTCCTCCTTCTTCTCCATCAATTTTTTCTTCTTCAAATACAAGTTCCAAATACACCGCAAGAAAACATTCCCATAAACATAAACATGATATGCCTTTACTTAAGCTTGATGCGAAGTTTGAATTACCCATGTATGATGGTGAAGTAAATATAGAGAGGCTTGATAACTGGGACAAACAGATGGAAATTTATTGCAGTGTGCAATAAATCAAGGATGAGGCAACTCAAATCAAATTGACATTGCTTTGACTTGTAGGCAAAAACTCATCTGGTGGCAAAGCAAGTTACAAAATGGCACGCAACAAGTGGGTAATGTATTTTTATCATGGCAAGTTTTTGTTTCTGCAGTTGATTTTTTTTTTATCCTTTGGGTTATAAATATAAGGCTTTAATTGAATGGAAAGGTCTTAAACTAAGAAATGGACAAACAATTCAATAATACACAGATGAATTTCGTAAAATGGAATTAATGTTAGACATTCCATTACATACCCAAGAAACTCTTATGAAGTATATAGGAGGTTTACCTACACACATTCGTAACACTGTATTTATTTTTGGACCTACTAATATTGATGAGGTTATTGTTCAAACAACATACATTGAGGCAGGGAAAACAAGAGTTGGTGTATCAGGGGAATCGTCTTCAAGAAAAGAGGAAAAAAGGAAGGGGAATGGAAAGAAAGAAAATTCAATGACAAGAAGGGAAGATAAGCTCTCTTGAAAGAATTACAAGAAAGAAGGGCATGATGATGACCATTGCTGGCAATTGCATCCCGAGAAGAGACCGAAGTGGTTCAAAGAAAGGAAAGGGAGGTAAACAACTACAACAAAAACATGACCAACAGACTTGGGATCAGATTCAGGTGATGAGTTTAAAATCACATCAGTTGGTTTGACATGTAAAATTGGTGATGGATATGATTCTAGAAGTAAATTGTTTCACATAAGGGTCATAATGAGGCATACTAAGATCGACACATTGATAGATAGTGGATCTCAATTTAACTTGATTTCAGAGGAAGTGGTTAAACAATTGGGATTAAACACTCAGATGCATCATAAACCTTACTCACTTAAATGGATAAACAACAATCATAAATTGCACATAACAAAGCAATGCACTTTAAAGTTTGCAATTTCATCAAAATTTGTGGATGCAGTAACATGTGATGTGGTGCCACTCAATGAATGTGGAATGGTCTTAGGTAGTCCTTATTTGTATGATCACTAAGCAATCTTCTACAAGGAACATAATCAATATCACTTAATCAAATAAGGCAATGAATATGTTGCACATGCTCATCATTTAAAAGAAAATCAATCTCTTCAAACAATGGAACAATTAAGGAAGGCAACTCATGCAAGCAACACACCTATAATTGTGCCAAGTCAAGCAATTGATCTTAAGCATGAACACAAGATGATTGTAGAATGGAAGTTCAATCATACTTTGCTTCAAGATAAGATAATGTCGTGCAAGTAATACAAACACATTAGCTCATTTGCAGTCATATTTCTGATGTTATCATTGCTAATGTTTTCAACATGGATAGTAGTGGCTTCAATAAGATGTGAAAGAGTACAAGTGGCTAACAATATGTTGTCAGTTGTCATGGTTGTTTTTCAATTGATCTTGATGAGACAGGTGAAAATGACAGAGTTTAAAGACAGAGAACAAGTGGGGTGGCCTATCCCGCACTTGATGACTGGTTAATACCCTTTTGGAGGACCAAAAGGTCTTAGTGTGGAGGCATGATCCAAAATGGATCCAGGAAGGCCTAAAAATCAAAGTTCTAAGAATATGATGAAACTAATGCCATTGCGTTCGTATCATCATGTTAATTTTGACCATATAACTTTTTCCACAAACAAACACCGTATGAAAAAATTATCGTGTTCTGACCGAATTCCCAAACAGGCAAAAAGTCAACTGGTCAAAGTCAACAGTCAAGTCAACGATGATGTCAGCAGTACGACATGTGATGTTAGCATGACATCATGATGACATGGCATCACCAGGAGGTGACACATGCCACTCAGATTCGACATTTGCGGGATGAGTTGGCACCTATACGGATTTGACACGTGGCACTGTACGAATGACACGTGGCATTCCATACATGACGTGGCCCAATGACAGGCTGACACATGGTAGTAAGGACGACAGCTGGGCCATATAGATGCTAACGTGGTAGGGTGACTATGCAGTATGGAAGTGACATGGCACGACACGTGGTTGTACGGTAGATGATGTGGTAGGTGACAGGGCTACTGAAGCTGACATGGCAACTGACTGGGCTGTACGACGGTGACATGGCAGGATAAATGGACATTGACTGTGCTGCTGAATGTGCTGGTATGGACCAATCACAGGGTGACATGTGGCCCAATCAGAGGGTGACATGTGGCACCCCAGATTTTGCTAATGACAACTAGGTCAAAAATTTGTTGTGGCTCTGGGGGATTCAAATCCCTGACCTCACGGAATGAGTAACAACTTAACAACCAAGGGCGGACCGGTCAGGCTACGTGGAAGGGCTTGACCGTATCCCTCTGAATATAGTTTTACGTTGCATATGACGTGTTTTTGGGGATAAGCCCTGGTTGGTGGGGGCCAACCCCGATCGACCAGGGGCCTAACTGACTATGGAGCATGTGGGAGCCAGGGCCATGGCCATATGACCATGCCAACGACCAAGGGCCGATATTTAAGGGCTAAGGACTCGAGGTGCTCCAACCTAAGGCTACATGGGCCATTCCCATATGACCAAGAGCCCGAGAATAGGGGGGCTAACGCATATTTTCCCAATTTATGGGTTTCAAACTTTATATTATAATATTTTTTGCTGATTTAGCCTGTTTTTGGGAGATTTTAGTCATTTTTGAGAGATCTGGAGCCCTTTTTGAGGTCAGATCTTGGGAGGAAGTTGGGAGGATGTTACCAACTCTAAATCTATTTAAACCAAAGGTTGTTGGCAGCCTTGGACATGTTCAGAAGAGGAGAAATGTTGTAGAATTGTGAAGCCAAAGACATTTTTATGCAGGGAAGCCATTGAGGAGAGGAACTTTGTGTGCCAATTCTGGAAGCTTCACTAAACCGTTTTCAATGCCATCAATTGTGTTGGGTTCTTGAAGTCTAGCAGAAAATAGCCAGTCTAGTTTGTAATCCATTTGACACTTTTTTGATGTACTTTTGAAGGTTTGAAAATAAATAAGAAAGCCTCACCCACTAAGACAAAGCCCCAGATGTGTACGAAATCTTGCCGAACTCCGTTAACAACTTTGCTATTATGGTTTGCTGATTCTTTGTGCTTACTTTCAGATCTACGTATCTTATTATGGATTCCATGTTATATCATTAATTCTTCCTCTTTCTTCAATTCCTAAATGATTAATGAACTCATGCTTTAAAACTTAACCATTGTCTTAAAATATTTTTTCGGATCACTTGAGGAGTAAAAGGGATTACACCCCTTTTTTATATGGAGTATAGGGCAATGTATATTGTTTCTGTATACCTTATTGACTACAAAAATCATTGAAACTATGAGAGCAACACTTATGTCTTAAAAAATCTGATGATTCTCTCTGATTACTTCTTAATCATAGCTCTAAAATTTTTAAACTTGGAAAATATATTTGATTTTTGTTTTATTAAATGCACCCACATTTTTCTAGAAAAATAATCTATGAGCAACAAAAATAAAAAAGTACCTTGCATTGGAAACTGATATTTTCTTCATTGGTCCACATATTTGCATGAATTAATTCAAGAAGTACTTGGCTCTCCAATCCTTCCCTTTATAAAAAAAGCATTCTATGTTGCTTTCCTGCAAGACATGCATCACATATAAGGTCTTGTTTATCCGAAGTATCTAGGATGCCATCCACCTTTTCCTTATTAGTCAGAAAGGAAAAAGAACGTAAATTGATATGCCCATACATCTAATGCCAAAGTGAACTCATATGTTGTCGACTACTAGCCATTAAAGTGTGCTTCTGCACTCACCAAGTGAAATAATGCATGCTCTTCAACACCTAGGCCAACTAATTTTTTGTTATGATTATTAACAATATAACACATGTTGTTAAAAATCACACTTAAATGCAGATCATGCTTCATAATTTCCTTGATAAAAAGAAGATCCTTATCCAATCTAGGAAGAATGAATACATTAAGGAATAACAACCTTTTACCTTTCATTTCTATCTGCACATTTCCTTTTCTAGAAATTTTATATTCTTCCTTACAGCCAAAAATCATAGAATTTGAACATATCTTATCTTCAATAAATCAAGACACCAATCCTTTCTGTTAGTGAAATGATGAAAAGCACCATAATCAATATACCAATCCGAGTATTGTTTAAATTGGCCTCTTTATTCTTAGTGATAAAAACATAACACACATCTCATCATGCTCAACCACATTGGTCTTCTACTTTTCATCCCACAATTTCTTTTGACAAAATTAATTTTATGACCAATTTTTCCACAATAAAAGCATTTAAAAATCTTGTTGGTTTTCATATTACCTGAATCATTTGGTTTGTTGCTTTGTTTTTTCCCTCTTTTAATCCCATTATCCTTGCCTTTTCCTTTAGAATTTGCTGCCAAGGCTATCTCTAAAGTATCACAACCATTTTTATTTCCAAATTGCATCCTCCTTGTCTTTCTACCAAAAAATATTACTAAGTTGTTCAAATGTTAGTTCATCATTTGAAGTATTATTTAAGGTTTCAATAATTTTTTTGAAGGAGGGTGGACTCTTCATAGTTATGATGATGAGATCTACCTCTTTCATCTTTCTATTAAGATCCTTTAACTAATATATTTAATCTTCAATAAATGTATATGGAAGAGAATCATGTTCTTCTATCTTAATAGAAAACAAAATATTTTTGAAGAAAAGGCTCTACTTTTATTAGAGGTTTCATACAAATTTTGAAGATTCTGCCAAGTGGTGAATGGATCATCCCCAATTTGAACTTCCAGAAACATCTCATCCATGGCAAAAAGATTAATGAGCATGGAAGCTTCTCGATTCTCCGCATTGTACTTTTCTTGAGCATCTACATTGATTGCAAGATTTATTTTCCCAATACCAATATGCCCAAACACTAGTACTTAAAATTGCAAGCATCCATTGTTTGCATGTATTAAAATTTCACCTGTTAAATTTTTGACTACCCTCAAACACAATATTGCACAAAGTCACTCTGATTAGATTTCCAATCCATTTTTTATCCCAATTAGTGTTAATAGGAAAAATATTGGAAACAATATCTATGGAGCGAATTATCAAATTCATTATACAACAAATTAAAAATAATGGTTGTATAATAAATTAAAAATAACTTCTTAAAAAAATTGCATTGATAGGGTATGATGGTTAGAGGCTTCTTAAATCGATGGATTTCAATAATCTGTATAGTATGGTGTGGTGGAGGCCACTATCAAATCAACGGTAGTAAGGTGGAAAAACTTCATATGATGGATTAAAAAATTGTATGGTAGATCCTTCATGTCAAATCCATGCCAATTCTTCTTTGTACGATGGCTCTTAAATTGAGTATGATGGCTGCAAATTGGTATGGCTTGCAGATTTCTACTAATGAATTTATATGACAACTATGTTAGCTTTGTTGAAAAAAATATTTTGGTTTCTCAAATCATCACAGAATAGTCCAGTCCCTAGGCTTTCATCCTCTTCTAGCATTAGTTTCTTTTAACTTAGCTACGATACCATATCAGAAATTGAAAAGAAGAAACCATATACATTAGAAGAGCAATTCAACCAAAATCATAACATGTCTTCTTACATTTATACAAGTGGAGAGAGGAAAACATTATGTATTCTCTTCCCAATTATTTATTATTAATTCTAAAATACTATAATGTACTATGTATTTATGTAAAATAAATGTTAATTACTAAAGAATGAGCATTATCATTAATTACACTAACAAATTTCCAAGTTAACTACCATTTAAGTCTCATGTCTAGTCGATTTAGATGTATTGTAGTGTGTGTTTCACTTAGTAATTCCTTTGAATAATATTTAGATGTGTTGTATTTGCACTTTGAATAATATTTAGATATATTGTATTTTCACTTAATGGAGCTTCACTCTAAAAATGCAAAGCATTCAAACTTGTTAATTGTATGTATTTTGAGGTGTTGTTTCTCAACTAATGCCAATTCAAATGTTGGCATACCTAATGGATATAGGATAATGATAGTCTTTGTACAAATCAGTAAAAACTAAGGCCAAATCCTACACTAAACATAGAGATAAAATATTATATTTGAAATCCACTGTTAGCATATTTATAGGATAATGATAGTCTTTGTGCAAATCACTTAAAACTAAGGTCAAATCTTACACTAGATACAGAGATAAAATATTATATTTGATTTTAGGTGTGTTAAATTTCAAAGTAAAAGAGAAAAGAAACATTATATATTATGAAGGTTTTCAAAATTGAATGATCTCATTCTTTATTTTTTTAATAGTATCACACAATACAAAACATTTTATTATCCAATTTTTATATAATTATCTTTACTAATTGTAATGAATGAGCACCTTTTAATTAATTTATATTCATAGATTTTTATTCTAGTTAATCACACTACATGGAAATTGTGTCAAGTCTTATTTCATCAAGCTTACATGCAAGAATCAAGCTTACATGCAAGAGATCTCTATTATTTTTCTAATTTTAATTAATTTGTATTCATAGATCTTTATCTTAGCTGATCACACTACATGGAAATTGTGTCAAGTCTTTATTTCATCAAGCTTGAGATCTCTATTATTTTTCTAATTTTATTAAGCTTAAATATGTTTAAATGTTAACCTGGAAATTAATATACAATTCCAATATCCGTCTTAATGTGATTTTGTTTTCTTTCACGAGCATTTATGTGAACCTTCAAATTTGTCCTTGCTTAACATTGTAGTGAAAACATGCGTTGTTGACCTTGAGGCATATATTAAATAGATTCAATCTCCTTGTTTTACATTTGCTCTTTGATCTAGTGGCGATAAAGTTAAATTTTCTTGGTTTTGTTATGAAACAATGGATTCTTTATAGGTTGGTTAACACTTGGATCATCACAAAATAAAGGTATGGCCCAAATTTTTTGTAGCTTTAAATTGCCAATTCTATTTATTCACAATATACATTGAACTATATTGTACCCTACATGTGGAGGACAATGTAATGGTTGATTAGTTTTTGTTTTCTCATTAATTTGATCCTATGTTAATGATAAAATAAATATGGCAGATTTTTTTTCATATATATAACTTGTTCAATTTGAATTCATTTGAACAATTAATTGAAAATTTATTATTGGTAAATTTAAGGATATAATGCAATGTTCTTTCTACCTATTTTAATATTCTTTTTGCAACCTTTTAATAAATAACTATGTGAAAGTTATAAATTTTAATATAATGACAACTAGTTAGTGGTATAATATATGAGATTCACATGTGTTTCCTCCTAGAAGGTTATGGGTTTAAATTCAAAGGGGGTAGGGTATGTATACCTCCATAGGCTTTAGCAGTCAAATCACTGTGCAGAGGGGGTCCCTTGTCTCACAAACAAGGGGGTCTCATACACCAATTTGGTGTTTGGCTTGACTGTGACCCTAAAACTAGATTATTATTATTATATAATGTTGCATCCATTCGATATGAGATGTCATTGACTTTGGTTCTTCATGAGTTGATAACTCTATACCTAGTTCAATAGGAATTTCTCATACTTAGTATGGGTATGGACATAAGGATGTTGTGTATTTTTTTGGTTATATCTTACTCTTCAATAATAAAAAAATAGTGCTAAATTCTGCATTCAAAAAGCTTCTTGCAAGACAACTTTTAACTTTTAAGTAGTTTTTGAGAATGTGTGTTTCCACAATTTGTCATATTGTTCAAGCGATTTCTGGATAATCACTGTGTGTGAGTGTGTTGAAACGTCCTAAACACTCACACATAGTGATTATCCAAAAATCGTTTTAAGTAGTTTTTTCAGTCATATTTCTCAATTTGGTTGACATCTTGTTCTAAAATCCCATTGAATGTCAAATCTCTTTCAAGTGTTCCTATTACTATTTCTCAAGGGAGATCACTTCTCAACATTAAATATGGTGCTAATAATTATCATAAGAAGCTCACAAAGTCACAAATTCATAATTACTCTAATACCATGTTAATTTTCAAAGTACCCAGTGAAAAGAAAAAACACACATGATAAAATATTTTATACTATTTGTGTCATTCCTTTACGAGAACTCATTTGATACAAAATTTTAATGATATAATTTTATCTAATTGCGACACATGCAATTTTAGTTTGTTTTTATGTATTGAACATTATTCTAATTAATTATGTTGTGTTATTTCATCAAAATTACATAAAATAAATCTACACAATTGCTTTTAAACCTCATTTTCAATATAAACATGTTTAAGATGTTAATGAAACATTGCTAATGCCACAATAGTGTACACACTAAACATTAATTTCTAATAAGGTGGTGTTCTATAAGCTAGTTCAAGAAAATGGTTTAATTTTTATTTTAGTAGAGCATGCAAACACATATATAAAAAGATCACAATCTATCAATTATTGGAATATCTTACAAGAATAGGGTAGCCCATAACGCTTTGTCAAGGTATTTGTTATGTTTGTTGCACTAAACAAACACATGTCTAAGGCTATTCACCATGAAGCATATAAGTGTGAAGTAAACATTATTTATCTGGTTATAAGTAAATTTTATTTTATATTTAAGTTAATGATTTTATAATGCTAGAATATTGAGGTTTGTATATTTTATTCAATGATTTGATACTAAAAGTGATGTTCTTAAACACAACTTTTTTAACATAGTTACCAATTTGACGATAACGGTTCAAATTTTTCATTTTTTTAGATGTCACATTTAGTCGTTTTTATCTCCGTTTCAAAAATTTACCCTATTGATATCAACTTTTTTACTTTTTTTTTTAAGATAGTTTTTTGACATTTTGAATTTACATAATCTTAAAATATCATTTTTTATTTTTTTTTAAATTAAAACTGAACATTTTCATTATATACTTAAAATTGTTATAACAAAGTGACAACCATTACAAAGTGTCTTCAAAAATTTTCCTCAAAATTTTTCGTACTTCTATATAGCTAAAAACATAATAATAATAAAAAAAATCACTAACCAAGAATTTTCTAGGTCTTCTTGCAAGTAGCATGCATAACAAACTGACATAAGATACACATGACACGTAAAAACATTCATATTGATACTCTATTGCACGTTGTTCTGATTTGCTTTCTCCTCGCCAGATTGATGGTTACCCTCGCCTTCGATTTCTATAAAGTCCTGGTTCTGAAACATAGTTTCTGCTTCTACTCCCCCACTTTGGATTGAACTGGAAATGTTTGCATTATGTGAAAAGCTGGACTGCTCTAACTCTGTTACCTTAGAATTGATTACCATGATTGCACTGCTGTTGGCCTGTGCAATTTCCTATTGCTACGAAAAATCGCTTAAACTCCCTTACGTCCTCGTCTTCCATTGCTTCCCCCACCGCTTGCCTTTTCCACACAGAGATACAGAACATAGACTCGCTTGTTCTGAGTTCGACCCCTAGGCTTGGAGGGAAACCTAAAATTCCTATAGTTCCTTGGCTTCCATGCATGCATAAGGTCACTGTTATCACATATCAGATTAGATCATTCCCTTCCTCGACCAAGGCGACCATATAAAACCGTGAGAGTTTCCATGAAGTCCCAGACATCAATGCCAGTTGTCTTCAATCTTTCCCATGAATATTTAACAGAGCACAACCCAAAAGGGCCTGATCTAACACACTAGTCAGATTTACAAGAGGTTCTGGAGGAGTACCAAAGTTCCAACCTTTCTAGGACCACGAAGAATTATCCCACTCTGAAATGTCGTTAAGAAAATGCAAGTTCCGCCCCTCCATCCATATTCACAGTGGAGCTAAGTCCTTTCTGTTTTTAAAGGAATTCCCACCATTTATACCATTTTCCCAGATCCTCACTTTCTCCCGATTTCCCAGAGACCAAGTTAGATTGAACTGGATTAAAGGGATAGCCACTTTCATAAGCTTGAAGATTTGAGACCCTTTCTGACATTTTAAATGATTTTCCACACATCTTAATATTTAACCTGTGAAATACTTTTTCCACCAATCCGGAGAATCAAAGATCATCATCTAGAGTAGCTTTGCTCCAAGGGCCATATTCATCAAGGCTGGATCTCTAATGCCCAATCCGCCCCTATCTTTTGGACTTATTACTATCTTCCAGTTCACTAAATGGTATTTCTCGGTATTAGATTCGCCTCCCTGCCATAAAAACTTCCTAATATTCAAAGAAACTTGATTCATAATGTTAGACGGGGCTAATAAAGCTGAACATTGTTATAATGGGAGAGAGGAGATTACCGATTTGATGAGAATGACCCTACCAGCAGAGTTGAGCCATTGTGATCCCCACAGTCCAAACTTGATTGTGATCTTGTCCAATATACTTGCCCAGGCTTGAGCAAATGGGCCTTTAATCGAGATTGGGATTCCAAGGTAGCGAAAGAAGGACCATTCCTCTATCAACTAGATTAGAGTGCCAACCATAGATCTGACATTTCCTCATGTTGATTGCTCCTCTAGAGGCATCTAAAAAAGCATCTAGAATTCATTTAAATTTATTAGAAATGATGAGAGATGCCCCTCCCATCAATAACGTGTCATCTGCAAATTGAAAGTGCTTTATGCTCTTGGTGACTTTGACAATCTAGATCCCTAGAATAATACCTACAAATCTCTCCGATTCCAATTTGCGACGAAGAGCTTCAACCATGATAATGCACAATAAGGGAGAGAGAGGGCATCCTTGCCTCAAAGCCTATTGCATTGGAAGAATGATGTTGGCCGATCATTAACTAGAGGGGCTATCTAGGGGGAGTTGATACAAGATGCTATCCAACAAAAAAAATTAGTATTAAGACCAAACTTAACCAAAACCTTGAATAGAAAGGAATTCTTTACTCGATCGGAGGCATTGTCCATGTATAGTTTAAACAATGTTACCAACTTAATGAGAACCGAGGGTCCAAAGAGATTTTTTTAATGTAAATTTATTAAAAAATTAATTAATTAATTTTTTAGCTAGCACCACTTTTGATTTAGGAGTCAATTTCAAGGTTTTTTTTGGGCAATGGTATCTATTGTCAATGCCACAATGCTAATCAAGTCATAGTTTTAATGCCAAAAATAATGTTGGTGCTAATAGTAGCATCAGTTTTCGATTCAAGGGTAAATTTTAATGTTTGGTCATCTTGTCAAGACTGCGATTTCAAACAAGTCGCAATTTTAGCCACCCCCCCAAAAAAGGGTGCTACCGGTAACGCCACTTTTTGATTCTGTAACACACCCACGGTGAGGGTGCCAAAATTTCTCTCTTCTTAGGAGAATCAAAACCCGCATTCGAGGTTTCTATCCCATTATGCTATTTTATAGCTTTCCAGCCATGGTCTCCATGCTTTGAACCGAGCTCGGAGCTGACAGGTAGCCTCTCCCAAGTTATTCGGATTCTTCCATCCATCTATACTCGCATATGACTGTGGGCTATGACCAGACGACAATACAACAGGTGCCAAGACAACCACCACGCGAATCCTCCAGAGTGGAAAATCTCCGAAGTTCACAATCTAACGCCACGTGTCCTCAGAGATTTTGACGATCCTGATTGATTTCAGGACTTTGGCGTTTGGGAGTTTCAAATGCTCCCAAGGATTTTCTCCTCGAAGTACTCCATACCCAGAGTTACAGATCGAACGCCATGCGTCCCTTGTGATCGACAGTTATAATTGACTTCGAGACTTCGACGTTTGGGAGTTTCGAACACTCCAATGCTTTTTTCCTCTGAAGTACTCCATACTCAGAGTTACAGATCGAGCGCCACGAGTCTTCCCCGATCAACGATTGTGATCTACTTCGAGACTTCACCGTTCGGGAGTTTCGAACACTCCAATGCCTTTCTCCTCTGAATTACTCTGTACCTGGAGTTACAGATCGATCACCACGCGTCTTCCCTGAATTACAACTGTGATCTACTTCAGGACTTCAGCGTTCAGGAGTTTTGAACACTCCAACGCCTTTCTCCTCTGAAGTACTCCATACCCGAAGTTACAGATCGAGCACCATGCATCTTCCCCGATCAACGACTGTGATCTACTTCGGAACTTTGACGTTTGGGAGTTCTTAACTCGCGTGACCCCACTTTCCTCCAAAGTGGCTATCTTCTAAAATGGAAGATCTGCTAACACCTATCCTCGGCTGTAGGACGACTCAGATGAACTCCAGCTCTCTGACCTTCAAAATTTTTTGTCCAACACATCCCCTTTTCTCTCAGAGTGACTTCATCCGAAATGGAAGATATTCGGCCACGTGTCCCTTCCAACGCACGACTGGGATGAATTCGGGACTCCGACCTTCAAAAATTCTTGTGTCTTCACACTTCGGTCCTCCCAGAGTGACTTCTCTCTGGAGTGCAAGATTTGATGACACTTGTCCCTTTGGCTTGGATAGCTCAGATCTACTTCGGCGCTTCGACTCTTCGAGAGTTTTGAGATGCAAGCTCCTCTTTTCTCCTGGAGTCGATCAGCGTCGGGCTAACCACAAACTCAATTTGACGGTTCGAGGGTATCTACGCGACCCCAGAGATCTACAGCTCGTAACTTTCGTTTAAGGGTCCCTTGGGTCCTAGTGTGTGCCACTCCGAGAGGGACACCTGTCAACCCCGTCACTCGACACATGGGCTCCCACATGATCTTGATGTTAATACTCGCGTCCCCACGATCGAACGGTTGTGAGGGATCCTGAAGGATCCTTAGATCCACGGTCGACATCAACTTTGGGACTTCGGGACTTCGAGGGTTTTGGTGTTACCAAACCTCTATCCTCCCGAAGTGGTCAACGCTGGGCTGAATATAACGTAGATCCGACGGTCGACATAGTTCCCGGGCATCTACAGATCTATGACCCAGATTTACTTTGGGACTTCGCGACATCGGGGGTTTTGGTGTTACCAAACCTTTGTCCTCTCGAAGTGGTCAATGCCAGGCTAACTATAACGTAGATCCGACGATCGTGAAGAACTTCGGCTCCTCCCGAACTAATCTCATCCATTCGTCTTTCAAACGAAAGGATCTCTCCTTTAGGGGCTTGAAACTCACTATTCTACCTGAGTTCTGTCAGCTCCTTAAATAATTAAGTATTTTGCACTAATTCTCCCGAACTTAGCACTTAGAGAAATCCTCCACGCACCTCTTACACTCATCTATCAACTATAGAACTTAAGTGGGGGGGTTATCGATCTTTTCCGCCTCACATAGGCTCTGTGCACACATGCACTGCCTCTCCTGAACTTGACCGACCCCTTCCTTCAGAACGACTGGGAGTGTTAGCATGCACACGTGAGACTGTGCCCAAAGTCAATAATTCATAGTTCATTTATTTTGACTTGAGCCACCATAGGGCTCAGTCATTTACGTGTATAGACCAGAGAATTTCTTATTTTCTTAAATACACAATTAGGCAGAATTGAAGGGATACAATATAACCATTAAGCAACATGTCCATCCCTGCAACATTCATAGAATATCCAACCTTAATTCACAATACATAGGATATAAGATTACTTATCTATTATAGGTCCTGGCCAACTAACTGACTGTGGGTGTTCATACTTCCACCCAATCATAGGCTCAGAGGCATTCATTCTTAGCACTCTGGCCAACCCCTGTGCCAAGCCATGATATCACCAGGGAATTTATGTCAATTTTCATTGATCCTTTCTCTTTCGCATCTTCTGTGAGGTTTATCAGATGCTTCCTCAACATCAAGATCGTGGTCTTCTGCTCAAGTCCCATTCTCTGCATACTCTCAGAGATCTCATTCTCTGTCACGACCTCAACAAGGTTTATCACATGCTTTCTCTGCATCAAGCGCGTGGCCTTCGACTCATTCTCTACTGCTCGAATGTTCCTCGCATTCTCCACTCTTCTTTTCATATCCTCTTGCATGCCTTGCACGAACATTCCTCCTATTGTGTTCCTTCCGTCAGAAAGAAACCTCGGGTCCATTTTGGGTCCACAGGGCCCTGTGGTACTTTGGGTTGACCTTCTACAGCTAGAACATGCTTCCATTCATGGGGGCAGTTGAGGGTTCAACCAACGATCCTTTTCTTATTAACTGTTCTCTTATCGTTCTCACATTCTTACCTCTAGTGATATCATGGCTAGTACTTTCAAGGCTTCACCCCCACAGTCAGTTATTTGACAATTAAACAATAATAAATTTACACTGTTCCCATGCCACAACATGGTAATCCTAATTAATGATTAATTACAAGTTGGGGGAAACATGGGTGTTACAATTCCCTCCCCCTTAAAAAGGAACACCGTCCTCAGTGTTCTTTCTCAGTAACACCTGCCATGCCTTTCTCATTCAGCCACTTCAGAAGTCTTGACCTTTTTTCTGGGTTAGGTCCTTTTTCAGACTCTTAATCTTCGTTAACTGCTTTAAAAAATTCTTGGACAACAAGCACATTAATCATAGTCTCATGCGAAAACATTTTACTGTTGCATACAATTTCTAGGAAAATTTCATAATCTAGCACAATACTTATCTACGTAGTTTGTGGATTTGTATCCACATGGATTTCTTGTTATCCAGGATCACTATTTTTCGTTGACATACCCATTGTGTGCATGATCCCAATCAATAGTTTACAAGAACTATCAGAGTCTCCTCTTCCTTGCGATCACTCACCCTCCAGGCCCAGGCTTAGGCATCCCCTTCTCTGTTATACAGTTCTTTGGGCTATCTGTCTTGCCTTGCCAAGGTTTTCTTGCACAGGAATAATCCCAGAGACTTTATCGAGCCTTATAGTCAAGGCATCCCTCAGACTTGCTCTGATAAGGCGTCCCTCCGGCTTGTGTTTCCTCAACACAACGTATTCCAGGCGATCATGTCTTACCACGAGGTTCTCATGGCTCAACAATAGCCATTTTTCATGCTTTTCGGCATGACGGCCTTCATCTGTCCTTTCTGGACATATATTTTCTTTTCACCTGTATCACATGCATACAAAATTCATGAGGCATCATCACAATTCTAAATTTCAGAATTTTATTGCAAATTTGTCACCCACAAATTTTTCAATTTCTTCATTTATTTTCATATCTGTTCCGCACAAAACCAGATTCACAAGCATGGGACTTTCCTCCCCATATCATTTTAGCTCAATAGGAAATTTTGGTCTTCCTTATGGGCTTACAATCACTGCCATATCCAAGACCCCTTTGCTTCCTGCACTTTCAACTTCAATCAACTAAACAAATTGTTAGTTTCCCATGCACATATATTTTCACTGCACCTTTATATTGTCATCACAAACAATTATTAAATTGTGCATGCTAACAATCAAATCACTTTTATCTATTCGATGATACAAAGAAAAAGGGAAATTTCATTCCTTACACATGCATCAGTTTATTATATCAACTTTTCAAAATGAAATTCATATATCAATTGAATTTAATGAATGTGCCAACATTCATGGCCACATTCATACCTAATGCACCCTTGCATCGATATCAGGTTATCACTTTTCAGGTTAGGCACTCTTGCCAAGGTGTGTTTGAATTCAACCAACTTATTACCATATGGATTCTTTGTCCATATTTATTATTTTAGAAGATTCATATTTTCTGCTCTGAATTGATCATAGCCCTAAAATTGTCATTCATGAAACTCCAGGTTTCACATGAATGCCTTTGAGAATTCCTTTGACATCCATAGAATGTACGTAAAATTTTCGGAAGGTCCTCCTTTCATGAAAACATGCATTTCCTCGAGCAATTCCATGCAATGTGCTAGCTATGAGCACCTTTATTCCCTTAGAACCAGTCCTCACGACCACAGTATAACGCAAAGTGTTAAACTCTATCTTCCTTGACTGGCCCGGAGGAACTCCATTTTCTCTCCATGCAACCAAAAGTTGTGACCTCATCTCTATTATTTTCAGGCGCTACCCTTTCAACTTTCGTGTCCGGGCGCTATGATCCTAGCTAAAACCCTTTTCTGCGGTTCGACAATGTAGATCTGTCTTCCCCCAGATCCAACGACTGCAAGGGATTGTGAAACCTCAACTATCTCGCGGTTTAATTCTCCTTCTGATCTCCGCAATGAATACGAGTCATTCTATCTATGATCGGATCCCAAACTCAAAACAACGTTATATTAAATTTAAATTACGGGTATAGGTATCGATGTTAACCCGTGTGCATATGCAATCTCCACAATGATCACGAGCCGTCGATCTTATCCCTCGATCGATTTTAACCACACGATTTCTAGATAATAATAATAATGCCAACACATAAGTGTTTGACCGAGAATTTAGGTTGAAACAAAGCTTTGATGTGCTAAACTCAACCATAGAACCCAATCACAGTACGAGTTTTACGTGACATTAATGCGTGGGTTCCTTGCAGGTTCTCCCACCAATCGTTCGCAGATTGACAGTTCACATCGATTGTGAGATCCCAATATGATCGCTCTTTATCGGAGAGTTCAATCTCAACAATCTAAAAAGTGCTTGCCGAAATATTTTAATCGTGGTCGTTGATTCTCTGCCCCGACGAGATCAACGATGTTGGTCGATTGTAGGCCGTGAACTAGCATGCCCCTTAATTTCACCTTCGCGCTCTGCAATGATTCCCAACCATCGATCTTTGTTCACAAATCGACGGTTCACAGTGATTACGGGGCCCAATCTGGAAAATGTTCACCCGACTTTGTCTAATCGTGGTTGTTGATATTCCACCCCGATGATATCAACGACGTTGGTTGATTGCGGACCATGCACTAGCCCATCCATTAATTTCACCTTCGCGCTCCACAATGATTCCCAACCATCGATCTCTGTTAACAGATCGACAGTTCATAGTGATTGCGGGGCCCAATATGGAAAGTGTTTGCTCGACTCTGTCTAATCATGGTTGTTGATCTTCCACCCCGACGAGATCAACGACGTTGGTTGATTGTGGGCCGTGAACTAGCACATCCGTTAATTTCACCTTCGCGCTCCACAATGATCCTCGACCGTCGATCTAATTGAACGAATGGTGTTTGATCCGTTAACTCCAATGGATAGTGAAGTCGTTTTGACTACTGCGATCGGTGTTCCCTCCGATGAGTGGCTCACATTCATCTCCTTTGTCAGGTTCTTGAGTTTCCTGATTCGATAAGGGTTTTCTTCTTGAGTCATACTCTACTTGGGTATCCAAGGCATACAACTGGATTTTCTTAACATGGCTTCAACCAATCCTATTCAATCAAACATACTCATTTATTCATTCATTAGTCTTCTATTCATTACATGATGCTTTCAAAATGTAATCCATGATTCTTATATATATATATATATATATATATATATATATAAGCTTGTAGCTCACTCCTTAGTTTCTCAACAATTATTAAGGTTGTGACTTTGACTTCCTAACAGAGTTTTCACACAGTTCTTCCACAGGGAACTCCCTCAGCATGCAACTTCCTTATTGCACTTCCATCACTATCTGTGACGGCCTCAACCTTGAGTTATCTTTAGTTGTTTACCAAATATTCCATAAGGAATATAAACATGCATCTTTGTCATGCACCCAAATTATGTATCTATACACATTTTGGTTTTGTTAACTTACATCCATCATGTACTTAACCATATGCATAATCAAAAGTCTGTGTGTCGCTGCCATGTGTATATTTCACAACCTACATACATCTCTATTGTAAAATTAGTCAACTTAACTCATGATTGTTCAAACTCATTCTTTTGTGATCCTCAAGGCATAATTATTTTCCTCTTATCCTGACACAGACCATCCTTGCTCATTTACTCTTTCATTTACTTATACTCATATTTCTTGAGGGAATGGAGCGCATTCCTCCTTAAGCTATCATTCAAAACAAAACTTTCATGACTTTTTAAAAATGGAGTCAATCATGCGTCTATGGTATTCACTTAATCTTGGCAAGTGCAATTCTTGCCTTACATATCACTCATCAAGGCAACCATATTGTGCCTTTAGTATACATATATCCTTACATCATACATGTGCATCACTTTCATATTTAATATCATTCATACCTAACTGGTACTACTATCATGCTTCATATCAAGAAGCTTCACAATACATTAAATACATGTACTCAAGCATAAACACCCACAAACCTAACCAAACATTCATCATGTAAGCTCATTGCTTACACCCTTTCCATGTCATGCATTCACATGGGCATCTCAGACTTCCAGATCCCCCTTCAAGGATATTGCTGCCATCCTTATGAAAATCCTCATAGGGATAGTCAACGATGAGTTTCCCTCTTAGTTGAAAACTTGCAGTCATTCACACAACATTCACATGGAAGTTGAATCAAACATAGTCATAACTAGGTTCTCTTTTTATTATACGATAACAACTATCAAGAAAAATATCTTGCCTCAAGCTCCCTGGAACATTACCGAAATTATAAATACAATATGGGTATTTCTAACCATGCCCAAGGTAACAGAATCAACCAATTTAGCTTCCAACTATATCTATATGGCTACCATCCACCACTAGATGTCAATCTGACCCATTTTCTTCTAGAAGTGCCTCAACACTTCCTTTACCACATTCAGGATCAACATTTAGTCAACCATTTTATCTTAATTTTAACAATTTAATGTCTAATACCATTTGGAATATTCCCTTAGATCCCAAATGCAGTTTCAAATTATGTTACTTACTGAGTATCCTAGTTAAAAAAATCAGAGTATCTTTAGGTCAAGATCGGTCTTGACCATTACACCTAGAATTCTTCCTTCTCTTCAACACACTCATGGACTGAGGCCACTCTCCTCCTCCCACAAGAACTCTGGAAGATTAGTTTCCTATCCACCAAGCAAGGGAGGCTGCTCTGATTTCTCACTCAATCACTCTATATTTCTACATCTCTGTTTATCAGCTTGATTAGAAAAACCATGTCCATCAATTCCTGTATCTAGAAGCAAAATTCGTTTCTCAGTTCACTTTGAAACCCAAGAGTTGTGCATGCTCTCCCTTTTCAGGGAATTGTAACCAAACTCATTCCTCTCTTCAATAGAGGTTTTCTAAGCCTCTTAGGAATGAGGTAATATAGGGTGCTACCCCTTAAATTTCTCCAGAAATATTTTCATACGACTTGTGCATGAGCCCAAGCAGGCCAAGTGTTGTGGTCGTGCTCTGATACCAATTTGTAACACACCCATGGTGGGAGCACCAAAATTTATCTCTTCTTAGGAGAATCAAAACCCCCATTTGAGGTTTCTATCCCATTATGTTATTTCATAACTTTCCAACCACGGTCTCCATGCTATGTATCGAGCTCAGAGTTGACAGGTAGCCTCTCCCAAGTTCTTCGGGTTCTTCCATCCATATATACTCGCATATGACCGCGAGCTATGACCAGACGCCAAGACAACCATCACGCGAATCCTCCATAGTGGAAAATCTACGAATTTCACAATCTGACACCATGTGTCCTCAGATATTTTCATGGCTCTGATTGACTTCGGGACTTCGGCATTCGGGATTTTCGAACACTCCCAAGGATTTTCTCCCCGAAGTACTCCGTACCCAGAGTTATAGATTGAGCACCACGCACCCCTTGTGATCAATAGTTATAATTTACTTCGGGACTTCGACGTTCGGGAGTTTTGAACACTTTAATGCCTTTTTCCTCTGAAGTAATCCGTACCCGGAGTTATAGATCGAGCGCCACTCATCTTCCCCAATCAATGATTGTGATCTACTTCGAGACTTCGGTGTTTGGGAGTTTCGAACACTCCAATGTATTTCTCCTTTGAAGTACTCTGTACCCGGAGTTATAGATCGAGTGCCACACATCTTCCCCGATCAACGACTATGATGTACTTCGGTACTTTGACGTTTGGGAGTTTTGAACACTTCAATGCCTTTCTCCTTTGAATTACTCCATACCCAGAGTTACATATTGAGCACCACACATCTTCCCTGATCAACGACTGTGATCTACTTCGAGACTTCGACGTTTGGGAGTCCTTAACTCACGTGACCCCACTTTCCTCCGAAGTGGCTATCTTCCAAAATGGAAGATCTGCTGACACCTGTCGTCAGTTGTCGGACGGCTTAGATGAACTCCAACTCTTCGACCTTCAAAATTTCTTGTCCAACACATCCCCTTTTCACCCAGAGTGACTTCTCCGAAATGACAGATCTTCTACCACATGTCCCTTCCAACGGACGACTAGGATGACTTCGGGACTCCGACCTTCAAAAATTATTATGTTTTCACACTTCGGTCCTATCGAAGTGACTTCTCTCTGGAGTGCAGGATCTGATGACACTTGTCCCTCTGGCTTGGATGACTCACATCTACTTCGGCTCTTCGGGAGTTTTGTGATGCAAGCTCCTCTTTTCTCCTGGAGTCGATCAACGTCGGGCTGACCATGACGTTAATCTGACGGTTCAAGGGTATCTACGCGATCCCAGAGATCTATGGCTTGTAACTTCTGTTTAAGGGTCCCTTGGGTCCCACTGAATGCTACTCCAAGAGGGACACCTGACAACCTCATCACTTGACACATGGGATCCCACATGATCTCGACGTTAATACTCGCATCCCCATGATCAAACAATCGTGAGGGATCCTAAAGGATCCTTAGATCCGTGGTCCACATAAACTTATAGACTTCAGGACTTCGAGACTTCGGGGGTTTTAGTGTTACCAAAATTTTGTCCTCCTGAAGTGGTCAACATTGGGCTGACTATAACGTAGATCCGATGGTCGAGATAGTTTCCGGGCATCTACAAATCTACGACCTAGATTTATTTCGGGACTTCGAGGGTTTTGGTGTTACCAAACCTCTGTCCTCCCGAATTGGTCAATGCTGGGCTGACTATAACATAGATCCGATGATTGTGAAGAAATTCGGCTCTTCCCGAACTAATCTCATCCATTTGTATTTCAACTGAAAGGATCTCTCCTTTAGGGGCTTGAAACTCGCTATTCTACCTGAGTTTTGTCATCTCCTTAAATACATAAGTATTTTGCGCTAATTATCTTGAACTTAACGCTTAGATAAATCCTCCACGTACCTCTTACGCTCATCTATCAACTCTAGAAATTAAGGAGGGGGGTTCTTGATATCTTCTTGCCTCCCAGAGGCTCTGTTCACTCATGTGCTACCTCTCCTGAGCTTCACCGACCCCTTCCTTCAGAACGACTGGGAGTGTCGGCATGCACACGTGGGGCTCTGCCCAAAGTCAACAATTCACATTTCATTTATTTTAACTTGAGCCACCATAGGGCTCATTCATTTACGTGTACAAGCCAGATAATTTCTTATTTTCTTAAATACACAATTAGGCAGAATTGAAGGGATACAATATAACCATTAAGCAACATGTCCATCCCTGCAAAATTCATAGAATATCCAACCTTGATTCACAGTTACCACTCAAATACACATGATATAAGATTACTTATCTATTACAGGTGGTGGCCACCTAACTGACTGTGGGTGTTCGTCCTTCCACCCAACCATAGGCTCATATGCATTCATTCTTAGCACTTTGGCCACCCCTGTGCCAAGCCATGATATCACTAGGGAATTTATTCCAATTCTCATCGATCCTTTCTCTTTCGCATCTTTTGCGAGGTTTATCAGATGCTTCCTCAACATCAAGCTCGTGACCTTCTGGTAAGGTCCCTTTCTCTACATACTCTCATAGATCTCCATCTCTATCACGACCTCGGCAAGGTTTATCAGATGATTTATCCACATCAAGCTCGTGGCCTTCGACTTGTTTTATGTTGTTCGAATGTTCCTCACATTCTCCACTCTTCTCTTCATATCTTCTTGCATGCCTTGCATGCACATTCCTCCAATCTTGTTCCTTATGTCAGAAAGAAACCCCAAGTCCGTTATAGGTCTGGAGGACCCTGTGTTACTTCGAGATGACCTTCTACAGCTAGACCATGCTTCCATTCATGGGGGTGGTTGAGGGTTCAACCACCAGTCCTTTTCTTATTAACTATTCTCTTATCGTTCTCACATTCTTACCTCTAGTGATATCATGGCTAGTACTCTCAAGGCTTCACCCCCAAATTCATTTATTTGGAAATTAAACAACAATACATTTACATTGTTCCCATGTCACAACATGGTAATCCTAATTAATGATTAATTACAAGTTGGAGGAAACAAGGGTGTTATAGATTCGAAGGTAAAAATGCGACCTCTAAAAAAATGAGAACTTTGGAGAGTTCTCGTTAAATTGGTAACTTTATTTTTTAATTACCATCGCTTTTTCTTTTGCCATAAAATTTGAATGTATTGCTTCTTGCACCAAAACAATGTTGTCTATAATTTGTCTATTTTTCATGAAACCGCCTTGATTATTTGAGATGAGTTTTGGTATTAGTTTCTTCAATTAGTACCCCTCCATGATTTTTTTCAAGATTTTATATGAGACATTGCAAAGAGAAATGGGGTGAAACCTGCTAAAGGAAGATGAGTTGGAATCTTTTGGTATTAGTCCCATGAAAAAGGAGTTTGTACTCCCTCCCTATTTGCTAATTTTTTGAGCATACAATAACATTCTTTTCATATCTCGCTTGATTATATCACAGAAAAATCTATAGAAGGAGATTGAAAACCTATCTGGGCCAAAGGCTTTGTTAGGGTCAAGACTCCAAATCACCTTTTTGATTTCTTATTCTTCTATTGGCTGATTAAGATAACCATTTTATAGGTTGGAGATGAATGCTGGAATGTGGTCAAGTAACTCACCCTATTGACCTTGGTCAGGATGAGTTTATTGCTTGTATAATAAACTAAAATGGCGATACACTTCTTTTTTTATCTCTTCAAATTCAATTTTTTTGGTTCCATCATCCAAAGTAATCTCTTTTACATTATTCTTGTCCAAGCGAGATCTTGCTTGTTTGTGAGATAAGCTAGAATTTTGATCCCTTGCTTTGAGCCATAGACTATGGGACTTAAGGCACCATTGTTCCTACTCATTCCACATAGCTTGCTAAAATTTATTTTTGAGATCGATCTCTTATTGTTGTAGTTGCCTATAAATCTCCTCCTCTTCCATTTTACCTTGTAATTCATGAATCTTCACTCTTATTTCTTGTTTCTCAGTGGAAGAGGAGACATAAAAGTTTTTTACCCAATATTTTAGAGCAAGTTCAGTAAGTTTGATCTTTTACTCCTAGATGTAGACGAGGGTTTTAGGTATCCAAGTTTTCCATACCTCTTTGACCTGATCGATTGTTTCTTAACTATTTACCCAAAATGGATTATACTGAAAGGTAAGGGGGGCATAGTTAGGAAAGTTCTGAAAATAAAGGGATTTAGGTTTATGATAAAAAAATATGGAATAAAGAATCATAGATCTGAATGAATAGTCCTGAAGTAATAAATTGCCATGAAATAAAAACATGTCCAATGTTGTTGTAATGGCCTGGACCCGCTTGTTTTTTGGTCGAAGTAAAATTCCCCTTTACTGGATTAATATCCACTAAGTCCTAGTCCCTTACCAAATCCTCTAAATTTTCTCTAGAAGGGTCTTGGACTATGCAACCCCTCTCTTTTTTGAGTTATGCATTATTGTATTAAAATCACTAGCTATTATACAGTCATGTACAAATTCAGCATTGGACAGGTTCGAGAGGGTCCTCTAACATAGATATTTTTCCATATAACAAACCAACATATAAATATTAAAAACACTAATATATTTCCTAGATTGTGTGATTTTAAATTTCGTCAAAATCCAATTTTGGGTCTCAAAAGAGTATTCCAAACTTACCAGCTAGATTTTAAATTTCAACTTTGAACTCTTGAATTGTTGTCTTAATGCCCGCCATGATTTGAGAACATATATCCATCAGAAACACCACATATAATATATCAAAAGAAATATCTTAAAATTATTTTTTGAATGGCACTTATCTAGTAGCAATATGAGCACCCTATGAAAAGTTATGAACTTTGCAGTCCCGCCGCCGTCACGAAAAACCCCCAAAAATAGATGATATTAAATCAACGATATCTTCACTTCCAGAGCTCCGATTTGGACGATTTTTATTTTGAAATTAGGTGAAATTGTGAGAGGAACTCAGATATGCAATTATTTTTGGAAAATTCATCCCCAGATGCTACATAAATTAGAAAAATCATGTAGCAGTCCACAGAATAAAAAAACCTGTAGAAAATCGCAGCTTTTTCCAAAAAAACCCTGAAAAAACTGTTGAATTTAAATTGCTCATAACTTTACTTCCCGGACTCCGTTTCGGCCGATTTTATTTATTTATTTTTTTTTTCTTCGGTAAATTGGGTATTTTTTCGAGAGGAATTGAAATATCCAATTTGTTTGGCCAAATTCTACACAGAAATTTTCAGATCTGAACCTGAAGTGCGCCGCCCTCTTTTTTCCCTAGAAAAAATCTGCAAAAAAAGAAAAACAATTCTTCCCTTCTTTGGCCAAGGAAAGTGCTTTGATACCAGTTGTTAAGTACCAAATACTTGAATACAAAATACCACAATAGTACTAAATAAACTTGAATACAATCACCACATAAAATATATGAAACAATATAGAAAACCACCACTTTATTATATCAAACTCTTGAGGTAGGGAAACAACATACAATGGATCCTATTATGGAAGGGATCCTCTCCTGTTCACTTTCCTCTTCAAGGAGGCTTCCTTCTATTGAGATACTGATCCAAATACAATATTTTTCTTCATATCCCCTTACATTTCTTTAACCCCTTTATATAGTGCTACCATCACCTAAGAACATTCTAGAGGAGGAATCTTCTAGAAGTAGAACCTTCTAAGAAGCCTTCTTACATTTATTATATCTAACTACCCATTTATTATATCTAACTACTATAGTGGGCCTTATTTAATAATATATTGGACCTATTCTACCTTACATTAAATGGCCTCCACTACCTCTCTAGATACTTAACAAGGAGGTTGGCCAGCTTGACTGGGTTTGGTCATGGAACTAATATATATATTAGCTAGTTTTTCCCAATTTGGGTTTTCTAGGATAAATTTCAAGCATGATTTATGTGTTGCTATGCTCTTGGTTGATTATTTTATTTCTCTCACATGTTTGTTTCCTTTCAAGTGGTATCAGATATTTTAGACCCATCATTCTCTCAACAGTCTTATGCGATCCCACCATGATGTCCTTATTTTTTTATTCCTCTCTCAATGCACATGATGGTTTCCTTCCATATCTTTTTGGAATCGTCTCCTCTGACCCCTCATATAGTGAAACCTCCCTCATTGTCTAAAAAGTTTCCTAGTATTTAGCCTTATTATCCATAAATATTGACTTTGAATCCTTAAAATTTTGTACTTATTCCACGCCCATAGAAGGAAGATATTCCACATTGTTCTTGGGTTCCTTCTTTCCCTCCCTCGATGGATCATTGGTTGGGGCCTTTAAGATTTCTTGTGACGGATTATTTTGGATTTCAATAATGATGGGAATATTTTCAAATATTTGGACTGAAGATGACTCCTACTCATGATGAATCCTGGTTGGTTCCGAGGGGTCTATTTCGAGTGGCTCACACTCCAAATTTCCCTCATTCAGAATGAGTATCATGAATCTATTGCTATCCTTTGAAGCCCCTCCCATGATAGACACACTCTATGGTTTCAAAGAATAACCCTTCTCCCCTCCTGCATTTTTCATTAGCGATGGGACTGGAGCCTTCCTAGACATGGCCTGGTATCTCACCCCCAACTTGACATTTGATTCTTCTTTCTGACCAACCACTCTCCATTGATCTTCTCAATCATTATCCTAGGGTTGGTGAGTCTCTACCTTCTTCAAATTCTTTGCAAAGTGCCTGTATTCATGGCAGAGCTTGCACTTAAAAGGGATTTTCTCATAGTCTAGCTACTATAAGTGCTTCCAATTGTCCAAGGATATCATAACCACCTCAGGGAGACCTTTTTCTAGGTCGACCTCAACACAAATTCAGGCACATGAAAACAAATTTTCTTTCATCTCAACCCGATCCATATATCGTCTTCTAGAATTACTAATACTTCAGAAGGATTCATCACTCTAATAATGTAGAGGGAAATGTGGAAGCCTCACCCACACTAGAACAACATAATGGATATCGTTTTCTGGGTTGAAATATGGAGACCACTTATTCAAATACGTTACCTTGGATCCAAGAAAGTAAGGCCCACTATGGAAGATTAGATCCCGATCCTCCTTGAATTTGAAGAGGAATGCGTAAAACCCTATTGCACAAAAGAACTGGATAAGCTATCATTTGATATGGGGTTTCTAGTTTTTTTGCACCCAAGTTGCCACAGTCTTCGAGGAGGGCCAGATGCCTGTAAAATGGACAATCAATCCTTTATCCACAAAGGATAACACTTTGTGCTTGGTTGTGCTCAGAGGAAGCTTTACTTATGGATTCTCCTCAATCCACTTGAATAATGTAGTAGGATGAGGTTTGAAACAGATGACATACATCATTACCATCACACAAAATGCCAAGGCCTCTTCATCCAGAGGAGAAAGCATCTCCCCCCTATGGGCGCCTCCATTAGTATCTACTAGGTCCACGACCACTTAGGGTTTCTTCCACGCTTTGTTGACTCTTCAAATGTTGTTTTTTCAATATATATATATATATATATATATATATATAT
>ML776651.1:129036-148738 GCA_009831015.1 Picea engelmannii | reverse complement strand
ATATATATATATATATATATATATATATATATGTTTAAAATGTTTATTCATTTTTTTAATTTTTTTAAATGGTGTTTTTTTTCTTGTTTTTTCAATGTTCTTTTTTCTTTTTAACTTAAAATTTATGTCATACATTTTAAATACAATGTAAAATATTGTTTTCACACTTTTTTAGTTTTATTACAACACATAGTTGTTATTTGTTGTTAAATGACACTTTGACAAAAAAAATGATGGGAGAAGCATTGGAAGCATAGAAGTTTGTTGACCTCTATGAGTTTCATGAAGGGGACAAAAGAGCAGATGAAGGTAACCTCAACGAATGGGAACAACATCTACCAATTAAGTTTGAGGATCAGATTGAAGAAATTATTGCTACCAGAATTGGTAAGAAGACTCACCGGAAGGAGTACATGGAATATTTAATCAAGTGGAAGAATCGAGGGGCATAGGATGCATCGTTGGTGACTGAAGATCAGTTAGAACATGTGCATAAATATTCACCTCAACAGTAATATGCACATGATATGGAGCTCATGTTTTTCTTACCAGGGGTGTCTGATGCAAGAGAATCCTTGGGCTCGGGAAATCCGCAACACCCAAAGATATTTCTATTCTTCAAATTAGGAAATAAATCGAATAAGTACTGTGTTAGTGGTCCATTTTATTTAGTCAGTTTTCTATGAATTCAAACTTCTTTTACTCAGGAAACTACTCTTGTGTATGCTGAAAATTATGTCGAAACTCATGTTGAAACACATGCTGAAACTCATATAGAATATGGATTTCGTTGAAAATTTGAATTCCCTCCTATGATAACGGTGTTACAATGCTTGTTGACTTTCCACACTGAAATTAACACATGTTGAGTCTCAGCCACAGTTAGGTCAATATTTTGTGCCAAAAAGGAAAATTGTTGATGCCAAGAAGGAGGCTAACGACCCAAACAATTTTGATAATTGTTCACCTTAGCAATGGAAGGAGAATCAATCTTGATAGAGGGACGAGAGTTTAAAGAGATGGAAGATTGATTCAGTGGGGGTGGGTGAATACTATGGGTTGACATAAAGGAAAAAAGAGGAAACACAGGCGGATTTGGGAAAAAGAACAGAGAGGTATGGTGCCAATGTTCAGAGGTGAAGTCGTCCCATACAGAGTCTGCAACTGCAATCAAAACCGATGAATGTAACCATGGTGGAATCGATTCACATTTATGCTACTATATCAACAAGATTGTAAGCCTGTAATTTGTAATCCAGTTTGAAATAAAATCCTCTGTTCTGAGTTTTAATAAAATTATAGATTTCCTATTGTTTTCCATTTTCTTTATGAATTCTGCTGTGTAATCTGAAGGAAGAACACATCTCTGTTACTGAACATTTTTTTTATAACCTATAAGCTCTGCATCAAAATGATATAGATCTCTGTAACTTTGTGTCCATCTTCTCCTAAAGTATAGTCCAAAAGGCACTAAGAAATCTTGTATCCCTATTTGAGATGATGTTCCTTGGTATCCCAAAGTGCACTCAAACTTTTTCAAAGAACATGCTTTCCAATTATTTTCCTTTGATGGTATTTTTACAAGGCATAAGAATACACATCTTTCTAAACTTGTCAATTACTACAAATATATAGTCGTGTACCTTCCTACTTGTTGGAAAACTGTCAACAAAATCCATGTAAATTCTTTCCCAAGGTTGAGTGAGTACAAGTAAGGGATGGTATAGGCATGCATTTCCTCCTATTACTAGGATTGTTGGTACAACAAAGCATGCATCCTACAATATATTGAGTTACATATTCTTGCATTATGGGCCAATACACCTACATTTGTAAGTCAACAACTATCTTCCCAACACCAAAATGTCCTGCAACCTTGGAGGTGTGAGCCTCTTTGATAATCTGCAATATTTCACCTTTAGGAGCACAAAGTTTGTCTAGCTTGTAGAGTAAATGTAGATTTTAACCTTGTACAATATTTACTGCAAACAAAATTTTAGTAAAAGAACAGAAAAGATACAATGGAAAATACAAACATTACACAAAGATTTTTCCCCTGGAAACCCAAACCGGGAAAACCAACATATTCTATATTCATTCATAGTATTACATTGTTTACAATACAATATACATATAGGATCCACCGGCATCCAAAACCCTAACCCAATAACCTAGATTAGTCAACAACCCTAATTCCTTAACTGGAAATAGAAAAACATCGACAAAGAAACCATGTGCCGAAAAACCACCTAAATATGTGACACGTTTCCTGAGGCATAATTTTTTTTCTTCGAGGCATTCCCCCCCCCCCACGCAGGGGGATTTCTCCCCCCTGCACCTTCCCCCCCTCTCAAACCCCCCTGCACACTTGGCGCAATGCAAACACTACTACTCGTGCAAAGAATATAACACATACCCAACATTCTCCCACTTGTTGTTTTCTTTGCATATAAGGGGTTACAGGGTCACATAGTCAACAATCTAGGGCAACAATGCCCATGGATCCTCTACACCAAGAGAAATTCTCAGTGCTCACATATTTTGTTAATGAATTTGCAACATTCTTCAAAGTGTCCACCTTCATCAACAATACTTTCTTTTCTTCAATCATGTCTCTCACAAAGTGATATTGCATATCATATGCTTTCTCTTTGAATGATAAGTCGGGTTCTTCACGAGAAAAAATGCACTCTGTCTGTCACAATCTATGCTTACAACTTGTTGTACCAACCCAATACCTGAACACAATCTTTGTAACCATACTACTTCCTTACTTGCATGAGTGGCTGCCATGTATTCAACTTCTGTAGTTGAAAATGCCACTACATCCTGTCTTTTTCTCATCCAACTAATTGCTCCTCCAAACAGATTAAACACATACCCACTTGTAGATCTCCTATGATCCAGATCTCCAGCCCAGTCTGCATCCACAAAGCCATGTATATCCACCACTCTTTCTAATCCAAGTCTTCCTTCGCAACACAATCCATAGCTAGCAGTGCCAGGCAAATACCTGAAAACCCCTTTTACTGTTGTCTAATGCTCCTTCCTTGGTTTTGACATATACCTGCTCAAAAATACCACTGCATGTGCAATGTCCGGTCTAGTGAATACCATTTCATACATCAAACTACCAATTGCACTCGCATATGGAACATGAGACATGTCCTCCTCCTCTTCCTATGTCTTGGGACACTGATCCACAGATAAATTTACCCCAACAGGAATAGGAAAATTGACCGGTTCACATTCCTGCACATTAAACCTCTGCAATATTGTCTCGACATATTTTCTCTGATTTAACCAGATTTTCCTCTCTTTCCAATCTCTTTTAATTTCCATGCCCAAAATGAAATTTGAAGCATCAATGTCCTTCATGTTAAATTTAGAGGACAACTGAGTTTTCACATCCTGGAGAATCTCCTTTTTGTTTCCTATCAACAACATGTCATCCACATACAAGAACAAATAAATCAAATGATCACTAATTAATTTAAAATACACACAGTGATCCTCTTTGCTTCTTGTGAAGCCAAGTCCCAGCATATAAGTATCACATTTTTGATACCACATCCTTGGTGATTGTTTTAAACCATATAGGGACTTTTTTAACTTGCATATCAACTCCTTCTTTCCCTTCACAACACAACCTTCTGGTTGCTTCATATAGATTTATTCTTCCATATCCCCACATAGGAATGTTGTCTTCACATCCATCTGTTCTACTTCAAAATCAAATGCAATAACAATAGATAACATAAATCTTATAGAGGTTAACTTGGCAACATGAGAAAAAACATCACCAAAATCAATTCCCTCAACCTAGGAATAACCCTTTGCTACTAACCGAGATTTGTATTTCTCCACTTTTCTTTCTGCATTAAGCTTCTTTTTAAATACCCATTTTCTGCCAATAGGTTTTCTTCCAGTCGACAACTCCACTATATCCCAAGCCTCATTCTTATCTAAAGATTTCATTTCTTCATCCATGGCCCTTTTCTAGAGATTTCCATCCTCTAAATCCACTTCCTCCCTGACAATTCTAGGATCATCATCAGTAATAGACAAAGCAAAATTTGAACGAAAAATCAGATTGAGTATACCTTTCCAGTAGCCTTCTTTCTCGAACAGATCTCCTCAATACTGGAGTATGAGGATATTCTTCTTATGATTCATGTTCTTCTGTAGAGTCTGATTCATCATCCTTTTATCAAACTCTATTTTCTTTGGTTCTTCCTTACTTGGTAGGACTTCATATTTAACAACATCCTTCATTTCTCTAAATACCACATCTCGGCTATACACTACCTTCTTAGTTTATGGGTTCCAAAGCTTATAACCTTTGAGACCATATTTATATCCAATAAAGATACACTTTTCAACCTTCTTATCTAGCTTACTCCTATTTTCCTTTGGAACATGAACATATGCATCACAACCAAATACCTTGAGATGTGTGAGAGAAGGTTCCTTACCAGTCCATACCTCTTGTGGAGTATTGTCATCCAACGCTGATGAGGGTGATCTGTTGACTAGGTAACATGAAATACCCACTGCCTCTACCCAGAATTCTTTCCCTTACCCGACACCATTGAGCATGCACCTTGATTTTTCCATCAAAGTCTTGTTCATCCTTTCTGCAACTCCATTCTGCTGAGGTGTATATGAAGTAGTATTTTTCCTTTCTATACCACACTTCTTACAGAATTCTTCAAGTTCATTCCCACAAAACTCTCCTCCATTCTCTTTCCTCAACACCTTAATTATGTTCTCTGTGTGATTCTCAACAAGAGCCTTAAACTCTTTAAACCCGTCAAAGACTTTAGATTTCTTCCCGAGGAAATATATCCAAGTATTTCTCGAGAAGGCATCTATAAATGAGACATAGTACACAGATTTTCCCAATGATGGGACCGACACAGGTCCAAAAAAATCACTGTGAACTAGCTGTAAAATTCCTTTTGCCCTTGTTGCACCATAGGGGAATCTTACCCGATTATGCTTCCCATATAGAAAATGTTCACAGAAATCAAAACCCAAAGATGATTTATACATACCTTCAACCATACCTTTACCATGTAGTAATCGAAGACCCTTTTCTCCGATATGCCCTAGTCTTTGATGCCACAACATAGCCTTTTCTCCAAAGACTGTAGGAGTTCTTTCTTCTTCAACTCCAATATCAGGAACAATGGAACTATTACACCCATCACTAATAGTTCTTCCTTGCAACTTATACAGAGTTCCAAACCAAAATCCCTTCAACAAAACCATTTCTCCTCGAACCATCCTGTAGGTTTCCTTTTCAAATATTGTTTTTACCCCTGCATTGTCCATTTTTCTTACAAAAATCAAATTTCTAGACAAACTTGGGATGTGAAGAACACCAGGCAATGTTCTAATCCTTCCATATATGAGCCTCAACTTGACTTTTCCTCATCATGTGATTCTAGTTGTCGAATCATCACCTAAGAAAACATTACCTCTATCATACCTTTCATATTCACAGAACCACTCCCTGTGGGGAGTCATATGAAAGGATGCACCAGAGTCAACCAACCATGCCTCATGATCTGCATGTGTGCTTGAAGAAGCCAAGTACACATCCCCTCTTTCTTCCTTGGAGGTCTTTTCTTATGTAGAAGGAGATTCTTTAGATCCCCTATTTTTCTCAACTTTGGATCTACACTGCTTCTTGTAGTGCCCTTCTTTTCCACATCTCCAACATACCTTTACAAACTTTCCAGGAGATTTATATCTAAATTTAGAATTATATTTCCCACTTGAGAACTTATATCTATTTCTTTCCTTGGAATATCCTATTGCAAATAATGCGTTTGTGCTATGTCCTTCCATATTATTCTGTCTCATCTCCTCCGACAACAAGGATGAGACCACTTCATCAAACTTCAAGGAAGTTGTATTACTACCTATGGCCACAACCATACAATCCCATGAGTCTGGTAAAGAACACAATAAACTGATACATTTATCTTCATCTGAAATTTTAATCTCAACAGATACTAACTGACTTACCACAGTATTGAAGGCATTCAAATGATCTGTCATTGAGTCTCCATCTCTCATCCTCAGGTTATACAACTTCTTTCTCAGGAATAGTTTATTCACTAGGGACTTAGACTGATACAACTTCCCCAACTTATCCCATAAATCCTTGGTTGTAGCTTCCTCTGACACATTCAATAATACCGAATCTGAGAGACACAGTCGGATTGTGCTCTTTGCCTTCCGATCCAAAATTTTCCATTCATCTGCTGAAGTTCCTATAGGTGCAGTACCTGGATCTACTGCGATCCACTAATCTCTGTCCACCAACAAATATTCCATCTTGAGCTTCCACAACTCAAAATTTTTCCCATTAAACTTCTTGATCTCCATTTTGGAATTGCTCACCATTTCTTTTCACCTGAAAAATCAATACCACAGATCTCCCACTGTAACAAGGTTTATCACAGTCCCGAGCCAAACCCTTGACCACAAAGGCGTCCTCCTGAAGCCAACAAAGCTCTGATACGAAATGTAGATTTTAACCTTGTACAATATTTACTACAAACAAATTTTTAGTAAAAGAATAGAAAATATACAATGGAAAATACAAAAATTACACAAATATTTTTTCCCTGGAAACCCAAACCGGGAAAACCAACATATTCTATATTCATTCATAGTATTACATTGTTTACAATACAATATACATATAGGAGAGAACGACATCCAAAACCCTAACCCAATGACCTGGATTAGTCAACAAACCTAATTCCTTAACTGGAAATAGAAAACCATTGACAAAGAAACCATGTGTCGAAAAACCACCTAAATATGTGACACATTTCCCAAGGCCATTTTTTTTTCTCGGGGGTGCTGCCCCCGAACGGGGGGGCCGCAAACCCCTCTGTGCAACACAAACACTTCTACTCGTGCAAAGAATATAACACATACCCAACAATAAACCATTATGCAGATGATAGTTATATTTATTATCACCTTCCTCTACACCAATTTGACCCCCTAGCTGTTGAAACACCTCTCTAAAGTCATATTTTGTGTATTCCTCTTTGTATGTATCATGGGTAAAATTCTACATGTGCATAAGAGTTCCCAAAGTTGTAATATTGGATGTGGGTGTCCTTGAAAGCATGTCTACCAACTTATTAGTGTTTCCCTTCTTATACTTGATGACTAGATAAATATTTTTAAAAACCCCCATCCACTTTTAATGTTTGTCTTGTTGAAGCTTACTCTAGGCCTACAAATACTGCAATGGCTAGCGATCAATGTGAATAATGGATTCCTTTCCCATTAGATAGTGCTTTCACTTATTAACAACTTGAACTAGGACATAGAGTTCCTTATGATATGTAGGGTATTTCTAGACTCCCCCATGAAACATATCAGAATGATAACATATTGAATTACCTCCTTACATAAAAAATGTTCCCATAGCATAACCACTTGCATTTGTCTCCAATTCGAAAGGCTTCTGCAAGTTAGGTAATGTGAGAACTGGTGCTTGAATGATATTTTGTTTTATCTCATCAAAATATTTCTATTGATTCTTTTCCCACTAAAAACTGTTACCACTAGCTGTTATGGCGTGGAGTGGTGCAACTATTATTGAAAATGATGCTATGAACTTAAGTAGGTACTATGATGCCCTAAAAAATCTCCTAAACTTATTGACATTAGTAGGAAAATGTCATTTCATGATGGCCTCCATATTTGTGGGATATATCTTTAGTTCCCCTCCACCGATCACATACCCAAAATACACCAATGACTACTGAGAAAACTCACATTTCTTGAGGTTTTCCAACAACTTATGTTTTTTAGAGTCTCTAACACCTATGTGATATGTGAGATGTGCTCCACCCAAGTAGACCTATAAACCAATATGTCATCCAAGTACATTATTACAAATGAATATAAATAGGGACACAATACATCATTCATCAAACACATAAATGTAGCTAGTGCATTACATAAACCAAAAGGCATGACCAACCATTGATACAAACCTTTCATTGTCTTGAAGATAGTATTTTAGGTGTCTTCTTCTTTAACATATACTTGGTGGTATCCCAATTTGAAATTTGTAGATTTTAAACTTGTACTATAAATCAATGTAAATGTATTTTTAATAAAAACAAAAAATATATAATGACACACACACACACACACATTACATAGAGATTTTACCTTGGAAACCTAAACTGAGAAAACCAACACCATGTTTAGAGCCGCACCTCTAATCTTATATTCATCATATATATTCATTGTTTACACTACAATACATATAGGATCCTGTGGCATATAAAACCCCCAATCCATTGACTCAGATTAGCCAAAAACCCTAATTACTTAACAATAATTAGAAAAACCATCGACAAAATCCATGTGTTGAAAAACTGCTAAAAATAGATGAAAAAAAAAAACCAATTTTTTTTTTCGAGGACACTTCTCCCAAACCCCCGTGCAGGGGGGATTTTCCTCCATATGACCCCCCCACACACCCAATGCAACACAAACACTACCATATGACCCCCCCCCACACCCAATGCAACACAGACACTAGGTTTCATCGTGCAAATAATATAAGATATACCCAAAAACATCCAACTTGGTGAAGTACTTGACTTTCTACAATTGATATAAAAAATCACCAATCCTAGGTAGAGGGTACCAATTCTTGAGTGTGATCTTGTTCAAATATTTATGGTAAATACACATTCAAAAAGTCCCATTCTTCTTGGGTACTATGATGATAGGTGACCCACAAGGTGAGGTTCTTGGTCAAATAACTTCTTGTTCCAACATCTGTTGCAACTATTTCTTTGCTTCATCTGCTTCTAGAACGGACTGTCTGTATAACCCAATATTTGGTAATTGGGAGTTAGAAAACAACTGTATCTTATGCTCCAATTCTATATTAGGTGGCATCCCTTTAGGGTCTTGGAACAATCCCTTGTATGCCTAAAACAACTCCTCCAATAGTTGTTTCTTCTCTTTTTTACAACCTTTAAGGGATGCCTTTACTCTTATTGATTCCTCCACTAGCCGAGTCTCTCTTCAGGAAAGTAGTACGTACTTATTACTATAATTGATAAATTTTTTGGCTTGGTTATTACTTATCAGAGAGATATTTGACTTTCCTTTGTGTGCATTGATGATGTATGAATTCCCATCCTTGATTAGGTGGTGCCGGTTTTCTCTTCGCATGAAGATATCATCATTTATATACATGTAGGGGATTCCAAACACTACACTGCACAAATAAAGGGGTACTACATATAACTCCACTTCATCAATAAAATATTCCCTTATACCAAAATTGATCTCCATGATTTCCATCTTTCTGAATTCGATGGTGTACTCTTTCACAATCTAGCCTTGCCTCTGCCTGGAGTGATGCCAACAGATCAATTGGTCCTCTTCATATCCAATAGAGTAGCACGGGAACTTGACAAGGGTTTTAAAATCATACCACTTAGTTGTTAGTGGATCACCCTCTATCCTAAATGTATTTGTGTGGATTTCCCACTAGGTTAGTGTGTGGCCCTCTAATTTTAGTGGGGAAAATGAAATTTTCCGCTCTTCATCAATATTATGGAGACCGAAATACACTTCTAATTTTTGCACCCAATGATTCAAATTAACACCATCGATCTCACCTTGGTAGGGTTTTATTTCCACTTTCGATTCCATTTTAAATAGAGGTTGTGAAGTAGTGAGGACACTGGAACATGGTTTCTCTTTCTTGGGCTCTTTTCTCGACTCCTTTTATTGGTCTTCATTATCTCTCAGTTTCTTATTAAATCCAACTTCTAAGTTAGAGCCACCAGTCTCCTTGAAAGTTACAAACTTGTTTGCTAGAGCTGCTATGAGGAGGGCCACATTGCGAGAGATATCAACAACTTGCTCTTCCAGCCTAAAAAATCTCTCTTCTACTACATTATAAGGATTTTTATGAACAGACTCATCTCCCATGGCTTGGTTTTGCGACTTGATTCTTAATCCAATTCGTGGATCGTGCAAATTTCCAAAAATACCCTAAATAAAAATAATATGATACCAATATGATCTATAAACTATCGTGGATATTCGATTGGAATAGTTTGTCACACCAGATCTTATAATACTCTGAAATCTTGTATTATGCAATTTATTTCCTTAGATCCCAAATTAATTATTACTAGCTTATTGCTTAGATTTATGAAAATAACTGAATACAAAAATCAAAGAATAGGAAAATATACACACCATGCACACAAATAAACACAATATGTATCTTGGGAAACCTGATATGGAAACCCAGTTAAAAGGTGAGATCCATGCTATGCTTTCATTTCTTTGGTTATGGAAATGAAAATACAAAGAAAGGGGCAGTCACTATGGATTTTCCTATCACTTTGTGGCCTGAACAACTACTACAAACTCTTCTTCCTACTTATGTTATTCTCTCAAATCCCATTCCTTGTATGCTATTCTAAACTATGGAACAAATACAATAGAAAATAATGGAACCCCTTCTCTTTTGAGTGGCCCAGTATTTAACATATCCCGGTAGTTGTCTAGGGTTTGGTTTTTTGCATCCTCAACCCTCAATTAGTGATAAGGTTTTGGAAATTCTAGAATCTTTTTGAAAATCCACACATGGCTAGCCCCGCATGTGTGAGTAATGGGGGATGACATGACATCCACTCATTCCCTCATTATTATCAATATAGGATTGTATAACTCCTGATGAAAGGTAGTACTATTGCAAGCCAACCATATTTTCATAATCTTATTAGAGTTTAGTTGTTTTTTAGATTTCCCCTATAACTTTTATTCTAGAGGGAGAGCATATCCTTCCAAGAGTCAGGGTTGTTTGATCTATGACTAATTCTTGCAAAGGTGATTTTCCAAACCTATTTTTTGAAGATGTTATTGAAGAAGGGGTGTATTATTGTCTCTGTGTCAAATATACATAGGGTGTAGTGAGATGGACCTTGTATTCCCCTCTTTCGTAGATTATTTATTTATTTTCAGTCAAAAGCTTCCCGTGGACCATAATCCAACAAAAAAAGTTTATTTTAGAAAGATCATTAGAGTGCCAAATCTGATTCCAAATAGCCGAGTGTTGAGGAAGAGGAAATGATTGAAGTTGATGAAGATATCCACCCCTAACACTATAGTTCGAGGCTCCCCATCCCCTACAATTAGAGGAAAATAATTCACATGGAGAACAACCTTTGAGAGAAACAAAGAAAATAGATAATTGAGGGTTTAGATGATGTGGGGGTAAACGAATTGACCATCCTAGCTAGAAACCATATCCATTTGTCTAAGATGAAATATCACATAGAGTGTTATAACTATGGCTATACATCCATCTCTTTAAAGGAAACAACTCTTGATTATGTTTCAGAGGCAAGTTTCCCATGATACCATCGTTCCAAATGTGGATCATATTACTGTTACATGGAATCCAAGTTATCTAGGATTGAATTATTGTAATTATTTCTTTGATTAGATTCCAACTATGAAATCCTTTTTTCGTTTTCCAATGGGATGGCAATGCATCTTTTATGATCTTTGTGAAAGTATATATTGAAACTGACCTTCTTCCTTGATTTTACCTTACCAAAGATCAACCTCCAGAGAAGTTTAGCTTCCAAATATAAATTCATAAGTGAAGGGTCTTTAATCCCCAAGCCTCTTTGATCCTTGGGGGATCTCATAGTTTCCTAGTTAACCAAATGGAATTTTGTGTGTGTTTTATTTCCCACCCTACCACAAAAAATTTCTGAATTCTTGTGAAACTTACTACATTATTCCCATTAGTGCTAACATAGAAGAGCACTAGAAAACCAAAAGAGGTGAAACAACCAATTTTATTAGAATAACTCATCCTACTAGGTTCAACTATTGAGATTCCCACAACTGAAGTTTGGATTTAATTTTTCTGGTGACATTGTGTCAAGATCATTCTATTGGTTGGCTCAATGAAATATGCATTCCTAGGTACTTGAATGAAGTCTAAGATTCTTGACAAGAGAAACATAATTATTTCGGAGATGGCTTGAAGGAGATGAGAGCTTATGTTGCAACCAATAATATGGTTTTTGAGATTGTTAACCTTGTTATTTCAATCACTTGTAAAAATGTTCAAAACACGTTTGAATCACTCAACAATGATAGTGGAGGAATTGCCCACGATAATGATATCATCGGTGAAGTGAGAGTCATTCATGCTATTGACACCTCTAACTAGTTTAATTCCCAAAAGATTCCCTGAAATCCTTTTTGCTTCCAATTTCCTGCTGAAAGATTCTTCCAAAATGATGTAGAGAAGGGAGGAGAGGGGATAGCCTTGTCTCAACCCTTTAATACCTCTAAAGAAAGTAACGGGTCTCCCATTTACAAAAGGGGAAATCCATGGATTTCTAATGCAAATGGAGACAAACCAAATAAAATGAGGATAGAAGACAAATTTGAAAATGACTTCAAATAAAAGGAGTGCCTTACCCTATCAAAAACATTGACCATGCCAATTTTGATAATCATCCCTTTGTATTTATTCTCTCTACTAGAGTGTATTACTTCCTGCACCATAATTACATACTCCACTATTTGATGCCTTTGCATGAACCCTCCTTGATTGTTGGAGATTATTTTGGAGACAACATTTTTCAATTTGTTTTCCATAATCTTTGTTAGGATCTTGGAGGAGGAGTTGCATAGAGAAATTGGGAGAAACCTAGAAAAGGAGAAAGGTTAGCTTATTTAGGAATAAGTGCAAGAAATTAAGAGTTTGTGTTGCCATTGAATTTACAGAATTTTTGAACAAAATGAAACATCCTCTTTAATTCAATTTTGATTATGTCCCAACCGGCTCTATAAAAATGGATAGTGAATATGTCAGGGCCTGAGGATTTATTAGGAGCTAGACCCCACATTGCATTGATAATTTAAATATCATCAATTTCTTTCATCAACTCAACATTCTCCTCATGATTGATTATCGAAGGGATATTCATTGACATTGATGTAGTGAAAGTTGGGTCAACCCCTCCCGATTCGTGCATAGGGACTTGAAATGAGACTTCGATACCTCTTTTGTTGTTGGGAAATTTATCACTTTTAACCCATCCTCTAGGGAGACTTATTTAACATTATTTTTGAAAAATATGGCTTTGGATTTCCCATGCAAGAAGGAAGTGTTTCTATCCCTTGACTTTAGACACACACTACATGATTTGAGCCATCGCATTTCCTCTTTCGATCTAAAAATTTTGTGGACTTTTTCAAAAACGATGCTTTCTAATTTTTAATGCTCAATGCTTATGTCTTCCTCCTCCATTATTTTCTACATTGTTTCCAACTAAGATCTGAGATGTTTTTTTTTTTTTTCTATTTCCGAGGAAGTATGCATCTGCTTCACCCACTCTTTGAGGGGTGATTGTACAATTTTCAACTTTTTCTCCCAATTTTATGCTAGGGATCCTACGAACCATTTGTTCCATTCAACTAATATCACCTCCACAACATTAAGATATTGGATCCAAACATGATTGAACCTAAATGAGAGTGGCCCAAAATTTGGAGATTCCAAAATCTATAAGGGTATTGGTTTATGATCAAAGGTAGTCGAGGAAATGATTTTGGAGGAGATGACATTGTCATATAGAAGTAAATAATTTTTCTTAAGTAATCAATCAATTATTTTTTTGGTATGGCTAGGACCGAGTCTCCTATTAGACCTGGTAAACTTTGCTTTAATTGGTTTTATATCCACCATGCCCCATTCTACTATGCGATCCTCCATTTTCCCCAAAAATGGATATCTTGGTAAAATTTTCCTCTTTTTATTTGATGCTTAGAGTCACATTGAAGTCCCCAACAATGATGTTGTTTTGAGAATATTTAGAGTCCTTTAAGGCTAATATGGAGGAACATTAACATTCTTCTTTTTCTCTGTAGGCTGCCAACAATTTAATGTTGAAGACGTTGAATATATTTCTTAATTGTTGATGAGTGAATCTTGAAAATATCCAACGCTGAGTTTGAAATGAGAATTCCAAGAGGTCCCCATAATCACCTCTGGAATCGACTGTTACACCCTCACATCTTTTCAAATGAAACTTACTTGTTTTTAGGGCTTCTAAGGCCTCTAACTTGGTATCCCGGAGGAGGAGGATAGTGGGTTTTTAGATTTGATTAAGTCTCTCAATGATTTTAATTTTCATTGGCTACCCAAGCCTTTTCAGTTCCGAGAGACTATATTCATTATTTCACTGAGGGTTTGTGGCTTCAACCTTGCAATAGAGCATTAATTCCATTATTTTTTAACATTTCTAGATCCGACTCTTAAAGACTAGTTGATTGAATGCCCAAGAGATTTTCCTTGTTATCTATCTCTTTTCCTTTTTATTTTGTTTGCTTCCACCAATGTTATTCATTAGATTATACTCCATTTCATCCTCTTCATTGTCTTCTTCTTCTAGCTGTTGATGCAATTTTTTTCGGGTTAAAATACCTGATGGGTATTGCTTCTTTTTTGGGATATTTTCAATTTATTCCAATCTATCCAACAAGGTGTCCTAATTTTCTATAAGAGATGATGCTTCTTGTATTTCAAGAAAGGTTGAATATTTGGGTGGAAATGATGAAGCAGGGGTGGAAACTAAAAGATCTATTATTTTGGAGAAAGGAATTGGATCTTTTTGGGCTAAACATTCATACTTGTTGGCTTGAGAGCTTGTGATTCCTTCCATATGGATGCTTGGGAAGAGTCTTGACTAACTGAGATTGCATAGTTTCATGCTTGGATCCAGAGGGTGTCAAGGGGCTTGAGGCCGAGGAACTAATTTGAGAAGCAAAGTAGAGGATAGCTTCTTGGTATTCATCTTTTTTTTTTAATAGCCTACCTCTGATATTATTTTTTTGGAGCCACTAATATGCCTAGAGATTAGTTTTGCAATCCTTTGCAAAATGCTTGTATTGATGGAAAAATTTTCATTTGAAGGCCATCTGCTCATAGTCTAAGGGCTGGACATGCTTCCAATTATCCAAAGTTAGAAATATTGCTTCTGGGAAACCCTTTTCAAGATCAACCTCCACAAAGATCCATGCACATGCAAATATGTGATCCGTAGGTTCACATTTGTCTATGTATTGAACTAGCGAGTCTTTGATACTATGCAATGTGTCTTCAGTCCACCAATGGATAGGTAACTACATGAGATGAAACCAAACTAGAATAACCGAGGGGACATCATAGGTTTAAATTATGGGGTCCAACAATTTAGGTACATTCCTTTGGTGCTGAAGAAGTATGGACCATTTTTGAAGATGAGATCCTTGTATTATTTGGATTCAAGTAGAAATGTGTAAAATCCCCTTCCACAAAAGTAATGAGTGAAATTACCTTTGATCAAGACTTGCTAGTTTCTCTGAACCCAATTAGCCATATATCTGGGGTTGGTTAAATTCTCGTGAATTGACTAATTAGGCCATGCTCTACCAATGCAAAATCCATATGCCACAAGGTAGAGGATGATAAAGGGACTTGAGGGATATTGTCAATATTAATTGCAAAGGCTACGATTTTGGAGTTTTCCCCAAATCTAAGACAAGCACTCATAAGGTGATAACTTCATGGCTTGTAGGGGTGGGGGGAACCCCTCTAGGGTTAGGATCCATGATGAGAGATGGATCCCTATCGTAGCATCTAAGAAAACAGGGCACACACAACTCCAAAAGATTCTTCTATCTCTTTCAAATTTTTTTTTTTAAACAAATGTCTTAAAGAAAATATAAAATATAGTCTAAAAGAAATATAAAATTAAAAAGAAAAAAAGAAAAAAAAATATGACATCTAAAAATAAAATATGAAAGAGAATTTTTTTTTTGGAAAAAGCATGTTATGGAAAAAGTTTAGCAAATAAAATAAAAAATTAATAGAAAATCTAAAATAAAATAAAAAACCAATTAAAAATGAAATTTAAAAGAAAAAACATTAATAATAGAAAAATAAATTCAAAACATTAGAAAACATTTAAAAAAAGATTTTAGCAAATAAAATCAAAACTTAATAAAAAATCTAAAATAAAATAAAATAAACAATTAAAAATGAATTTTAAAAGAAAAACACATTAATAATAGAAAAATAAATTCAAAACATTAGAAAACAAATATTTTTTTAAAGAATTGTTTTTTTGAGGAGGGAGAGAACTACCACCCTCCCCCACTCCCTCCTACCCCACCATCATTTCTCCCACCCTCTTTTGTACCCTCACGCTATCACCCGACCCACTCCCTTCCCTCCCCTACAATTCCCCTCCCTCCCTTACACTATCCTCCAAACCACTACTCCTTAAAAGACCTCAATCCCCTACTCTATCCTTCAAAACATAGTTACCAACTTAACGAGAACTCTACAAAGTTCTCGTTTTTTGGGGGGTTCAATTTTTTACCCCATTTTTAAAAACGGTGCTATCGATAGCACCCCGCCTTCGTTTTTAGGTGTTTTTTCGATATTTTAAATTTTCCGATCCACAATGTTTCCACATTATTTTTTTAAATGCTTATTTTTCATCTATTTTCAATTTTTTCTAATTTTGTTTTTTTATTAAAAGATGTTTTTAGTCATTTTTTCATACTTCTTTCAATCTTAAAAATATTTTTTACCATTTAATTTTTTAAGTTAGGATTTTACATATTATTTTGTCTCCTTAATTAATTTATTGTTCCATACTTTTTAAATATAGGGGAAAACATCATTTTTAACACAATGTTTACCTTTACTTCAATACATTGAAAAACATTGTAGTAAAATAACACTATTTTTGAATATTTAGCAAAACAATACACATTTTATAGCCATATATAATAAAAATCCTATACATTTTGGTAGATATTCCTTAAAATAGCATGTCAAATAAAACATTTTTATGGACATAATTGAATAAAAAAAGTCAAAATGTTATAAAAAATTATCATTTTCTTTCATATTCGTATACATTTGAAGTAAAAAATGACAACATTTAATAAAATTTTCCAATGTATAGTGATTCACATACAAAAAAAAAAAAAAAAAAAAAAAANTCAAAAAAAAAAAAAAAAAAAAAAAAAAACAATAAAAATATTCATCACAAAACAACAATAGATACATCTTTATTCTTATTTTAAAATCTGAAAGTCAAAACATTACAGTTATAGCTCATAAAAAATTTGCAAAATTGAGCATCGTCTTCAAGGGCATCTTAAAACTAATCAACAATATCATATATCCCAAATTCATCATTCTCAACAGACACATTATCATCTTCTTCGACATCATTTTGTGCTTCCATTGTGTCATTTTGTTCTTCCATTGACTCTTTGATATCCACAAGTTCTCCAAAGTGATCCTTTCCAATCATTCCTCCTAATGGTACCTGAGGTCCTTTGACAAATTTTCCACCTTTGATTCACTAAAATATCCTTTCCTCAAGCCAACTTCTTGCATTTCATCTGGAAGAGATGGAATATCATTAATTCTTTGTTGAATAAAATTGCACTGTATTGGGTCACTTTCAATGGCTATGCAATTACTTCCTTTCTATAAGAAACACACTAATGTTGTACCTAATCACCAAATATAAAATAAATAATGAAGTTAGATATTGTAAAAAGACATAAATTAAAAATAATATAAGATTGAAGTATGATTTCATAAATATTAGATCATAATTCTTACCTGAACCCGAGAACAAATACAAAACCCAATCTCCTTCATTTGAAAATGTATCTATAAGATAATTAATTAATTCTTGTGGTTTTTGATAAATGTTAACCATCTCTCCTTTCAAATATTTTTCCTCATATGTTAGCTTTCTAACCACAACATTGTATACCAACATACTACTAGGAGTCTCTCCATCCTTTGCATTGACAAGAATAAGATTATAAGAATCATCTTTTGTTCAGGTTGCAAGATGTATACTCTCAAAATCACGTTTAAATGATTCTCTATTAGAGCTCTGAATATTAGGCTTGTGCCTGTAACACAAATAAGTGCAAATTCAATTAACTTGTGAATTAATAAAATTGTTTTCTAATCTTAATTGCTAAACATACACTTTCAATATCTCACCAAATAAACTGCATCCTTGTCTTTTCGTTCCCCTTGAAGCTTTATTGTACTAATCCTTGTTGTGTGTTTGAATGAAATACTAGAAATATCCAAAATGGCGATGTTGTAACTTTCGTAAATCCCATAACCACTTTATTGAAAGCTTGGTAAATATAAGGCTCAGTATCATATCCAATGTTTTGGATATTATAACCATGAGGGATATCCACAATAACTAGGGAGTATTATTTTTTAGCAACAATATTTGCAAGTTGTTCACAATCACCTAATATCACTTTATATTGAACAATGTTGAATCCATTCCAAATGTAGTGATCAAGGATGATATCAAGTTGAACATTTTGAACACGTCGCCTTATTTTTGTTTGGAACTTGGCTTTTTGAATAAAACTTTTGAAATTTTCAGGTACTCCATTTGCATTCCTCTTTGGCATCTTTAATGAAACAAACAAACATATAGTTATATATCTATAACTATTAAAATAGAAATAAATTAACTTACAAACAAATAATATGAATGTAATAAATCAACATACCTTTTTTAATGCAACAAAAAATTGTTTCAATACTGCTGAAGAGCTTGAATCTGGATAGTTGAGTTTAACATCATCCCAACTTTCTTCATTCAACATCTTGACTATTTCCTCTTGTATTCTCATATCCACCTTGTGAATAAATAAATAATGTTATAATAATATATATAACAAAATACTTAGAACATTGATATGTTAAACTGAAAAAATTGATCTTCTTGTCCTAACATAAATAAAAATAACTCAACAAACTTACTTTTTAAATTCATCACACATTTCTTCCATGGACAATTCTCCCGACCTAACACATGATAATATAGTTATGATAAGTTTATCATTCTTCACTCCTTGTATTGATCTCCAAGGTGTTATAGTCATATAATCTCTAAGATTTTTTATGCCATGACCTGTCTTAGTTGTGCCACATATCAATGGTTTATCCTTCTTAACTCTCTGATTTTTCATACTAATATTTTCCCATAGGGTGAAGATATCATCTATCAAATCCCATACCTATCCAGTTCTAAATCCCAATTGAAAATAACTATCCACGACTCTAAATATATCACTTCCTTTTTTATTTTTTTCTTTTGTATTTTCATCATCAAGTGAGAATCCTATTTCTATACAACATTGTTTTCAAAACTTGACATCAACATTTGATCTCCCCCCACGACATATTTAAGAAAAATCATTATGGATAAATCTCACCCTTTGGATGAAATTCATAGACATTCTGTACTCATTGTCTGTGTTATGATCCCATGCTAATAAATTTGCTTCTGAATATGTTAAACCGACATAAATTATGCATTTGACTGCATCGATTCTCTTCTATCCTCTGCATAATGATTTCCTCCAATCACATAATATTTGTAGTCAAAACGTTTTGATCTATCAAATTCTTCCCTCGTAGGAACTTCCATTGGGTCAACAAGAACTAGGTAGTCAACCACATGTGCATATGGATTGTACCTAATCAATGCTTTCAAATTGTGAATATGCAAGTGATGCAGTTTTCTAATTTGAT
>ML776651.1:108688-119895 GCA_009831015.1 Picea engelmannii | reverse complement strand
TATTCTATGTTCTTAGAGAGAAGAGATGGCTTCATCAGATAAAGAAGATTTTATTTCTGAGACATCAACAAATTGTTCACATACCTCTTCTATTGGGACTAGGAAATACGATAGGAATGCTTGTAATGCAAATGAGGCGTCATACTTTTCAGCAAGTCAGAAGTTTGATCATAGTGCAAGTAATTTTTTTCAACATGTTCCTCATGAAATTGCTAAATCAGAGGAATTTGAAGGCACCAATAATGAAGAGGAGGAATATGATGGTGATAAATTTATTCATCATTTTAATAATAAGGAAAATAATCAAAATGTGGGTCAAAGTGGAGACTATGATCAACGTTTAAATGATTGGGATGAAAATGTTCCTCCAAGTGAGGAGTTTCAAGGTACCGATGAAGATTTCCAAGGCACCAATGAATATGATAGAGAATTTCCCTCAAGTGGAGATTTAAAAAACAATGAAGATGATTATGACAATCATGGACACTCTTTCTCGAGTGAGGAATTTAAAGACAACAATGTTGGTGATGATGAATTTCCTCCAAGTGAGGATTTTGAAGGTACCGATGAATATTTTCCTCCAAGTGAGGATTTCCAAGGCACGAATGAGGATGATGAAGAATTCCCTCCAAGTGGGGATTTTAAAAGTAATGATGACGATTATGGCAATGTTGGACGGCAGTCTTTCTCGAATGAAAAATTTAAAGGAAGAAATGATGGTGATGATGATTTTCCTCCAAGTGAGGATTTTCAAGGTACTAATGAGGATAATGAAGATTTTCCTCTAAGTGAGGATTTTCAAGCCAGTAATGAGGATGGTGAAGAATATCCCTCAAGTGGGTATTTTCAAAGTAGTGAAGATGATTATGCCATTGGTGGACACTCTTTGCCGAGTGATAAATTAAAAGGCAACAATGTTGATGATGTCGATTTTCCTTCAAGTGAGGATTTTAAAGATATTGATGAAGATTTTCAAGGCACTAAGCAGGATGGTGAAAATTTTCACTCAAGTGGGGATTTTGAAAGCAATGAAGATGATTATGTCAATGGTGGACACAATGTTGATGATGATTTTCCTCCAAATGAGGATTTTCAAGGTACCGATGACAATGATGGAAAATTTTCTCCAAGTGAGAATCTTATGGGTGATGATGATTTTTATAATCCTCTCATGAATTAGATTATCAATGAAGATGATGGACCTGGGAATGAATATCATGTTCTCAATCATTCAACTGCAATAAATCAAGGTGATCAACATTCTCTAGTTCAGTCTCCTGACAATGTTTTGCTTGATATTCCTTCTGGTGATAAGGAAAATCCTTCTAGTGAGGATGATGAAATAGTGGAGACATTGCAAAGAAATATTGTGTCTAGGACTAGGACTAGACCTTTTTATATCAATCCAAATAATTCTAGGTATACAAGGTCTAAGAAAGAATTTCTCACTAAATCAATTTCCATAAGTGAATTGATTTCAAGTGAATGTTGCCAAAATAATTGTTTGAAAAACATGGACTACATGTATGCCTTGAATAAAAGGAAGACACATTTTTCAATGAACAAGAGCACACAAAATTCATATTTGATGGGGTGCATGATATACACCAATACATGATATGATTATCGCATTGGGAATATTTTACTTTGAAAAAATACTTTCAGAAAAATTCACTCAATTGATAATCTTTGTCTATCAAGAATCCAGACAAGGTTGGAAAAAGATCATTCATTTTATTCAAAGGTACATCATGGATGAGAGAGTGGGCCATTGACAAACACTACATTGTCATGGATGGGTGATTTCTTTTCCAAACATGGAAAGTGTATGCTAGATAGAGACACAATACATATTCCAGATAATTTCTCAAGGAGGGAAATCTACAACTTGTACAAAGGATATGTTGAAAGCGTTGAAGGAAATGGTAATTTTATTACATATGAATATTTTACAAGAATATCGAAGAAACAATTCAACAATGTCCGTATTCCTAAGAATTCAAGGATGGGGATTTGCAGTATATGTGCTACTCTTAAATCAAGAAGAGATAAATCTGAAGAGGCATAAAGAGGTATGTATTTACTATTTTGTTTTTTTTAAATTGAATAGTTATCAACAATGAAAACATATGATCAATATTTTCATTTTATGTCATGTGCATATTTCATAGTCAAAGCACTTCAAGAACATCAAAATCAACAATCAAGTGAAAGAAAAAAAGTTGTACAAACATCAGAAGAAGTGTTATGATGCTCCAAACAAATATTTAGGTATGATAATTGATGGCATGGACCAAAAGAAAACACTTCTACCACATTTTGTCCGTACACCCGAAAATTTTACAGGAAGAGAATTTCATTCAGTTTCACTTGGTTGGTTGTATGGTTTTCAATGGAAAAATGTGTCTGAGGGTTTACTTCATAGCTCCAAATATTCATAATGATACAAATTTGACCATCACCATAATTCATCATGTGCTCACTCATTGGTCTGGAAATCTTCCTCAAGTTATCTATCTACAGTTGGACAACACTAGTCGTGAAAATAAAAATCAAATTGTGTTTGGATATTTAAGGATGTTTGTTGAAATGGGAATATTTCAGAAGGTGAAAGTTTGTTTCCTTCTTGTTGGACACACTCATGATCATATTGATCAAATGTTCAGTTGTTTTTTAGTAACATTGAAGAGGAAAAAGGTTGGAAGCCTACTATAATTTATTGAATGTATTAAGAAAACATACATTCTAGAGCCTGTTTTTATTAGAAGAGACTGTTGACATGCAAAGATTTATTCAGGGATCTCATCGTGAAGAAAAATGTATTGAGCAACTTAATGACATTAGCTTCCAACATCAATTTTGTTTCAAAAAAATTGATGGGAAAACACTTATATGGTGAAAAAAGTATTCAACTACTACAGAGTGGGGGCCTTCATCGGGTTTAGCAATTTTTAAGTTCATTCTAGATCATCCAATATTTGCATCAAAGTTATTATTTTTACAATCAATTGCTGAAATCCATAATGCACATAGGCGTAATAGAGATGTAGACTATTCTGAATGCCTGGAAGAAATAAAAAAAGTCCATTAAGGATACATATGAGTACTTTGATGTTGTTGATTCTGTTTGGTGGGAGTCTTTTTTCAATAGTCAAAGTGACATAATTTCAAGCTCAACAAATGAAGATATAATGTTGAAGACTCCATTTCATTGGCCACACAATATGTGAAATGAATCCGAAGAAACAAACATTGTTGAAGTTCAACAAGAATCTCAAGGTGCTATTGAGTTTACATGAGCAGAGGAAAGATAAATGTATATTGGTTCACGAAGGTCACATGCACAACATGAATCCATGGAAGACCTTTACAGGGGTTCAGTACAAGATATTAAGGAGGGCATCTTGATTGTATTTTTAGCGACTGAAGATCCACATGGTTATCCATTATGGATTGGAAAGGCTATAAAGATTGAGAAATAAAATGATGATGTTCTTGCAATTGAAGTTCATTGGTATGCAACAAGTACACACCCATTCAATGGTGTGTACAAGCTAGAGATGGTGGTTGAGAAACATGTCAATAGAAAGAGAAAAAGAAAGGGTCAAAATACAACTCATCGTCACACTGACCTCTTAAAATTAGATGATGTTGACATACTTGTTTATGACTCCAATTTGACAAAGAGAGGAACTCTTCGCTCCAATACAACAAACATTATTAAGAGTTTGTTGCCATAAGAAATAAATGCAAGATGGGAGTCTGTTGAACTTAGTTGTAGATCTAAAAGGAATTTGACATCTGAAATGTTGGGCATGCATGTAGACTCAGATGGTGCATTCATCAACAATAAAGAAGAGTATGGGTCATCTACATCTTCATCCAATCATTCATTTGGAGACAATGTAGACTATGATGGCATCTCAGAAACCATGAGTCAATCTGAATAAGTGTATGAAACATTTTATGTATTTTTTATCCATATGATGTTTGTATGGTAACTAGAAATGAGCATTAAACTTACATATGATCTTACATGAAGTTATGAATCTTTTTTTTTATTATGTTTTATGAATTATATGTTTTGATTATAGATAATATAATAAAATGTCTTACCTCGTATGTTTTGAATATGGACAATATAACAATCCTTTTAAGAAATAATTTATGTTTCATTCAATGTAACTTGTATTTACTTTTTTTATTAAAAGTAAAAAAATTATTAAAAAGTGACGTTGAATTTTTAAAGTATATTGTGATATTTTCATGGGATTATGTATTACCTTGTGCTTTGAGTGATAATAGGATTTTAAAAGTAAGCATTTAAGGGTTGATTTTATGATTTTTTTTACAGTAATGATGAGTTCTTTTACCACTTTATAAAAATGTGTCATTTTCATACCCCAATTTTAGAATGGGTGTTACCGGTAGAAATACTTTTCAATTTGATGATTGATTTTGAGGTTTTGGTTTTAATGGTACCAAGTGCTAAAAGTACGATTTCAAATTATCTAAAATTTTAACGTTTTGATTTTTTTTTTTCAAAAACATCTTTTTTTCTTTTTAGGTGTTGATGTTAAGGTTTTTCTGAGCTAATGTCTAAGTTTTGAATGCCATGTTTGAAAAATGTTGTAATTTTGACTGCGTTTAAAAAACTGGTGCTATCGGTAGCACCACTTTTTTATTTGAGGGTTGATTTTGATGTTTTTTATGCAAAAATATGGGTTTTTTGGGCCATAGTTCTCGTTTTGAGGTCACAATTCCCATTAAGTAAGTAACTTTGTTTCAAGCTATCATTCTTTAAGAAATTCAATTTGGTGTAACTTGACTAGCCAAGACGAAAGTTGTTATCTTTCCTCGCTTGGGTCCAAATCCCACTTTGTGACATGTTTTTTCTCTTTGTGAGCTAATTATTCACTATTGACTTGACCTTAAGCCCTAAAGAATTTTGTTTACCCTTAATATCATCCACAAATGAAGGGAAATATGCAGTAGGTTTCCGATTATTACCACTATAAGTTTCAGGTGTTTCCATGCGACCCCTTATGTGACACACAAGGTAAGCCGATGTTTTGATCTAGTGACCTCACATAACAAAGTGTCTTACCAATGTACTCCATCACTGACTAATCCACACCCTGAGAACTATATTTTATGTTAAAAAAATATATTTTTTTTCACTAATTTTTAAGTTTCTCTTCTATCTATTTATTAATCTTTAATTTTTTTATAAAATTATTATTATTATGATCAATTCAAACACTTTTTTACACATGGGTTAACTAATAAGCATTGAGGTTTTATAAATATATCTGGTTATATAACATAATGGTTTTATAAATATATCTGGTTATATACATAATTGATGTACAATTTCCAAGTTATAAAATGAACTTGGATAATTGTGAATATTATTAAATTTAGAGTTATATTCAAACTCTGAGTCTCACCTTTATCAAAATTATAATAACTTGTAAAGTTAAGATCCAGTCAGGCCTGGAATTTCAAATTTACCAAGCCTGTAAAGAAAAAAATTGATGACGGTTAAATTATTTTCATGCCCTGTCACTTCACGTTTTACTCAAAATCATATTTTGTATATTGTGTAAATTTTAGAAGACCCAAGCTGGGGCATTGGAATTTGTAATTTCAGTGTTCATTTACTCCCCCAACTAGTGTAATATGAACTAGTTTTTGTTAACATTTTACACTATTTTCAAATATTTTTATTTCAAATTCTATAAACAATAAGTTATAAAATTATTTGGTGATTAAATAAAATTTATCTAAAATTATATCATTTATTTTCTAATTTTAAGGTGTTAGCAACTCATCTTGGTCATTAAGGAGGTTATCCTCTTAAGAAGCTATGTCTCCTCCGAATCACGACACTTTTAAATGTCAGGAGATGCGTTTAATTCAGAGCAGAAGAATCAGTAATAATTAATTTAAGCAATTATGGCATTAAGAAACTTTCACAATATAATCTAGTATGGTTAATTTCAAAGAAATATAAAACCACTCAAATATATGGCATTAAAAATACTTCCACGGAATCAATATGAAAATATTACCGAACTATCTCCAAAAGAACATGTGAATACAAAAATCTCAAGCTACTTCTCAAGTCCCACTACTATCTATCGAAGAAAATGGGGGCTCATCATAGCGTAACGTTAAATTTCAGACAGCTTGGCCCATCAAAACGTCTGAGATTCATTCAACAGAACAGTACCAACCAAGGTGAAACCCTAGCTATTTGGATTACCCAAAAATAGGCTGCAATTTCAAAACATTTATATCACTCTAAACCCCAACCTGAAATTAATCGTTCCCCCAAAAGATTTACGTATCTTGCATACTGTAGAGTCCTTTTCATATACTTAACTGCCAAAACAGGGGTAATCAAAACTTAACTTGGCTCTGAACACTCAAATCATTTTAGAGATCAACAAGTTCTTCCTCCGGAATTTTCTCCACATTGAACTCGAGGAACCTCCAATTTACTAGGTCTCCAGTGTATTTAAAATATCCATTTTTGGTGTTTGTCATGCCGCTGCCCTCTTTCTTAACATATTCTTTTGAAGGTTCAAATTCGCCTGCACTTGGCTACTGCACCATACCGGTGTATTCCCATTTACATTTATTAAAGTGACACGTCTCCAAGGTTTTCAGAGGCTTTTCACAAGAAGGGTAGACACAATCACAGTTGTCCTTTGCTAAATCAAACTTTTCGTAACCGCCTTTAGAAAGTTTGCAACAAACACACTTCTCATATGCACTGCAGGTACGAGTACCACAGGCACCAATGAAAGTGATCCCTAAGTTCAGGATATTTGTTTTCGAGATGGTCTTACCAATACCATACCTGTGAAAATTGAGGTCCATCATGCTGGAAAATTGAACCTGATCGTAACCACCTACATCTGTGTAATCACAACTAGAAGATCAAAGGTGTAATACATAAATAGAAGTATCAGTTTCAAAATTCAGACTTGAGTCACCAAAAGACTTACATGGAGCGCAAGACCACGACTGTAATGAACTAACTTTCGGTCGGCTTACCATTCTGAACTAACTGAAATGAACTCATGTATGTTCTTTCCTTCTTGAAGACCCGCACAATACTCAAACATGTATAAATTTTATAAAGCTAAGCCTTGCTACGATTGTCAATCAGTATGAAGTCTTCGGCTCAGTTCATGCAAAAGCTCTACAACCTCTGAGAATATGAACTAAGGATGTTGCAATAACTGGCTAAATAGTTGCACCTCCCGAGCAGCAAATGAATCCAGTACGCTCTGTTATCAAAGAGTAATGATATCGTATTCGAGAGATCTATGGTTTTAATGATGAAGTGATTCTCGCAACCTATTTAGTAAATCTAATCTATGTGTTTCCAGGACAGATCATGCTCTGTTATCAAAGAGTAATGATATCGTATCCGAGAGATCTTTGGTTTTAATGATGAAGTGATTCTCGCAACCTATTTAGTAAATCTAATCTATGCGTTTCCAGGACAGATCACGTCAGATACAACTGTATCAGAAATTAAGACAATTATTAACTTCATTATTAACATTATACAGCTTGATTGCGTTACTCCGACTCGTGACCCCTACTACCTAGCCYGTATACCCACTAGAGTTTTTKACGGGCATTGAAGGCGGTCACACRTCAAACTRACAGGTAGATAATTCTCATGCCAGTCAGTGATGACGTGTAAATTTTATTAACCAGTGTCAAATACGTCTAAAAACCGAAAAAACGTCATGTGGGACGTCAAATTCCAGGCCTGGATCCAGTATAGAGTAGTAGAAGTGTGATAAATTAACTTTAATTTATAAACATGTGAAATTAGTTAAGAATGACCATTAGTATTACCATGTTAATACTAATGAATAAAAGGATTTTTAAAGTAAAAACTTTTCAAAGTCCTAAATCGTTTTACGAGGATAAAATATTGTTCACAAGTAAAGTCAAAGAGTTAAAAAACGTTATTTTGTTTTTGGGTAGAGGCTTGCAATAGGTGTTTTAATAGGATTTTAAAGGTCAATATATTAGAGGCATTCACTAGTGTAAAATGAGATGCATTACATTTTCATGTATTTGGTTATTTAATTTATATTCATGTATTCAAAGAGAAAGAGAAGAGTGTTAAGTTGGAACTTTTATATAAGGGTATTTTTGTTGGATAGAGTGATACATCAAAGTTTACGAGTTCTACATTTTAGCATAGAGGAAGATAATGGTGAAAAAATGTGAAGTTTAGTGAGAGTATGAAATATTCTATATTATAGGATTCTCTTTTAAAGACTAAAGGTAAAGATGAGGTTGTTGTTCTAGAGGTTGATTCATAGGTTAATGATGAGTTAATTTTAGGAGTGGATGAGGTGAGATTAGGGATGGATATTCCCTCACTTACTACTCTAGTGTATAGGAGGATGAGTTGGCATACTTAGATATTACAAGATACACATGATCATGTAGGGGTGCTTAGATCTTCAATGAGGGTGAGTATACCTCCTAGAAGACATGGTAATCATGTTGTATTGGCTTCTTCCACTTGTTAGCCTTATAGTTGTTTCAAGGAGGCGAGGCATCATGATTCCTTGATGGGGTAGTGTGATGGTTGGGCGGTTCTTCCTTTCCGATAACCTATTGTTGATTATGTGATTGTAGTAGGTTCAGATTTGTAGATGGCAGATTTGGTTGAGTTGTAGAGGAAGAAGGTGAGCGTTGATAAAAACACTTTTCTTGTAGATAAGGAGTTTTATCTTTTAGGGTTACTCTAAAAGTGTTTACACAATGCTTGGGGGTGGTTCATGTAATTTGAGGTGCATGGTGTATGTATGGCCCTTGGTTTTTCTATGATGGAAATACACATATGTCAGGTGACTTGTTCATTGATTGATAGAACTTGTGTGGATGACTATGTGTCATTCTTCCTTGGAGCATTGGGGACCTAGACAACATGATGGTATTATTTATGATGCACGCATGGAGAGTGGGTGAATTACTTAGTGGATGAATTACCTTGAAGGTAGAGTGTTGGGTGTCTTAGAGGAGGAAATTGAACCCTAGATGGCATGTGCACACTAGGTTTCTTTCATGGAGGTTTGTGCTTGAATTGAGCATGCTCGGGTTAAGGGATTGATCATGTAGGTGTGGTGGGATCAAAGGAACACATGACCTAGGAGAAGTGTTGGAGGTGGAGTGTTTTACCTTATTGAGGAGAATTTGTGCCTTGCATGCTTACTTGTCATGAACTACTCACCTTGGAGCTTGACATGTGTCCCTTATAGAAGGAGTGATTCATGTGGGCCTATCTTGTTATGGATAGGTTGCTTATAGTGGGTTAGGACTAATTTATATTATTTACCTCCCTTACTTGTCATATAAATAGAGAAATGAGAGAGTTCATTATTGCATACATATATTCATCACACTTGTATTAGAGATGTGAGGAGTACATGACACTAATTCCTCTCTCTTATGGTGCTCCTTTTTGTCTTGGTGCACTAGGGTTCTTGGAGAAGATCAAGGGATAATATTGGGACATGGTTTTTCCCTAAGGATGAAAAGAAGCTAGGGTTTGTCATAAAACCTAGAGGGATAAAGATATATTTTTTTTTGTAGTTCTTATGAGAGAATAAGATCAGGTTTTTGAAAACCCTAGTGCGATTTATTATGCTTGTTTAGGAGGAGAAGCGAGCGAGGTGTTTTTCTCGAGCCAAGGAGGACTTGCTAGTGACGATTCTAGCATGTATAGAATTCTTGATGGAGTGACCATATTTAGTTAGGAGTCATTCCTAGCTATATTACCGAGGATTATTAGTGGAGTGACTAGCTTTAACTACTACATATGGTGTTTAAGTTCGATGAGGAGTTTCGACGGTACATATAAAATCAACTGTACCGTCGAAAATTACTACGTAATTATCAAAACTTCATTATTTTTTTCTTCTTGCCCTGACGTTTGTTGTAATTATGAATTCGTCCTATCTTCATCAGAATTATAACTCCCCTTTGATGGTTTGCGATAAATGTGTCTTCCAAACCGATAGGGACACATGGTGCCCCATCGTCAAACGTGGATCACAAAGTTGGGTTTATAAAACCACGAGATATAACAACTGATTCGAGGACTTGTAAATACATGTAAAGTTAGTTATGACAAACTTATGTAACCAACCTATGGGTCAATGTGGCCCCCCCAAGAAACATATAAATATATAAGGTTGCAAGTAAATATATAGGAAATGAGAGGCTTGTCAGAGAGACATTAGGAGGAATTTTCGGAGAGAACAAAGGTGTGGAATCTGTATTTAACTTTGCCCAATTTTCTAATGGAGACTGTAATTGTGACACCTTTCATGTAAAGATCCTACTATTATGACAAATTAATGGAAGATCAATATCGTTTGGATCATACTTTTCTTATGTGTGATCCTTGTTGGAATATTTAGTGTTTATCTGCAATATTTAAGAGATATTTAATGTATCTCTATAATAATGTCTGAATCTACCTATAAGAAATTATATTACAAGTTATATCAGTTTGATATTTCAGTTTGTATACCTACAAGAAATCTACCTACTGTTTGATATTTCAGTTTGTACACCTACTTGAAATTATATTACAAGGTGTAAGGTTGTAGAAAAGTTGTACATATGTCTATGCCTTTGTTTGTGCAATTATAAACTTAAAACCCTTTACTATGCAAAAAGACCAAAAATTGTCTTCTAGGACAAAGAGGGAAATATTTGCTTTGGTGCAAAATGCATGTCAAGCTACACTAAAACACACTTGTAGGTATCAAAACTCATTCAATATGAGTGGTTCAAACTATAAATTATTTTTTAATTCATTTTACATAATCCTATATACTTAGTTTTGGGTTTGCAGTCATAAAAGACTCGGCTTGCAAAAATAGGCAAGAGATGCCTAATAAAACCCTAGAAACACACAACTTGTTTGTAAAAACTAAGTCAAGGTTTTATTGTACCTTAGGATTGAGTTGTGCAAGTTGTTGTGGGTTTGGTTTATCATATTAGACTTATTCATGTTGTTACTTTTGCAACTACAATTTTAAAAACGGTTGTTGTGTAAAAGAGGCAAAGTTTGGCTTGTAATTTGGAAGTACTAAGTGACCAAATTAAAATGCAAGCTCCCTGTAGCTCTGAAAATTGTTTTGTAAGTTGTA